>JAJQKJ010002038.1:0-440000 GCA_029574335.1 Rana kukunoris
GGAGTATATCATATACAGGGGTCAGGAGTATATCCTATACAGGGGTCAGGAGTATATCCTATACAGAGGTCAGAGTATATCCTATACAGAGGTCAGGAGTATATCCTATACAGGGGTCAGGGTCTTCACGGACAATAATAGAGAGAAAAGTCTCTCCTGTACGGTTCTCTCCTTTACATATCGTAGAATGAAGCCGTATTGTTCTTCAGTGTCATCATCCCGTGTTCTGTCCATTTCCACACCGACACCAATATCTCCTCCACCATCCCGCTGTATTTGTTGTCTCACCATGTTTCCAATGAAGGAGATCCAGAGACTGACCGAGTCTTCTTCTCCATGTCACCAAACCACCTCTCCTCTACTATTGGGGTGCTGGCCTTTTCTAGGACGACTCTGGACCCCCAACCTCTTCTATAGGATTGTGAAGAATTCATCCTATTTAATAAGAAGCAGGCATACAACACCTTCCTGTGTAAGAGAAAAAATTCAACACAGAAAGAAACGTCTGAAATACCCACTGTTCGCTTTATAACTGGATATCACCAACAACACAAAAAAATGGAAGATATACTAACCAAGCATTGGAACATCTTAAAACAAGATCCATACTTGGTTACCACCCTAAGTGACAAACCAAAAATCACCTATAGGAGGGCAACAACTCTTAAAAATAAAATAGCCCCAAGTAAATTAAAAGATCCCAAAATATCAGATTCCATCCGTTTGATCCCCCTCATAGGGATGTACAGATGCAACAAATCTCGTTGCAAAACTTGCCAGTTTGTCACCCATTGCCAAAAACATTTTACCCATAGAGAAAAAACGTACCACCTAGAAAAATTTCGATCACACCGCTGAGCTCCGTGGTGAGTCCCGTTACAATCTAATCTCCACATGAGTGCGCGATGTATCCCATATACATACAATAAAAAAAACAAGTCTAAAATAAAATGAAAAGATGTTCCTATGTGATAAAACCCGAGGGTTTTCTAATGGTAAAATAGCGCAGCTTCTGCTGTTTAAAGGCTTTACTTTGCGTTCTGGACGAATGACGAATCGTGAGACAAATTTGTGAATAAAAACCGTGTGTTTAATATACACCACTAAAAAGGATAATGTAACGATATGCCCGTGGGACCCAGAGGCTCTTGAAGGGTGTGGGGTACTCCTGTTTCAGCTTCACACAATGACTCTTTGTCTAAGGGTCATCCGATGTCCACTAGGGGCATAGGATGAATGAGAACTGATATCTCGGATTACATGAGATGGACAGTAATGATAATCCACAATATATTCAGAATATCTTGAACTATTACTGGTTGTTGATTCTGAACTCAACAGGTTAATTGAAAGATGTCATCACCTCCAGCTACCTGGCTGTAGTGTTCAAAAAGCTTGCTGTGATTGCATTCTATTGTCTATTGTGCTAATTAAGTCTGCTACTGTGGTGATGTAGTTGTGATGAGCATAGCGTACCACGCCATTTCCTTTTACGTCATAATCATTCCACTGACAGCCTGCGAGTATGGGTAATTGAATCGATACCCACAGGCTATCTGAGGCTGAGAGGTTCTCGCGACTATGTGAACGCGAGACTTTTTGGATCTTTACTTTAAATTGTCTTGCCCCACTTGGCCTCAACGAGGAATTAGATGTTAACACCATCCTCTGATAAAAAACAAATACATACAAAAAATAAAAATAATATTAAAACTAATATCATAGAGATCATGTTTATATTCCTTTTCAACCAATCTTCCATTAATCCCAACTCCAACAGTATTTGTTCACTTGACAAATAACTATTTCTTCAAATTTTTTAGGTGATCTCCAAGGTTTCCTTTAACGTGGAGACTACCATTATTTATTCATTATTTATTTAATATATTGCATGACTGTATCATACATTACAGGGTATATGTGAGATTCTTTCATTTTACATGTTAACTTGTATGTATGTCGGTACATGTATTCATATTCATGTATACATGTATATATTTCAGACACCCAATTGTAAGCAACAATCTATGGGCCAGATTCAGGTAGAGTTAGGCTGGAGTATCCAGTGATCCGCCAGCCTAACTGTCACTTTAAGCCGGCGTTTTTGTTTTCTGTAAGCAGAAAACAAGAAACGCCGGGTTGGAGTTCCGATGCGATCAGCGTAATTGATTTTCGCCATCGCATCGTTACTTCAACTTAAAAATGGCGCCGGGGGCGTTCCCGCTGATTAACGCTGAAAAAATATGTTAATCAGCGGGAAGCGGAAATTCATGAACGTTTTCGGGCGCGACGCAGGGACTTTACCATGTTTCCGGAAGCGATACGCGGCGTATAGATAAAGCAGCCCCCTAGTGGAGTATCCTATGTTAGGTATAGGCGTCGTCATCGCGTCGAAAAAAAAAAAATGGCGTCGCTTGCGTAAAAAGTTCATGAATGGGGATGTGACGTCATTGACGTTCACTGACAGGATTTGGAGCATGCGCACTGGGATGCATTGACACTCGACGCATGCGCAGTACGTTCGCCGCGGGATCGCGCTTAGTTTAAATACTACACGCCCCGTACCCGCCCAATTTGAATTCCGCCGGCTCATTTTCGATACGCTGCCGCAACTTTAGGAGCAAGTGCTTCATGAATAACAGCACTTGCTCCTAAAATTTCGGCAGAGTAACGTAAATGAGAAGCGTTACTCCAGAGGAAAGATGGTCCCATCTACCTGAATCTGGCCCTATGTTGTCATTTTATTGTGCTAATTGAAACACCCACTCAGCGAAAGGTATTTACTATTGTATCTTGTAATTTCGTTTTTACTACAGTCCCTTTCTTTTTTAAATCCTGGATATGTGATACAACGTTTGTTTTCTACTTCTATTGTTCTCTCTCCTTTTTTTCTGCTTGTATGTATCTTCTCCTATTTTCCTTTTACTTACACCGGCCGTCTGACACGTAAGCTGATTGTGTTTTGCGGCTTCCTATTGGTCGGCGAACCCCCCATGACCTCTACTTAATTTCTCCAATCTTAGCCTTCCCCTACACTTGAGAAAGGAGCGCGCGGTTTTCCTCAATAAGCCAGCGCTAGCTCTGAAACGCGTCGTGTGTTTTTTGGTCCTGATCGGCCACCGTCCTCCTGACGTCACCACCCAACATACTCTGCATACGAGCTGCTTTCCTTACAGCCTCACAGCTCACAGATTGTATACATCGCTCCTTGCCAGCAATCCAGCTAAGAACATTAAAGGTTCACGGACATCCCTCATCAGCCGCTGTGTCAGCACGTTCCACCTTCAGCAGTGATATACTCGGCACTCTTCAAGCCTCTGATCCGATGCTCCCCACAGCCTGTACATACTTGACTGCCAGCCTTTTCATCTCCTGCCGCTGCCTTATTTTATGTAAGTGCTGGATACGTCCTATTTGCTATTAAATTTTATTAGATAACCTAGAGGCGCTTTTTTCTTTCTTTTCTTTTTTTAACTAAGAAGCTGAAGAAGATGTCCATGATGTAGATGAGGGTCACATATAGTATGAGCAGCATCACCCTTCACTCTGTCACCAAGACCTAGTCTGGCAATGCCCAGAATGATACCAATTAGTCTCTGACCAATCTCACGGGTTGGATGGAATTTCTCCTTTTCATTATTTCCAGGTGACCATGAATTAGGGTTCCAATATCTCCCCCGTGTTCTGCAGACAGATATACATTTCCCGATGTCTTATGTTGTACAGATCCCTCATGTTCCCCCGATAGGAGCTCATACATTGGACTTGTTCAACTTTCCAACCGGGGGGAATGGACTGTTCAAGATTCTCTCCCCATGTTGAGGGTATGTGGTTTGGTATGGTTCAGGAGGAGGCATGCTCACTCCCCTCCCCCCACCCTTCCCTGCCCAGTCAGGCTGCATGCTCTAATAAGGGTCTAGTATGAATTTCTTGGTGGTGGGGGGTCCATTCAGTTTTTTTTGTACTTTTATTACCATTACATCCACCGGCCAACCAGCAAATCCCCAGTTGACAGCTAAATAAGCCTGGTGGGTGTACATCACTGGGTGTTAGGACACTTGTGGCAACCAATCTCCTAAACAAGCCAAATTATGTTCAAACCCAGAGCTCATTTTAAGTGGTCGCTTTATTGGTCCATTACATTGGTGACCAATGGGAGAAGGACAACTTATATCAGAGGTCAATGGAGAAGGACATTCTTACATCGTCATCAGTGGGAAGAGTGCCCTCCTTACAGATCATTGATGTCAGTTGTTACTGAGAGACAGAGACCTAACTTGCCTAATTAGAGAGCCGCCTCTGTACAGTACATACACACACAGCACAAGGGCATGTTCACACTATGAGATGTTTCTCGGGGCTGCAGTTCCTCTGATCTCCACAAGATGGTGATCTCATTTCTACCATAGAGAGAAGAGGTCTCTATGGAAGACAGGAAGTGATGTCAGGGACAGACAGGAAGTTCCTGGTGAGAGGTGAGGCGGGAGGAAGTAGTGAGGAGACATCTTTGGAATTTGTAGCAGAGGAGGTAATAAGATCTTATCTTCTATTTACACCCAGTAACCCCATCATGTCCGTCCTCTTCCTCCATAGTCACTGTGACGTCTTTTATCTCCAGCAGATGATAATACACACATATATAGTGTGGAGACCTAGATTAACCCCTTCAGGGGCAGAACATTCCCCCACTTACAGGGCCGGAACATTCTCTTCATTTCAGTTTATACTAACAGATTATACGATAATACGGGGTGGGGGTTTTAGTTAGAGGTGGACTTATGATACTTGTGTTTGATTTTATAATCTTTATGGAGGAGGAAATAACTATTCCTGATGTCTGTGAAGGTTCAACACAAGGGATGTGTCTGGATGATGACTTTATCTTTGTAAGTATCAGGTGATGTCACTGTCTATTTCCCTATGTAGGAGGATTTAGAAGGACACAAGGATCTCTACAAGGACGTCATGATGGACAATCAGCCGCCCCTCACATCACCGGGTAAGAGGAGACTTTATTGTAAAGGAGAGAGCAGTACGGAGGCTCCACCCCCATCCCCCATCATCTGATAAACACATAGAAACAATGGATTCAGTCAGTGTGTGTGTTTCCTACAGATGGATCCAGTAATGGGAACCCACCAGAGAGATGTCCCCGTCCTCTGTATTCCCGGGATTATTCCACACAGGAAGGTCACACCATCCCCCACCATCATCAGGTAGATGAGGAACAATCACTGATCGTATCATTAGGATCTGTACATTATCTGCATTGTTACCATTGATGTCATTTTTATTCTATATTCAGAGTGGAGACCTGAGAGATCCTAAAGTTGAGGTTAAAGAAGAGATAAAAGAGGAGGATGATGAGGATGAGGTGATGGAGGAGGAACACACCATCCCCCGCCATCATCAGGTAGATGAGGAACAATTATTGGTGGTTATGATTTATACACAAACATGTTTATTATAATGAATGTTTTATTATATATTCAGAGTGGAAACCTCGGGGATGATAATATTGATATTAAAGAAGAGTATAAAG
Organism: Rana kukunoris; assembly: GCA_029574335.1. NCBI lineage: Eukaryota > Metazoa > Chordata > Amphibia > Anura > Ranidae > Rana > Rana kukunoris. The sequence continues at coordinate 5,543 of JAJQKJ010002038.1, forward strand.
AGGAGGATGAGGAGTATGGAGTGATGGAGGAGTTTTCAGAAGGACACAAGGATATGATGGAGCCACCTAATACCAGGAACCCACCAGAGAGATGTCCCCGTCCTCTGTATTCCCGGGATTCCACACAGGAAGGTCACACCATCCCCCACTGTTACAAGGTCGGTGGGGCGGAGCATCTAGAACATGGACTGGTGGAGATGATGTGTGGGTTTTGTATGTAAGTTTATATCTTACAGATGATATTCTCTCTCATTCTCTTGGTTTAGAGTGGAGATCCAATCGATATAGAATTTGAGGTGAAATCAGAAGAAGAAGAGACGTATGTGAGGGATGATCAGCAGTCTATGGAGGAGGATGGAATAACGGGGACATTTATAGAGGAGGACACTCCTACAGAGATCAGCACAGGTGGGTCATTAACACTAAATCCATTCCTTCACCCATACTGCTCACTGATTGGTCCAGAGTAGGGCGGGGACTGGGTGATATCAGCCTGTAATCCCCTGGTCACTTTCCTGAGCTGTGTTCCCTGTCCTGTATTCCTGTATTTCTCTCGGATAATCTTCCTTCTCTGTGCTGCAGACACAATTTATGTCTCTAGACTGGATTTATGGAGATTCTGGGGTTCAGCCGGCAGCAAAATTTTGATTTTCACCATAGGGTTTGCTTGACTTAGACACCTGGGGTATGTACCTTGGGTCTACTGCCCCATGTCCGGGTCTAGTGAGGTCTCTGACAGAAAATTTCTCCCGGGTTACTTGCTCTGTTATTTGCTGGCTGTGCCGGGTGGAGGGATATGTCTGTATAGTCTCAGACCCAAGTCACCAAGTGCAGTCTCAGGAGATGGGAGGCAGCGGTGTGGGATCTCTGCATCTTGTCTCCAGTAAACATTTTGTCCTCCACTGATTACTGAATACCAATATCATGAGTCCTGACCCCTGCACTATATACTCTATGTTGTACATTACATATTCCTGACCCCTGCACTATATACTCTATGTTGTACATTACATACTCTTTATTGTCTCTGAACAAGAACGGTTGGAGAGCCGGTTTAGGGCCAGGACACATTTGAGTAGGTGCAATGACAATTGGCAGACTCCGAGACTTCTATAGGTAGACTGCTATACAGTGGAAGGCCTCCAGCCGGACACCCATTCTGTATAGGTAGGACCGCTGTCTCCTATGGTAACAGATCTTGTTACAGTCACTAACGGTAGTTCTACATAACTCTTGGTAACACAGAATAGTTCTCTTCTTCTCACACCGTCTCTCACTGCAGGTCTTCTCTCCCTGAGCTCACGGTCTCTCACTAGTAGGGATGAGCTTTATGTTCGGGTCGAACATGAGTTCCACTCCAACATTTGCTGTTCGCCCGTTCATCGAAAAACGAACATTATGGGGCGTTCGCGCCAAATTCGAGCGCCGTGTCATGCACCATAATGCACTGCGAGATCGCAGTGCATTGCTGTGTGATGATTGGCCAAAGCATGCACTATGACCCGCTTACTTTGGCCAATCCCAGCGCCGTCAGCAAAGAAAGCCATAATTGGCTAAAGGCAGGGTGCTTTTGGCCAATCGTGGCTCAGGGGGACTAAGTCCACGCCCCACACTATATAAGGCCGCATGCACGTTCCCTACTTCTGTTGCTAAATTGTAGAAAGAATTTTGGTCCCAGCCATCCACATGCTCAGCGTCTGAATGCTAGCTTGGCTAAATCACTAGCACTGCAACTGCTGCCCTTTGAGCTGGTAAACTCTGCCCTCTTTTGTGAATTTGTAGAATGTGCGGTACCTCAGTGGCAGGTTCCCAAACACCATTTATTTTCACGGAAGACTATTCCGGTTCACTACCAGCATGTGGAATGTATTGGCCTCGTTGGACAGGGCAGTCAGCAGTAAGGTGCATATTACCGCTGACTCATGGTCCAGCAGGCATGGACAGCGACGTTACCTTTCTTTCACGGTGCACTGGGTAACTCTGCTGGCAGCTGGGAAGGATGCAGGACAGGGTGCAGTATTGTTGGAGCTTGTTCTGCCACCACACCTCCAAAATGCTAGTGGTGGCTCTCTCCTCCACCCCCTCCTCTTCTTCCTCTATGGCCTCTTCCTCTGCAGATTTGTCCTCCTGAACCAGCAATGCTCCATAGACGTTCAAGGGGCTACGCAAGCACTCAGGCAAAAAGATTCCATGTGGTGCTTATGTTGGTCTGCTTAAAGGACAGGAGCCACACTGGGGCAGAGATTCTGTCAGCTCTGCAGGGGCATGCACATAGGTGGTTGACGCCACGCCAGCTTCAGCCAGGAATGGTTGTAGGCACCAACCTTCTCTCTGCCCTCCGTCATGGACACTTGACCCATGTGCCCTGTTTTCAGGAACTTTCCCAGAACTTATCCACCCTTTGCAGAGAGAGCAGAGGATGAAACATCTTTGGGAGGCCTTGCAGAAAGGTTTGTGCAATGCGTTTCCAGAGCCTGGGAGGTTACAATTTCCTGGTGCTGGACAACGTGTTGCGGAGGCTGCGTTCAATCACAGAAAGAGAGGTGGAGAAGGTGGCCGTCTGACCTATGCCTTCAGACAATTCTTCAGTTCGCAGCCCCAAGTTCTGATGCGTTCCAGCAACTGTCGCCAGCTTCTGATTTACATGGTGCAGGAATATCTAGGGGAAGATCAGACTTGGAGACCTTTCAACAGAAAATCCTCTGGGTTACTGGGTCTTAAGGATGGTCCACTGGCCAGAGCTTGCACAATATGCAATTGAGCTACTGACCTGTCCTGCATCCAGCGTTCTTTCTGAACGCACATTCAGTGCTGCTGGGGGCTTTGTAACCAATCACATTGTGCGCCTGTCCACAGACTCTGTTGATCGGCTCACCTTCATAAAAATTAATCAGTCTTGGATCACCAGCTACCAAGCACCTGATGCTGATGTAACCAATACATTTTTCTATGGATGTGGGATCCCTTGAAGACTGCCTATGCTGAGTGACTATGCTATTATGCGGAGTGACTATCCTATTCCTCCTCAATGTTCATGTTGATGGCTTCTAAGAATATTTTTGTTTCAGGGCACCACCACCACTGCTGCAGGCCCAATTTGTCTGCCCTGTTTACATGCCCCTGTTAATTAAAATTTTTGATTTAATATTTCACAGCAGGGCCCGTTCCTGCACCCACCAAGAGTAACGGTGAGGGCTTACAGTGTTCTGGTACCACCAACACCTCAGGCACAATTTCCCTACTTTCATATATCCGACTTACAAACGAAGGGAGACACCAGGAAGTGAGAGGAAATCTCCCCCTAGGAAGGGAAATTCTCTCCTGTAAGAGTTGATATGGGAAAAAGGTGTCTCCTCTCCACTGATGCTTTATCACCAATCCTTGTTTCCCTAATAACCCCAAATTTTCTAAATCCAATTGTCATTGGGACAGAAAGTGAGGTGACATCTTCTGAACACGGGGCACAGACAGCAAAACAAATGTTACATGGGTGATAACCCTTCCCTATGTTTTCCAAAAAGATTAAAATTCGATTTTTTTTGGGCTGGAGCTACACTTACAGAATGTACGAGTTCCAAATTACAAACAGATTCAACTTAAGAACAAAGCTCCAGTCCCTGTCTTGTTTGTAACCCGGGGACCGCCTGTATACTGCTGTTCAGAGTATATAGAGCCTGCGGGCACTTTTCATTTTTTCACGTTCGGGACCCATAAACTTTAAAGGTGTTCAAATGTTCGCACAAACTTTCAGTCCATTCACTTGTTCAGCTGCGAACCGAACCGGGAGGTGTTAGGCTCCTCCCTACTCACTGGACTTCCAGATTCAGTGGCCACTGAATGTCCTGAGCGTTTCTACAGCTAACCCGCTCTATATTCCTTAATCGTCACCCCCGCTATCCTGCTGGGCCCCTGGCTTGACACTTGCTGAAGCTTTCCCACTTCTTCACTGTCCCAGGCTGGTGAGAAGATTGCTCTGGTACTGGCTCCAGCTTACCAACTGTAGTCTCCGGTAACAAGGTGGATGGTCCCTTAGTGGCGACAGCTTCCCCTCCACCTCCGACCACAACTGCTTCCCCGTTCGGCTGAATCCTTACTCTCGGTTGGAATTCAATCCTGCAGTCCCAACCCTGCGCTGATTCTCTTGCTCCTGGATAGGCCTCAGGCACAGAACCCCGATCACCTGATTCCACCCAAAAAATTAGGCTCTCCCAGCAGGCCAAGGGACCAAATAAACCCCTGCAAATTGGCTGAGACGCCCCATCCATTCATAATCCGACCTTGCTACACCCTTGTCTATCTAGTGCCACCTAGTGACAGAAGAGAAAAGGTGCAGCCATCCAAAGTTAGAGAGGAATCAGTAGATCTCCTAACAATAAGCAAGGATTACTACCACCTGGTGAACTCTATTAGCCACCCTTACTAAACACCAGGGTGCTATATGTTCATTACATACTCCTGACCCCTGCACTATATACTTTATGTTGTACATTACATACTCCTGACCCCTGCACTATATACTCTATGTTGTATATTACATACTCCTGACCCTCGTCCTATAATCCCCTCATCACTGTCACTCCTATAAAAGACAGTTCTCGTTGTTTCCTCACTCTCTGACTAAGGTCCATGAATAAAGAAATGATCTGGTAGGAGATCAGAGGACCCATTTACTAGTTACCTTGAGGGGGGAATTGTAAGATCCTCAGAGACAAAGCTGCCTGATGTGGGCGGAGTCCTGGTTTAGGGGAACCAATCAGCTCATGTCTAGTAATAATCTTTGTATCTCTATTTTAGTAGATGGACGGGAGATGAGGAAAACCTCAGAGGATTGTCTCACTTTGTCTCCAGACTATAAAGTAGAAGATGAGGACATCACACAGTATAGTCCAGGAGAAAACCCGACTACCTCAAATGTCCATCCGGCACCACACAGTGTAGATGGACCATCGTATTCCTCTTATCCTGAGGAACCTCAGACTGTGCGGGACGGTGCCGGACCATCGTATTCCTCTTATCCCGAGGAACCTCAGACTGTGCGGGACGGTGCCGGACCATCGTATTCCTCTTATCCTGAGGAACCTCAGACTGTGCGGGACGGTGCCGGACCATCGTATTCCTCTTATCCTGAGGAACTTCAGACTGTGCGGGACGGTGCCGGACCATCGTATTCCTCTTATCCTGAGGAACCTCAGACTGTGCGGGACGGTGCCGGACCATCGTATTCCTCTTATCCTGAGGAACCTCAGACTGTGCGGGACGGTGCCGGACCATCGTATTCCTCTTATCCTGAGGAACCTCAGACTGTGCGGGACGGTGCCGGACAATTGTATTCCTCTTATCCTGAGGAACCTCAGACTGTGCGGGACGGTGCCGGACCATCGTATTCCTCTTATCCTGAGGAACCTCAGACTGTGCAGGACGGTGCCGGACCATCGTATTCCTCTTATCCTGAGGAACCTCAGACTGTGCGGGATGGTGCTGGACCATCGTATTCCTCTTATCCTGAGGAACCTCAGACTGTGCGAGACGGTGCTGATTTTCCAACACATAAGAGGTTTCCATGTCCTGAGTGTGGGAAATGTTTTTCAGTGAAGTCCAGTCTTTCCACACATCAGAGATCACACACTGGGGAGAAGCCTTTTTCCTGTTCTGAGTGCGGTAAATGTTTTTCACAGAAGTCCAGTCTTGGCACACATCAGAGATCTCACACAGGGGAAAAGCCTTTTTCCTGTTCTGAGTGCGGAAAATGTTTTTCACAGAAGTCCAGTCTTGGCACACATAAGAGATCACACACGGGGGAGAAGCCCTTTTCCTGCCCTGAGTGCGCAAAATGTTTTTCAGATAAGTACAGTCTTTCAACACATCACAGATTTCACACGAGGGAGTTGCCTTTTTCCTGTTCTGAGTGCGGAAAATGTTTTTCAGATAAGCACAGTCTTTCAAAACATCAGAGATTGCACACTGGGGAGAAGCCTTTTTCCTGTTCTGAGTGCGGAAAATGTTTTTTAGATAAGTCCGGTCTTTCCACACATCAGAGATCTCACACAGGGGAGAAGCCTTTTTCCTGCCCTGAGTGCGGAAAATGTTTTTCAGTGAAGTCCAATCTTTCCGCACATCAGAGATCTCACACGGGGGAGAAGCCTTTTTCATGTTCTGAGTGCGGAAAATGTTTTTCAGATAAGTACAGTCTTTCAACACATCAGAGATTGCACACTGGGGAGAAGCCTTTTTCCTGTTCTGAGTGCGGAAAATGTTTTTCAAAGAAGTCCAAGCTTTCCACACATCAAAGATCTCACACGGGGGAGAAGCCTTTTTCATGTCCTGAGTGCGGAAAATGTTTTTCAGTGAAGTCCAATCTTTCCGCACATCAGAGATTGCACACGGGGGAGAAGCCTTTTTCCTGTTCTGAGTGCGGAAAATGTTTTTCAAAGAAGTCCAATGTTTCCAAACATCAGACATCTCACACGAGGAAGAAGCCTTTTTCCTGTCCTGAGTGAGGGAATTTCTCCTCACTGTAGTCCTGTCTTCCTGTACATCAGGGGTCCCACACAACCCCTCGAGGTGTATTAGTGAGTGCGGGAAATGTCTTGTATATGAATGTTGCTGGGCATGTGGGGAAGAAGCACACCCTGATATACACCTCAGATATACTCCATGGCTGATCTTCATCATGGAAGAAACCGTTCATAAGGAGATCAGAGATCACCAAAGACATGGATGAAGTGTTGTACCGTGTTGGTCATTGATAGCAGGATAAAAATAAAAATGGAGTCCTTCCCTCTCATTGGCTGAGTACATTTTGTGGTGGAAACTCTTGCAAGAGGTCTGTTTTCTCAAGTCTTCTTCCAGGACGAAACACGTTAACCCCGCCACTTAAAAGTCTGTCCTCTAGGCCCTTTAAAATAAAAATGGAGTCCTTCCCTCTCATTGGCTGAGTACATTTTGTGGGGGAAGATTTCACAGACATTTAGGGATCTATTATAAAACAAATTGTAGAATGAATGTGACACGCGTTCCTCCAATCATGACAAATATCGGATCATCGGCTCCATCTAGTGGCAAAAATCTGCCCCTGTGGTATTAATACCGAGCATTGACGTAAAACAGAAAATACCACATTTGGCCATTAGATGGCGCTAAGTACCATAGAAATGATCTCCATCTAGTGGCCAAATGCAATCACTTCCATTGTAAATGGATGGAAACCGTTCGACCAGCACAGCAAATATCCTAATAACATTTGTCAGAACATTTGGGGGTTAAAAGAATTTATATTCATATACCTATAAAGTCGTATATCTTTCATATATTATCAACAGAAGGGCGGCCATATTCTCTCTAAAAGTTGAAATTAGTTCATAGCCCATGAATGAACAATGCTAAAGACATTTTTTTTTTGTCCCTGTTTTTTCTCTAAGACAGGGGTGTCCAAACTTTTTTCAAAGAGGGCCAGATTTGATGAAGTGGACATGCGTGAGGGCCGACTATTATGCCTGACATTCTTTGAATCCATTAAAATTCGGTCCAAGTGTGTTCGTTTGAGCGCTAATACACGGCCCAACAAGAATTCTCTTGCCTTTGTGGCTGTGTGTGGTGAAGGGATGAGGCCCCAACGAATCCCAGAGCGCTGCTTAGGACTAAGGATGAGCTTGGGCGTGTTACTTGGATATACCGGATTTATTGGCATATAACACGCACAGGCTTACCACTGCCATGAATGCAGTCTTACCATTGCACCATTACCAGTGCAGCCTTACCATTGCCATCAGTGCAGCCTGAACGATGCCCATCTGCAGCCTACGAGGGCAGAGGGAGGGGGGCGGGACGAGTGCCGACAGATTACAAACAGGAGAATCTCTTGTTTACCCTGTGGCCTCTTTAACCACTTAAGCCCCGAACCATATTGCTGCTAAGTGACCCAAGGGGTTTTTACAATTCGGCACTGCGTCGCTTTAACAGCCAATTGCGCGGTCGTGCGACGTGGCTCCCAAACAAAATTTGCGTCCTTTTCTTCCCACAAATAGAGCTTTCTTTTGGTGGTATTTGATCGTGTCATGGTCTTACCTCTTTGCAGGCTTCTCATTACTGACATGTGCAGCAGCCATCTTGCTTCATGGGGTTCTTGTAACCTGCCACACCCTGTGGCTCCTCCTTCCCACTGGGATCAAAAAACTCACGGATCGGATCGATCCTCGGATCGGGAGTCACGGATCGGATCATTTTCGGATCAGCAAAAAAAAAAAATCTCCCCCACTGTAATATCGACATCTCTCTCCCCCCGTAGTACAGGCAGACAGTGACCCCCCCATAGTACAGGCAGACAGTGACCCCCATAGTACAGCACAGCAGTCAGTGACCCCCGTAGTACAGCACAGTCAGTCAGTGACCCCCATAGTACAGTACAGCCAGTGACCCCCATAGTACAGCACAGCAGTCAGTGACCCCCATAGTACAGCACAGCAGTCAGTGACCCCCATAGTACAGCACAGTCAGTCAGTGACCCCCATAGTACAGTACAGCCAGTGACCCCCATAGTACAGCACAGCAGCCAGTGACCCCCATAGTACAGCACAGCAGTCAGTGACCCCCGTAGTACAGCACAGTCAGTCAGTGACCCCCATAGTACAGTACAGCCAGTGACCCCCATAGTACAGCACAGCAGACAGTGACCCCCATAGTGCAGCACAGCAGTCAGTGACCCCCGTAGTACAGCACAGTCAGTCAGTGACCCCCATAGTACAGTACAGCCAGTGACCCCCATAGTACAGCACAGCAGCCAGTGACCCCCATAGTACAGCACAGCAGTCAGTGACCCCCGTAGTACAGCACAGTCAGTCAGTGACCCCCATAGTACAGTACAGCCAGTGACCCCCATAGTACAGCACAGCAGCCAGTGACCCCCATAGTACAGCACAGCAGTCAGTGACCCCCATAGTGCAGTACAGCAGTCAGTGACCCCCATAGTACAGCACAGTCAGTCACCCCCCCCCCCCCCCGTACAGCACAGTAAGCCCCATAGTACTTGCAGTTACCCGGGCCGTTAGCGGCGTGTGTGTGCGCCTCGAGCGCGGGCTCCTCCTCTGTTTACAGAGGAGGAGCCCGCGCTCGAGGCGCGCACACACGCCGCCGGGTGTACCAAGATGGAGCTAGGCCGAAGCCGCGGCCTTTCCTAATTCTATGCCCGCGGTGGCGATCTGCGGATCGCATAGCGATCCGAAGGGGGTGACCCGTTCGGATCACGGATCGGCAGTGATCCTTTGCACCCCTACTGCTCAGCATATATATAGACGGCAGCTGCAGCATTTCCTCGCTTGGGCCTTTCGTCTGGTACCCCTTCTGTGATTGTGCCGCTTGCTCTTGGTCACCGACCCGGCTCTTACGGACGTTCCTTCTGGTTCCTGATTCCCGGCTTCGTTTCACGACTTCTCCATCTACAGACTCCGGCTTGGCTGACTCTCATCCCTGGCTATCGACCCTGGCACTGGTGGACGACTCTTCTGGCTGTTTGATCGTCAGTTTGGACTTTGACCTTGCTGTTTGGTTTTCAATAAAACCTTCATATTCATTTATCTGTTTGTGTACGTCTGATTCATGCTTCCGTGACAGATCGCCTCTTTGCGCTATATACAAAAATAGAGCGACATTTTTGAATAAAAATCAATATTTTTTACTTTTTGTTATAAGAAAAATCAAATAAACTAAATTTTAGTCAAACATTTAGGCCAAAATGTATTCAGCCACATGTCACATAATAATTCCTGTAATATGTCCCTTGTCCTCAGAGGCAGATCTGTTTAATTCTCACCCAAAGACTATTTCCTATAGAATGTTGTATGACTCTTTAAGATGGGTTGAGACTGTACATATCTCTGACATTCTGCAAGTCACAAAACCATTTCAAAAATCTGTTTAACCACTTAACACCCGCCCGCCAGCCGTCAAATGACGGCGGGCGGAATGCGCTATTGTTCTGACAGGACGTCATATGACGTCCTGTCATTTAAAGCTGCTAGGAGGCGCGCCCACACCCGTCGCGTTACCAGCGACGTGCACCAGCGATTGCCCAGTAACTGAGCAGGGACGTGGAGCTCTGTGTGTAATGATGGGGTGTAAACACAGAGTTCCACGTCCTGTCAGGCCGCGTACACACGAGGAGACATGTCCGATGCAATCCACAGACCGTTTTCATCGGACATGTCTCCAGGGATATTTTGGTCGGATGTGTGTACACACCATCAGACCAAAATCCCCGCGGACACAGAACGCAGTGACGTAGACGACACCGACGTCCTCAAACAAGGAAGTTCTATGCTTCCACGCATGCGTCGAATCAATTCGACGCACGCGCGGGATTACGGTCCGATGGTTGGGCGTACTAACCAGCGGACATGTCCGACAGACAGGTTTCCAGCGGACAAGTTTCTAAGCATGCTTAGAAACTTTTGTCCCCTGGAAACCTTTTTTCTTTTCTTTTGAAAAGCCTATGGCGTGTGAAACACACTCAAAAACTCCACCCGGTGCAGAAAAAAAGTGCACACACATAAAGAGTGTTCACAAAAACGTGCAGACGGGTGCAACGTCAAGTGGTCCTTCTGTGCAGAAGGGACCCAAACCCTGATCCCCCGGGGCGTTAGGCTCCAGACGGGGACTGAGTTACTGTGGTCCGAGCAGCCGAAGCCGACACGGACCCAACTTCCCTGGAGGGACTGCCGAAACAGAACCCTCCAAGTACTAGGTGGGACTCCCCTGAAGGGAGACCCCATGAGAGCAGGTGAACTAAGCCAAAAGGCCATGTCCACCCACTCCCACCCATGTCCCCTGGAAACCTGTCCGCTAGGCCGTACACACGATCGAACATGTCCGGAAACTGGTCTGCGGTTTCAGCGGCCATGTCTCCTCGTGTGTACGCGGCCTCAGGGAGAGAGGAGACCGATCTGTGTCTTTTGTACATAGGGTATTGTTATTGTTATAAACCGTGGTGGTCACAGTGGGTGCGGCTGGCAATGAATTATCAGATTTAATACGAGGTTCCGTTTCATTTGATAGAAAGTTTGTGTTTGTATTTTGCTGCAGATTGCCGAATCCAAGATTTGATGCACCTCTGCATTCCTGAGATCTCTTCTCTAATTCCATAATTCTTAATCTCTCATTTTCCTCTGATAATTCATCACAACGTTTAGATTTCTCAAGCAAAGCTCCACCAATGGTGACTGCATGCAATTTTAAATTTACTGTCTCAGTGTCTGATTGGTTCTGTAACCTCTGACAAACCTTATGGGTATTATCAGCTTCACTCTGTAACTGCGCAATTTCCTCAACTTTATCATTCAAAGAACTTTCCATTGTTAAACAGCAAGATAACAAGCCCTGCACAATACAACCTTTTTTTACATTCTGAAATTTTGCTATCAAAAACACTTTTCTCTAAAAATTCCATCATTTTAGTCCACGTCTGCTTACATTTTTCTGGAATTTCATAAGGACCGCCATGACGCTTAATACATTTTAATACCCATCTGTTAACTTTATCAGAACTGACACTTGCTTCACACTGAGTAAGCATTTTGACTATATTATTAACCACTTAAGACCCGGACCAATACGCTGGCAAATGACCCAAGGGGTTTTTGCGATTCGGCGCAGCGTCGCTTTAACAGACAATTGCGCGGTCGTGCGACGTGGCTCCCAAACAAAATTTGCGTCCTTTTTTTCCCACAAATAGAGCTTTCTTTTGGTGGTATTTGATCACCTCTGCGGTTTTTATTTTTTGCGCTATAAACAAAAATAGAGCGACAATTTTAAAAAAAATGCAATATTTTTTACTTTTTGCTATAATAAATATCCCCCAAAAATATATAAAAAAACATTTTTTTTCCTCAGTTTAGGCCGATACGTATTCTTCTACATATTTTTGGTAAAAAAAATCGCAATAAGCGTTTATCGGTTGGTTTTCGCAAAATTTATAGCGTTTACAAAATAAGGGATAGTTTTATTGCATTTTTATTAATTATTTTTTTTTTTTTACTACTAATAGCGGCGATCAGCGATTTTTTTCGTGACTGCGACAATATGGCGGACACTTCGGACAATTTTTACACATTTTTGGGACAATTGTCATTTTCACAGCAAAAAATGCATTTAAATTGCATTGTTTACTGTGGAAATTACAGTTGCAGTTTGGGAGTTAACCACAGGTGGCGCTGTAGGGAATGTGTACCTAATGTGTGTGTTTACTACTGTAGGGGGGTGTGGCTGTAGGTGTGACGTCATCGATTGCGTCCCCCTATTACAGGGATGACGCGATCGATGCTCCGGCCACAGAGAAGCACGGGGAAGCCGTGTATACACACGGCTCTCCCCGTTCTTCCGCTCCAGGGACGGATCGCCGCACTGCAGCGGCGATCGGGTCCGCGAATCCCGCGGTCCCGGTCCTGGAGCTTCGGACCGGGTCGCGGGCGCGCGCCCGCGACCCACGGCTGGGTACTAAAACCAACGTATATATACGTTGATGTGCCCAGCCGTGCCATTCTGCCGACGTAAATCTGCAGGAGGCGGTCCTTAAGTGGTTAAAGGGACACTAAAGTCAGGGATTTAAAAAAAAAAATAACAAACATGTGATACTTACCTCCACTGTGCAGTTCGTTTTGCACAGAGTGGCCCGGAAAGCTGTCTTCTGGGGTCCCTCGGCGGCTGTCTGGGCTCCTCCTCGCAAAAGCTTTCCCTCTTCATGCGAGGGCGCTCGCATGGAGGAAAGCTTTTGCGAGCGCGCTCCCGTGATACAGCGGCGGCCATAGCCGCCGACTGTATCACTCGGCTCCGCCCCCCAGCGTGCCGCGTCATCCGTCCCTGATTGACAGCAGCGCTAGCCAATGGCTGCGCTGCTATCAATCCGCCCAGCCTAGCCAATCAACGGCCAGGCTGGGAACCGAAGAGGACGACGTGGACGCGCCTGGGAGATTCGAACGGTCAGGTAAGTACAACGGGGGCTCGGGGGGGGGCCGGTGCTGCTAGATGTTTTTTTACCTTCATGCATGAAGGTAAAAAAACTTGTACCTTTACAACCCCTTTAACAATTTAAAGAAAAAAGGAAATATTTTACTCCCCGCATTTGAAGCTCCACCTTGCCAGTTCCAGTCTTCTGGTACACGACAGTCTTTTCTTTCTTCAGTTTCCAGTCTCCAGAGAATAATTCTGGGATCCCAAACTTGTTTAGTCTTGTATATCAGACTCTCCTATGTCACAACCAGACATTAGAGTCACAGCACAGGTCTTTTTTCTTCATCAGACTTCTGTCCAACTCGCAGGACTGTTGTCACTAGAGGTCGACCGATATGGGTTTTTCTCTGGCCGATGCCGAAATTTAGAAATCTGGGTGGCCGATGGCCGATATATGATACCGATTTTTGCGGCCGATATTTTAGGTCGATTTTTTATTTTTATTTTGTGGCACTGGCTCGTGGCACTGGATGGCACTAATTGGCACTGGAAGGAAGATGGCACTAGCAGAAGGCACTTATTGGCACTGGCAGGTTGCACTGGATGGCACTGAAAGATGGTACTAGCAGGTGGCACTGGTTGGCACTGGCAGATGGCACTGGCAGGTGACACTGGCAAGTGGCACTGGTTGGCACTGGCAGGTGGCAATAGTTAGCACTGGTTGGCATTGGCAGGTGGCACTGATGGCTTTAGTTGGCACTGGTAGGTGGCACTGGATCACACTGGCAGGTGGCACTGGATGAAAGGTGGCACTTACTGGCACTGGATGGTGCCACTGGTATTGGCATTGGCGGATGGCACTGGATGGAAGGTGGCACTAATTGGCACTGGATGGTGGCACTGGTATTGTTACTGGCAGATGGCACTGGATGGCAAGTGGCACTAATTGGCACTGGCAGGTGGCACTGGTGCAAAAAAATTGTGTCACCCCCCCTCAGTACAGACCCCCTCTCCCTCCAGTATAGACACCCCCCCTGCCCCCACGAGCGCGGGCCCCTCCTCCTCTGTGGGCGTAAACAGGAGGGACGCCGCGCTGGGTGTACCAAGATGGCTGCGGCTCCGGAGCTAGGCCGAAGCCGTAGACTTTCCTAATGCTGTGACCATGGCGGCAATCCGCGAATCCGCAGATTGCCGCCACGGTCACAGCATCAGGAAGAGCCGCGGCTCCGGCCTAGCTCCGGAGCCGTGGCATCGCTAGCGGGAATTGTAAAATATCGTCCCGATTTTGATAAAAATCAGCCGATGCCAATTTTTCCAAAACAGACAAATATCGGCCGATATATCGGTCGACCTCTAGTTGTCACCACCGACTTCTGTTACTAAGTCCTGAAAATGCGCTTCTGGTCACTTGAATGGCACCAATGTAGTGATCTTATAAAAGCATATGGCTAGATTCACAAAGAGTTACGTCAGCGTATCAGTAGATACGCCGTCGTAACTCAGAATCTGCGCAGTCGTATCTTTAAGCGTAAAGCTACGAGATACGCTTAAATGTTGCTAAGATACGACCGGCGTAAGTCTCCTACGCCGTCGTATCTTAGGTGAATATTTACGCTGGCCGCTAGGTGGCGCTTCCGCCGATTTACGCGCCAAATATGTAAATTAGCTAGATACGCCGATTCACAAACATACGCCCAGCCGTTGCAGTAAAGATATGCCGCGTTTACATAAGGCATTTTCAGGCGTAAAGATAAACAACCAAAAAGATGGCGCAGCCAATGTTAAGTACAGACGCCGGGACAGCGCCAAATTTTTCACGTTTTACGGCGTTTGCGTAACTCGTCCGTGAATGGGGCTGGACGTCAATTACGTTCACGTCGAAACCAATGCGTCTTAGCGTCGTAATTTGGAGCATGCGCACTGGGATACGTCCACAGACGGCGCATGCGCCGTTAGTAAAAAACGTCATATACGTGGGGTCACACTTCATTTAAATAAAACACGCCCACATCAAACACATTTGAATTTGGCGGGCTTACGCCGGCCCATTTACGCTACGCCGCCGTAACTTAGCTTTGTGAATACAGCACTTGCCTCGCTAATTTACGGCGGCGTAGCGTAAACAAGATACGCTATGATAGCATAAAGTTACGGCGGGCTATCTGAATCTGGCCTCTATAGTCCTCTCCGATTAGATAATTGATGTTTAGATGTTAGTATGATGACTATAAAATTAAGTTGTTTCGCAGCAACACAGATTCTCCAGAGAACGCAAAATTTCATTCAACTGACTTCCAATACAGAATAAAGTCCAAAATCCACAGACAATATAAATCCAACAGAGTAATTTGAAGTCTCATCTTAGACCTGTGCCATATTTCTCAGTGAAAAGATCAACTGAATGCCAGCTTGACTCTCTCAAATATTGGTCTCACACTGGAGGGAGGGGCTCTTCCAGGTCAACCTAATGCTTCCCTGAATGAATGCCCCCCCCCCCCCTCAAGTCTAATTACCATTAATAAATACTTCCTTATGTATGTAAGGAAGTACCAGGCCATCTCACAGACCTAGGTCGTCTTAGATAAGATTTGAAACATCAAAGGGTCCTCTGTACCTTTTGATACGTGTCGTTTGGCCGCAAGATTTGGTCATCAAGCACCCCTTGATGTGTAACTTGAATGCCTGTATGTAACACATAAATACCATGCCATACAAATAACACAGTTTTTTAAATACCTACACATCTATATTAATATTACAACAATCTCAACATGAGAATCGATCTACAAAGCTTCATAAACAGGCACTCGGAGGAGAGCGATCTCCCCTGAGAACTGAATAGCGCTATTTTACCGCACTTTCATAAAAGGACACCCATGAGACGTTTCTCTGGGCTGCAGTTCCTCTGATCTCCACAAGATGGTGATCTCACTTCTACCATAGAGAGAAGAAGTCTCTATGGAAGACAGGAAGTGATGTCAGGGACAGACAGGAAGTTCCGGGTGAGAGGTGAGTCGAGAGGAAGTAGTGAGGAGACATCTTTGGAATCGGTAGCAGAGGAGGTAATAAGATCTTATTTTCTATTTACACCCAGTAACCCCGTCATGTCCGTCCTCTTCCTCCATTGTCACTGTGACGTCTTTTATCCCCAGCAGATGATAATACACACATATATAGTGTGGAGACCTAGATTAACCCCTTCAGGGGCAGAACATTCCCCCACTTACAGGGCCGGAACATTCTCTTCATTTCAGTTTATAGTAACAGATTATACGATAATACGGGGTGGGGGTTTTAGTTAGAGGTGGACTTATGATACTTGTGTTTGATTTTATAATCTTTATGGAGGAGGAAATAACTATTCCTGATGTCTGTGAAGGTTCAACACAAGGGATGTGTCTGGATGATGACTTTATCTTTGTAAGTATCAGGTGATGTCACTGTCTATTTCCCTATGTAGGAGGATTTAGAAGGACACAAGGATCTCTACAAGGACGTCATGATGGACAATCAGCCGCCCCTCACATCACCGGGTAAGAGGAGACTTTATTGTACAGGAGAGAGCAGTACGGAGGCTCCACCCCCATCCCCCATCATCTGATAAACACATAGAAACAATGGATTCAGTCAGTGTGTGTGTTTCCTACAGATGGATCCAGTAATGGGAACCCACCAGAGAGATGTCCCCGTCCTCTGTATTCCCGGGATTATTCCACACAGGAAGGTCACACCATCCCCCACCATCATCAGGTAGATGAGGAACAATCACTGATCGTATCATTAGGATCTGTACATTATCTGCATTGTTACCATTGATGTCATTTTTATTCTATATTCAGAGTGGAGACCTGAGAGATCCTAAAGTTGAGGTTAAAGAAGAGATAAAAGAGGAGGAGGATGAGGATGGGGTGATGGAGGAAGAACACACCATCCCCCACCATCATCAGGTAGATGAGGAACAATTATTGGTAGTTATGATTTATACACAAACATGTTTATTATAATGAATGTTTTATTATATATTCAGAGTGGAAACCTCGGGGGTGATAATATTGATATTAAAGAAGAGTATAAAGAGGAGGATGAGGAGTATGGAGTGATGGAGGAGTTTTCAGAAGGACACAAGGATACGATGGAGACACCTAATACCAGGAACCCCCCAGAGAGATGTCCCCGTCCTCTGTATTCCCGGGATTCCACACAGGAAGGTCACACCATCCCCCAATGTTACAAGGTCGGTGGGGCGGAGCATCTAGAACATGGACTGGTGGAGATGATGTGTGGGTTTTGTATGTAAGTTTATATCTTACAGATGATATTCTCTCTCATTCTCTTGGTTTAGAGTGGAGATCCAATCGATATAGAATTTGAGGTGAAATCAGAAGAAGAAGAGACGTATGTGAGGGATGATCAGCAGTCTATGGAGGAGGATGGAATAACGGGGACATTTATAGAGGAGGACACTCCAACAGAGATCAGCACAGGTGGGTCATTAACACTAAATCCATTCCTCCACCCATACTGCTCACTGATTGGTCCAAAATAGGGCGGGGACTGGGTGATATCAGCCTGTAATCCCCTGGTCACTTTCCTGAGCTGTGTTCCCCGTCCTGTATTCCTGTATTTCTCTCGGATAATCTTCCTTCTCTGTGCTGCAGACACAATTTATGTCTCTAGACTGGATTTATGGAGATTCTGGGGTTCAGCTGGAAGCAAAATGTTGGTTTTCACCATAGGGTTTGCTAAAAATCATAATCCCTTTATATTATACGTTATATACTCCTGACCCCTGCACTATGCCTGATGTGGGCGGAGTACTGGTTTAGGTGAACCAATCAGCTCATGTCTAGTAATAATCTTTGTATTTCTATTTTAGTAGATGGACGGGAGATGAGGAAAACCTCAGAGGATTGTCTCACTTTGTCTCCAGACTGTAAAGTAGAAGATGAGGACATCACACAGTATAGTCCAGGAGAAAACCCGACTACCTCAAATGTCCATCCGGCACCACACAGTGTAGATGGACCATCGTATTCCTCTTATCCTGAGGAACCTCAGACTGTGCGGGACGGTGCCGGACCATCGTATTCCTCTTATCCTGAGGAACCTCAGACTGTGCGGGACGGTGCCGGACCATTGTATTCCTCTTATCCTGAGGAACCTCAGACTGTGCGGGACGGTGCTGTTTTTTTAGCACAGAAGAGATTTCCGTGTCCTGAGTGTGGGAAATGTTTTTCAAAGAAGTCCAAGCTTTCCACACATCAGAGATCACACACGGGGGAGAAGCCTTTTTCCTGTTCTGAGTGCGCAAAATGTTTTTCAGAGAAGTCCAAGCTTTCCACACATCAGCGATCTCACACGGGGGAGAAGCCTTTTTCCTGTTCTGAGTGTGGGAAATGTTTTTCACAGAAGCACAGTCTTTCCACACATCAGAGATCTCACACTGGGGAGAAGCCTTTTTCCTGTTCTGAGTGCGGAAAATGTTTTTCACAGAAGTCCAATCTTTCCACACATCAGAGATCACACATGGGTGAGAAGCCTTTTTCCTGCCCTGAGTGTGCAAAAAGTTTTTCAGATAAGTATAGTCTTTCAACACATCACAGATTGCACACGAGGGAGTTGCCTTTTTCCTGTTCTGAGTGCGGAAAATGTTTTTTAAAGAAGTCATATCTTTCCACACATCAGAGATCTCACACGGGGGAGAAGCCTTTTTCCTGCCCTGAGTGCACAAAATGTTTTTCAGATAAGTACAGTCTTTCAAAACATCAGAGATTGCACACGGGGGAGAAGCCTTTTTCCTGTTCTGAGTGTGGAAAATGTTTTTCAGATAAGTCCAGTCTTTCCACACATCAGAGATCTCACACTGGGGAGAAGCCTTTTTCCTGCCCTGAGTGCGGAAAATGTTTTTCAGTGAAGTCCAATCTTTCCGCACATCAGAGATCACACACAGGGGAGAAGCCTTTTTCCTGCCCTGAGTGTGGAAAATGTTTTTCAGATAAGTACAGTCTTTCCACACATCAGAGATTGCACACGAGGGAGGAGCATTTTTCCTGTTCTGAGTGCGGAAAATGTTTTTCAAAGAAGTCCAAGCTTTCCATACATCAAAGATCTCACACGGGGGAGAAGCCTTTTTCATGTCCTGAGTGCGGAAAATGTTTTTCAGTGAAGTGCAATCTTTCCACACATCAGAGATTGCACACGGGGCAGAAGCCTTTTTCATGTCCTGAGTGCGGAAAATGTTTTTCAAAGAAGTCCCATCTTTCCACACATAAGAGATCACACACAGGGGAGAAGCCTTTTTCTTGTTCTGAGTGCGGGAAATGTTTTTCAGTGAAGTCCAGTCTTTCCAAACATCAGAGATCTCACACGGGGGAGAAGCCGTATTCCTGTCCTGAGTGAGGGAAATGTTCCTCACTGAAGTCCTGTCTTCCTGTACATCAGGGGCCCCACACAACCCCTCGAGGTGTATTAGTGAGTGCGGGAAATGTCTCGTATATGAATGTTGCTGGACATGTGGGGAAGAAGCACACCCTGATATACACCTCAGATATACTCCATGGCTGATCTTCATCATGTAAGAAACACTTCATAAGGAGATCAGAGATCACCAAAGACATGGATGAAGTGTTGTACCGTGTTGGCCATTGATAGCAGGAGAAAAATAAAAATGGAGTCCTTCCCTCTCATTGGCTGAGTACATTTTGTGGGGGAAGATTTCACAGACATTTAGGGATCTATTATAAAACAAATTGTAGAATGAATGTGACACGCGTTCCTCCAATCATGACAAATATTGGATCATCGGCTCCATCTAGTGGCAAAAATCTGCCCCTCTGGTATTAAAACCGACCATTGACGTAAAACAGAAAATAGCACATGTGACCATTAGATGGTGCCAAGTACCATAGAAATGATCTCCATCTAGTGGCCAAATGCAATCATTTCCATTGTAAATTAATGGAAGCCGTTTGACCAGCACAGCAAATATCCTAATAACATTCATCAGAACATTTGGGGTTAAAAGAATTTATATTCATATACCTATAAAGAACAGAAGGGCGGCCATATTCTCTCTAAAAGTTGAACTTAGTTCATAGCCCATGAATGAACAATGCTAAAGACATTTTTTTTTGTCCCTGTTTTCTCTCTGAAATTCACTCTCTAAAGTGGTTTTCTGCCTTACGAGAAGGCGTTGTTTTTCTATAGCAGTGTCCCAGATTTTATATCTTCTAGTCTGACATTTATAGATCAGGGAAAGTTCCACGGGCTGTGTATAGTTCCCGGGACATGAGCTCATAATAGTGTGTATTGTAGGACCTGTTCACAATTCCTGTGGTATTGTATATCTTCAATTGTTTTCTTTGAAATATCTTCACAAAATATCTCTTCTACTAATCCATATATAAACCCGTGTATATATATATATATAGAGAGAGAGAGAGAGAGATTACTATTGGGAAGTTACAGATATAATATCTTACGGTGTGAGAGACATTGGGGACTGTATTTGTAAAATGGAAGTTAAGAGTTATATTGCGAATGACTTCAGCTTCGAGGAATGTAACTACCCATTAGCAAGATATGGATGAACGTTCCCACCTATAAATCTGAGCCGGCTGCCAGCCCGTGTCTGGGATAACTTGGCATGGAATCGTCAACCTTCATACAATTAACGGTATTTCCCCGAGCTGGGGGCAAAGGTCACGTCAATCAACGTTAGAAATTATTCCTGATACAAGACTGCCCCTATGGGTTAAAATTGACATTGTTCAAGACGGCCGCATACTTGGCATAATTTGACCTGAGTGAGTAACTTCTATAGCGGTACAAATACGAACTAAATCGCCTCAAGACGCTGATGTCATCAATTACATAGCTCAGACACACACACACATTTTTTTTTGGGGGGGGGGGGGAATAAAAGTAGGAAGAGTTCAGTGAGTAGAAAATCTCTGGAGAACTCTCTTTCTGAAAGGATCTCTGAAGGAACACCTGGGAGAGAGAGAGGAAAGCTGAAAGAATGTGATATCTCTCTCGGGGACGACTCTCTCTCTCTCACTCTCTGAAGGAACACCTGGGAGATCTCGAGAGAGAGAGGAAAACTGAAAGAATGTGATCTCTCTCTCTCTCTGAAGGAACACCTGGGAGATCTCGAGAGAGAGGAAAACTGAAAGAATGTGATCTCTCTCTCTCTGAAGGAACACCTGGGAGATCTCGAGAGAGAGGAAAACTGAAAGAATGTGATCTCTCTCTCTCTCTGAAGGAACACCTGGGAGATCTCGAGAGAGAGGAAAACTGAAAAATTGTGATCTCTCTCTCGGGGAGGACTTTCTTTCTGAAGGAAAACCTGGGAGATCTCAAGAGAGAGAGGAAAGCTGAAAGAATGTGATCTATCTCTCTCTCTCTCTGAAGGAACACCTGGGAGATCTCAAGAGAGAGTAAAGCTGAAAGAATGTGATCTCTCTCTCTCTCTCTCTGAAGGAACACCTGGGAGATCTCAAGAGAGAGTAAAGTTGAAAGAATGTGATCTCTCTCTCTCGGGGGGACTCTCTCTCCCTGAAGGAACACCTGGGAGATCTCAAGAGAGAGAGGAAAGCTGAAAGAATGTGATCTATCTCTCTCTCTCGGGGAGGACTCTCTCTCTGAAGGAACACCTGGGAGATCTCAAGAGAGAGAGGAAAGCTGAAAGAATGTGATTTATCTCCCTCTCTCGGGGAGGACTCTCTCTCTGAAGGAACACATGGGAGATCTCTCGAGAGAAGAAAGCTGAAAGAATGTGATATATCTCTCTCACTCTGAAGGAACACCTGGGAGATCTCGAGAGAGAGGAAAGCTGAAAGAATGTGATATATCTCTCTCACTCTGAAGGAACACCTGGGAGATCTCGAGAGAGAGGAAAGCTGAAAGAATGTGATCTATCTCTCTCTCAGGGAGGACTTTCTTTCTGAAGGAACACCTGGGAGATCTCAAGAGAGAGAGGAAAGCTAAAATAATGTGATCTCTCTCTCTCGGGGAGGACTTTCTTTCTGAAGGAACACCTGGGAGATCTCGAGAGCGAGGAAAGCTGAAAGAATGTGATTTATCTCCCTCTCTCGGGGAGGACTCTCTCTCTCTGAAGGAACACCTGGGAGATCTCTCTCTCGAGAGAGGAAAGCTGAAAGAATGTAATCTATCTCTCAGGGAGGACTCTCTCTCCCTCTGAAGGAACACCTGGGAGATCTCGAGAGCGAGGAAAGCTGAAAGAATGTGATCTATCTCTCTCAGGGAGGACTTTCTCTCTCTGAAGGAACACCTCCCTATCTCTCTCGGGGGTCTACATCTGAATGAAGCTGGAAGGAGGAGATTGTGAAACACAAACATGTAGGGGGTTGGAAGGAGTCATATGAGACTCATTATCTCACAGGAAGCTTCTCAAACAGACAGAACCAGGTAAAGTATTAATCTTTTAGTTTTGGTAATTGAATTGTTTTTGCATACACATAACTAAAACCATTTACATATATATGGCAAAGCAATTTGGAGTTGTATTATTTTTAACTGCAGTATGAAATAATTATATTCCAAATATTAAGAGACATACACCGATTTGGTTGTCTTTATAAAGCTAGATTTGTAGAAGGGTTTTAGTGTAAAATAGATTCATTCTAGTTTCAAGTACTTAAGGAAGAATATAAACTCCCTGACCAGATCGCCTTTAAGTATCTACAACTGCGCCATGCATTGAAAACACAATTACCAAATATGGAAGTAGTGTCAGATTCTCCCCCAGTTCTGGATGTAATAACGGGAGAGGAACCCTCTAAACTCATATCCATCCTGTATCTAAAGATCAGAAACCGTAGTTCAAATGCCAATGCACAAAAGGCAAAAATGGAATGTCGAAAAAGATTTATGCCCTGTACACACGACCGGTCCATCCGATGAATGCGATCTGATGGACCGTTTTCATGAGTTAACAGATGAAGCTGACTGGTGGTCAGTCGTTCCTACACACCATCAGTAAAAAAAACAATCGTGTCAGAACGCGGTGGCGTAAAACACAACGACGTGCTCAAAAAAACGAAGTTCAATGCTTCCAAGCATGCATCGACTTGATTCTGAGCGTGCGTGGTTTTTTAACCGATGGACGTGCCTACAAAACGATCATTTCTTTCCTATCGGTTAGGTATCCATCGGTTAAATTTAAAACAAGATTGCTTTTTTTTAACCTATAGATGAATAACCGATGGGGCCTACACACGATCGGTTTGGCCGATGAAAACGGTCCATCAGACCCGTTCTCATTGGTTTGACCTATCGTGTGTACGCGGCAATAGGCCGTATGGAGGAGGAAGACTGGGATGAAATATTAGAAGAGACCAGACTGAGACCAAGTTATCTGACAGACTGACACAGATATACACAAAGCCTACCTGACTCCCCTAAAAAAGGCAAAATTCCTCCATACTTATGACCCGACATGCCCTTTGTGCCACGCAGCACCTGGAACGTTCTTCTATCTCATGTGGAGCTGCCCAAACATTCAGACATACTGGAGGCAGATTGTCCAGTTTTTACATGACAATATGGGTTCCCCAGTGGTATTAGACCCCAAACTTTGTCTTCTGGGACTTCTGCCAGACGTAGAAATTGACAAATACCAAGCTACATTTCTAAATGAAACTCTGTATATGGCCCGTCACGGCATAGCCATGGTATGGATGCAGGCTCAGCCTCCCTCCATAAACCAATGGAAGAGGGACAATAATGATGCACTACCATTTAAAAAATGAGTCTATGCCCATAGAAAGTGCGCGCATAAGTACTCAAAGGTGTGGGATAGATGGTTAGAGGATGGAGAAACATGTGCCTAAAATAATCCAAGCCCAGCAGACAGTCATACTTAGATGAAAGTAGAAACTTTGACTGTCCTATGAAGGTGTTAACCATGAAAATCTTAATCAGACATGAAGTTTCTTATATACTGGATGTCTATACCCCCCTCATAAACCTGTGCCTCACCATGTATGTGCAAATAATCTCACACAAAATGACTGTTATAGTGTACTGTTTTGTTGTTCTACATGGGCAACTGCTTTTTGGGGTGACTTTTATCCAAATAAGTGTAGCGCCTGTGTACTTTTCAGTACAGGTTCTATGTCAAATCTATTTGGGGAATGAGAGGAGTGTTTCCCTCGCGGGGCATGCTGGGAGGGTATTTCTGTGACAGACGCCATTTTGTGGGGTTCTTTGCCCCGTCCTGGTTCCAGGTGCGGCACCTACCTTTAGGGTGTGCGCACATCACGGGCCCCGGCGATATGGCCTACCAGGCCCGGGGCGCACGTGCCACGCGGAGTTCCTTACTCTGGGCCCTGATGGCCCAGAGTGACTGATGCTGTCAAGGGGTCCCAGTGACTTACTGGGTCCCCCACCTCTTATTAAGAAGATCCCAAGCACTTTGTGCTGTTCATTGAGGAGTCGGTCTGAGGTGAACCCGGAGGCAAGTGATTCAATAGGGCTTAGACGATCCATCTGGGATCTGGGTGACCGGACACTGACAGGTTGTATGCTGCAAACTGTCAGTCGGTGACCCTAAGCTAACAAGTCTACCTGAGGAAGATTCAGGCGAAATTGTGTTTACTGGGAGGATTCGCTCTATCATCCATGTTCATGAGTATTGGGCCTTATTAGAGCCAAGTCGGTGGCAGAGACTTGTTCCTTCCCAGAAGTTCTAAGTGACACCCTGGCTGCCAGGCCTGTGAGAGGGACCTGTCCAGGGGCACTACACCCACTCCGGCTAGAGTGGCGACGAAGCAAGAGCTATTATCCTGAAGCAGGACTGCTTCGCTTATCTAGAGGCCTGAATCTGCAAGTTTCTCTCCTTTCACCAACCTATTCTATCTACCTTGAGTTGACTGTTAGTCATGTTGGACCAGAAAACGTCACCCTGCTCTCTGGACATTCCGTCATTTGCTTTCATCACCATCCTCTCCTTTTATCATCATCCCTAGACACATCACAGAGGTAACATAATCATGCCGTCCCAAATCTAACCAGCGGCTCCTCCGGGGTAGCGCTACATAAAGTTGTTTTTTTCCAATAATAAAAAAAATAGATTAATTCTAAACATAAAATGAGCCTTGATTGTATTGTCAAGCTGTGCGAATAATATAACATTTGAGTGTAAGTGAGGAGATCTGTTTTGTTTTGAAAAATATCTAAGTTAAGATAAACCAAATGTGTTTACACCTTCCATGAAGTAACGGAAAGACATTTCACAAGAGTTACCAATTTGTAAAATATACAAGTATTATTTAAAGCGGAGTTCCACCCAAAAATGGAACTTACGCTAATCCCCTCCCCTCCCCCTTACATGCCACATTTGGCATGTCATTTTTTTTTGGGGGGGGGAGTGGGGGCTTCAGGAGGAGTGGGACTTCCTGTCCCACTTCCTGCTTCCACCGAGGGCCTGGTTAGGCGATTAAGCTTAATCGCCTACAGCAGCCCCTCCCTGTAGGCGATCGCATGGGACACATGACAGGTCCCATGCGATCGCCTGTCCAATCTGCGGCGGGCCGCGCCGCTCGTGCCCACAGTTGCGTTCCAGTGACGCGCCGACCGGGGCACCGCTCCTCTCCCCCCTCCCCGGTCGGCCCGTCGCTGGAACGCAGGAGCAGGTAAGTGATTGTTTATTAAAAGCCAGCAGCTACACATTTTGTAGCTGCTGACTTTTAATAAACACAAATATTAGCCCTTTAAGTATTGAAGTGTGAATATACCTTGCAATATAGAACTGGCACAGAAATGTAAATAATATTATCTGAACATTAATCACCATTTATCTCTGATTGTAGAAGTATATCATGTATTTGTTTTATCACGAATTATACCCAATTTTAATAGGCACTGTATCTTTCGTTAATAAATATATATTATAAGCAATATTCATTTGTGTTACTTGTCTTCAAACTAGCACAGATCAAAGAGTTTGGATTTCTTGTTTGATATTGTATAATGTGTGCTGATCCGTGTTCAACTTTTGTATTTGTCACTTCCTCACACTGTAATCCCGCTACATCACGCGAGATTACAGTGAGAGAAGCCGTTCTCAGGAGTTTCCAGCCATTTGTAGATCGCTCCTCATCTCAACATGAGAATCGATCTACAAAGCTTCATAAACAGGAACTCGGAGGAGAGCGATCTCCCCTGAGAACTGAATAGCGCTATTTTACCGCACTTTCATAAAAGGACACCCATGAGACGTTTCTCTGGGCTGCAGTTCCTCTGATCTCCACAAGATGGTGATCTCACTTCTACCATAGAGAGAAGAAGTCTCTATGGAAGACAGGAAGTGATGTCAGGTACAGACAGGAAGTTCCGGGTGAGAGGTGAGTCGGGAGGAAGTAGTGAGGAGACATCTTTGGAATCGGTAGCAGAGGAGGTAATAAGATCTTATCTTCTATTTACACCCAGTAACCCCGTCATGTCCGTCCTCTTCCTCCATAGTCACTGTGACGTCTTTTATCTCCAGCAGATGATGATACACACATATATAGTGTGGAGACCTAGATTAACCCCTTCAGGGGCAGAACATTCCCCACTTACAGGGCCGGAACATTCTCTTCATTTCAGTTTATAATAACAGATTATACGATAATACGGGGTGGGGGTTTTAGTTAGAGGTGGACTTATGATACTTGTGTTTGATTTTATAATCTTTATGGAGGAGGAAATAACTATTCCTGATGTCTGTGAAGGTTCAACACAAGGGATGTGTCTGGATGATGACTTTATCTTTGTAAGTATCAGGTGATGTCACTGTCTATTTCCCTATGTAGGAGGATTTAGAAGGACACAAGGATCTCTACAAGGACGTCATGATGGACAATCAGCCGCCCCTCACATCACCGGGTAAGAGGAGACTTTATTGTAAAGGAGAGAGCAGTACGGAGGCTCCACCTAGATCCCCCATCATCTGATAAACACATAGAAACAATGGATTCAGTCAGTGTGTGTGTTTCCTACAGATGGATCCAGTAATGGGAACCCACCAGAGAGATGTCCCCGTCCTCTGTATTCCCGGGATTATTCCACACAGGAAGGTCACACCATCCCCCACCATCATCAGGTAGATGAGGAACAATCACTGATCGTATCATTAGGATCTGTACATTATCTGCATTGTTACCATTGATGTCATTTTTATTCTATATTCAGAGTGGAGACCTGAGAGATCCTAAAGTTGAGGTTAAAGAAGAGATAAAAGAGGAGGATGAGGAGTATGGGGTGATGGAGGAGTTATCAGAAGGACACAAGGATATGATGGAGCCACCTAATACCAGGAACCCACCAGAGAGATGTCCCCGCCCTCTGTATTCCCGGGATTCCACACAGGAAGGTCACACCATCCCCCACTGTTACAAGGTCGGTGGGGCGGAGCATCTAGAACATGGACTGGTGGAGATGATGTGTGGGTTTTGTATGTAAGTTTATATCTTACAGATGATATTCTCTCTCATTCTCTTGGTTTAGAGTGGAGATCCAATCGATATAGAATTTGAGGTGAAATCAGAAGAAGAGACGTATGTGAGGGATGATCAGCAGTCTATGGAGGAGGATGGAATAACGGGGACATTTATAGAGGAGGACACTCCTACAGAGATCAGCACAGGTGGGTCATTAACACTAAATCCATTCCTCCACCCATACTGCTCACTGATTGGTCCAGAGTAGGGCGGGGACTGGGTGATATCAGCCTGTAATCCCCTGGTCACTTTCCTGAGCTGTGTTCCCCGTCCTGTATTCCTGTATTTCTCTCGGATAATCTTCCTTCTCTGTGCTGCAGACACAATTTATGTCTTTAAACTGGATCTATGGAGATTCTGGGGTTCAGCTGGCAGCAAAATGTTGATTTTCACCATAGGGTTTGCTTGACCTAGACACCTGGGGTATGTACCTTGGGTCTTCTGCCCCATGCCCGGGTCTAGTGAGATCTCTGACAGAACAATTCTCCCGGGTTACTTGCTCTGTTATTTGCTGGCTGTGCCGGGTGGAGGGATATGTCTGTATAGTCTCAGACCCAAGTCACTGAGTGCAGTCTCAGGAGATGGGAGGCAGCGGTGTGGGATCTCTGCAACTTGTCTCCAGTAATCATTTCACCTGCCACTCAATACTGAATACCAATATCATCAGTCCTGACCCATCACTATATACTCTGTTGTACATTACATACTCCTGACCCCTGCACTATATACTCTATGTTGTACATTACATACTCCTGACCCTCGTCCTATAATCCCCTCATCACTGTCACTCCTATAAAAGACAGTTCTCGTTGTTTCCTCACTCTCTGACTAAGGTCCATGAATAAAGAAATGATCTGGTAGGAGATCAGAGGAGCCATTTACTAGTTACCTTGAGGGGGGAATTGTAAGATCCTCAGAGACAAAGCTGCCTGATGTGGGCGGAGTCCTGGTTGAGGGGAGCCAATCAGCTCATGTCTAGTAATAATCTTTGTATTTCTATTTTAGTAGATGGACGGGAGATGAGGAAAACCTCAGAGGATTGTCTCACTTTGTCTCCAGACTGTAAAGTAGAAGATGAGGACATCACACAGTATAGTCCAGGAGAAAACCCGACTACCTCAACTGTCCATCCGGCACCACACAGTGTAGATGGACCATCGTATTCCTCTTATCCTGAGGAACCTCAGACTGTGCGGGACGGTGCCGGACCATCGTATTCCTCTTATCCTGAGGAACCTCAGACTGTGCGGGACGGTGCTGTTCTTGCAACAGATGAGAGGTTGTCCTGTCCCGAGTGCGGCAAGTGTTTCAGTTCCAAAAGCAGTCTTAATGTGCATAAAAAATCTCACACAGGAGAGAAGCCGTATTCCTGTACTGAGTGCGGGAAATGTTTTTTAATGAAGTCCAAGCTTTCCAGACACCAGAGATCACACACGGGGGAGAAGCCTTTTTCCTGTTCTGAGTGCGGGAAATGTTTTTCAATGAAGACCAGTCTTTCCATACATCAGAGAATACACACGGGGGAGAAGCCTTTTTCCTGTTCTGAGTGCGGGAAATGTTTTTCAATGAAGTTCAGTCTTTCCACACATCAGAGATCTCACACGGGGGAGAAGCCTTTTTCCTGTTCTGAGTGCGGGAAATGTTTTTCAATGAAGTCCTATCTTTCCAGACATCGGAGATCTCACACGGGGGAGAAGCCTTTTTCCTGTCCTGAGTGCGGGAAATGTTTTTCAGATACGTCCAATCTTTCCATACATCAGGGATCACACACGGGGAAGAAGCCTTTTTCCTGTTCTGAGTGCGGGAAATGTTTTTCAATGAAGTCCAGTCTTTCCACACATCAGAGATCTCACACGGGGGAGAAGCCTTTTTCCTGTTCTATGTGCGGGAAATGTTTTTCAATTAAGTCCAGTCTTTCCACACATCAGAGATCTCACACGGGGGAGAAGCCTTTTTCCTGTTCTGAGTGCGGGAAATGTTTTTCAATTAAGTCCAGTCTTTCCACACATCAGAGATCTCACACGGGGGAGAAGCCTTTTTCCTGTTCTGTGTGCGGGAAATGTTTTTCGCAGACGTCCAGTCGTAACACACACCAGAGACTGCACATGGTGGTGAAGCCACTTTCCTGAGTGAGGGAATTGTTCCTCACTGAAGTCCTGTCTTCCTGTACATCAGGGGTCCCACACAACCCTCGAGGTGTATTAGTGAGTGCGGGAAATGTCTTGTATATGAATGTTGCTGGACATGTGGGGAAGAAGCACACCCTGATATACACCTCAGATATACTCCATGGCTGATCTTCATCATGTAAGAAACACTTCATAAGGAGATCAGAGATCACCAAAGACATGGATGAAGTGTTGTACCGTGTTGGCCATTGATAGCAGGAGAAAAATAAAAATGGAGTCCTTCCCTCTCATTGGCTGAGTACATTTTGTGGTGGAAACTCTTGCAGGAGGTCTGTTTTCTCAAGTTGTCTTCCAGGACAAAACGCGTTAACCCCACCACTTAAAAGGCGGTCCTCTGGGCTTTTTAAAATAAAAATGGAGTCCTTCCCTCTCATTGGCTGAGTACATTTTGTGGTGGAAGATTTCACAGACATTTAGGGATCTATTATAAAACAAATTGTATAATGAATGTGACACGCGTTCCTCCAATCATGACAAATATTGGATCATCGGCTCCATCTAGTGGCAAAACTCTGCCCCTGTGGTATTAATACCGACCATTGACGTAAAATAGAAAATACCACATTTGGCCATTAGATGGCGCTAAGTACCATAGAAATGATCTCCATCTAATCATTTCCATTGAAAAATGAGTGTAGCGCCAGAAAGAAAAATTCCACTTGTGGAGTGGAAAATGGAGACAGGAACTCCAGTCCTCCTTCCCACTAGTGTTAGGGGCGTCTCTCCCTTAGGTGATAGTTGTATATCAAAAGTGAAAAAAACAAATAATCAACAAGTATGGCCATGATCTGCCCTACCATAAAAACAAAACAACACAAAAAAACATACATTTTTCTTACAAGTGTTGATGATGAAATACGTGCTGCACAAATAGTGTAAACAAGGGCCCCAAGTGTCAAAACTTGGACCGATAAATATTAATCTGTAATAGTGATCACAGTAACGCCTCCAAACCAATGTGCACACTCAAGTGAAAGGGGGTAGTGAGTATACTAGATATGTATGATCAAACACCACACGCGGCGCGATTGACCCTGACACATACGTGACGTCATCACGCTGGAAAGTCGCAATTCGAATAGCGCCACACACCATCCTCCTATGGGAGAGATGATATGATGGTAGGAGGAGGCATAACAGTATGGGATGTGTGGAGCGTTGTTGATACAAGCTCCACTATTGGTAAACACTGTCCCGCCCCCACACTTCCGGGGCTTGGAACGCACATTGAAGGCAACATGCCTAATTGGAACGCACGCCGCCACCTCCCAGAGGGGGAGCGAGGATCTAGAACAGGTGGGTTATTATCCTTTTTCAAAACATATACAGTATATGTGCCAGGTTGATGGGGTCCATGCTATACACCCCTGTAGAAGTCTAAGACGAAACCGGTCGGGTACGTTGGGTTCATTCCCAACCTTTTGCACATCTTTTGATATACTCCTACCTATCCAAGGTGGTGGAGTTAATAGTGCATTTTTATCTGTGATGTGGTTTCCCATTGGGACCAATTTATATTCTTTTTGGATTGGAGTGTGACATTTTGCTGTGGGACTGTTTTATATATTTTTTAGTATGGTTTTTTTAATACATTTTCACACTATGAGAACTTTTTCTCTTTTTTGGGTGTGACTATTCACTGATTGAACACGCCATTCTCGGTTTATGGAGTCACATCTCTATATTCCTGGTCGTGAATACTATCCTCAAACACCGGAGGCCCTCTGGATCCTGACATTTCCCTGATGACATCACGGAGAGGACAAAGAGGAGTCAGCCACGGATTGATCCATGCTCTTTAGACCATGGGTCCTCAAACTATGGCCCTCCAGTTGTTCAGGAACTACATTTCCCATCATGCTCAGTCATGTCTG
Organism: Rana kukunoris; assembly: GCA_029574335.1. Classification (NCBI taxonomy): domain Eukaryota; kingdom Metazoa; phylum Chordata; class Amphibia; order Anura; family Ranidae; genus Rana; species Rana kukunoris. Next base: position 37,046 of record JAJQKJ010002038.1, read on the forward strand.
TGAATGTCAAGGCGCCGTACACACGGCCGAGGTTCTCGCTGAAAATCAGCGAGAACCTCGCTGGAATGCACATTCCAGCGAGGACCTCGGCCGTGTGTACGGTCTCGGCGAGCTTCCCGTCGGGAAGCCCGTCGAGCCGAAATAGAGAGCACGCTCTCTATTTCCTCGACGGCCCGCCTGGAAGAATGGCTGGTTGCCATTCCCGACGGGCGGGTCGCCGAATTCGACGGCCGGGAGAGAACCTCGACGGGCGGAACGATGTGTTCTGCCCGTCGAGGTTCTCTGCCGTGTGTACGGCACCTCAGAGTTTCACAATGCCTCATGGGATTTGTAGTTCCGCAACAGCTGGAGGGCCGTAGTTTGAGGATGCCTGCTTTAGACCCTCCACCGTATGGTGAGTTACGGGTCCACAGAATCTGCTAAGAGTACCTCATTATTCTTACATTACCACACTTTTGGATGTCATCCTCTGAAGTGCATGAGCCTGTTTACATCTACCGTGGGAAGAAAGGTCTTGTTCATAAGACCCATAGAGTGGGCGGACTTACCTTTTCCAGTTTTAGGACTATCTCTTGGACCCAGTGTCGACGTCCTGTGGAGACCTTGTTTAGGCTCATGAACTTTTCCATAGATGGTGTTTGATCATACATATCTAGTACACTCACTACCCCGAAACAATAGAGAGAAAGGAGTCACCGCTCCAGGTGGGATCACTAAATGGTTACAGGTGGTGCAGGATACCGAGGGTGCTGGCGGTGCACTAAGCAAAATGAAGACAAGCACTGATCCAGTGCGAAACGCGTCGGCTGTTCCTTGTTTCTACTGCTGTGACCCTATTTTTGTACATGCTGTCTATTGAATAAAAGACCACCCATCAGGTTTTGGAGTGCGGCTATCCATTTTTCTTTGTCTTCATTATACTCACTACCCCCTTTCACTTGAGTGTGCACATTGGTTTGGAGGCGTTACTGTGATCACTATTACAGATTAATATTTATCGGTCCAAGTTTTGACACTATTTGTGCAGCACGTATTTCATCATCAACACTTGTAAGAAAAATGTATGTTTTTTTGTGTTGTTTTGTTTTTATGGTAGGGCAGATCATGGCCATACTTGTTGATTATTTGTTTTTTTCACTTTTGATATACAACTATCACCTAAGGGAGAGACGCCCCTAACACTAGTGGGAAGGAGGACTGGAGTTCCTGTCTCCATTTTCCACTCCACAAGTGGAATTTTTCTTTCTGGCGCTACACTCATTTTTCAATATACTTGTACAACTTTCTTTGTTGTGTTGGCTGCCTACACATTCACCTAGGGCAGGGATCCTCAAACTACGGCCCTCCAGATGTTGTAAAACTACACATCCCATGAGGCATTGTAACACACTGACATTCACAGGCATCACTAGGCATTATGGGAATTGTAGTTCCTGAACAACTGGAGGGCCGTAGTTTGAAGACCCATGACCTAGGGCAGGGGTGTCAAACTGGCGGCCTTCCAGCTGTTCCAAAACTACAAGTCCCATCATGCCTCTGCCTGTGGGAGTCATGCTTGTAACTGTTAGCCTTGCAATGCCTCATGGGACTTGTAGTTTTGCAACAGCTGGAGGGCCGCCAGTTTGACACCCCTGACCTAGGGTTTGCGCATTACTTACACACACACAATCATTTCCATTGTAAATGAATGGAAACCGTTCGACCAGCACAGCAAATCTCCTAATAACATTCATCTTTCCCCCATTCACACAGAAGGAATGTACATGGACTTTCCCCGGGGGAATTGCTAGGCACATATTTTATGAATAGACCCCTAAATGTCAGGAGACGTTTATATAAAGATGGGAAGTATGGAGCAGATAAATGAATAGACCTCCTAGCAATGTTATTACCAGGCTGCAGCTAGGGGGAGCTCTAATGTGTGAGCACAGCAGAGTGGTCCCATCTAGCTCACATTAACCCTTTCACTCTCAGATGTTTTTGCATTATTTTGGGCCTGAAGATTAGATAAACCCCCCAAACATATATTATGTGATAGCAGAGGCCCTGGAGAATAAAATGGTGGTGATTGTTAAGGTGTTCCTCGTACACAAATTTCCCCTTAATATCCGGGTTTATTTTCTCCTTTTCCCCCATTTTCTATGGTGTGATCTTTTCTACAATACTTTGTTATAATAATGTAACACGTTGTGTATTGTATGACTCCGCCTCCACATTCCAGACAAGTCATTTTCCTGACCAATCACATTTCTACCTTTTTACTATTTCCTGATTCTATGACTGTAATCTGTTTAAAAGTAAAAATGATAATAAAAAAATGTATTGAAGAGAAATGACAGGTTGTGTGTGTGGGTGGAATGAGAAGAATTGCTGGTGGTGTTGTCACCTGTCACAGCAGTCACACCTGGTTTCCCGGCCAATGCACCAGATAAATGTTGCAGCAAAACGGCTCTTTGAGTTCTGGGAAACCAGGAATGGACTCCGGACACGGACTCCAGGAAAACAAAGCTTTTATTTCACCAGGGAAAGGAGCGACTCACGCCAGGATGCCAAGTGGCCTCTTCTAGGCGTTTACAACATATATATTTCCTCTTGTATAGACATTCCTTGGAACTTGGTAAAACATCTAAAAGCTTGTTAGCGAGTGACATCTGCGGCTTCTCCGTTATCTGTCTAATTTATCACCTACTGAGCTGTAGACATGTGCGCTCACCCAACATTTCTTTGTTTTCCGACTCATTTGTTTCTTCCTTTTTCGGGTCATTAGTTATGATCGACATTCATTCATTTGAGTAAATTTGAAAAACCGGAAATTCAAAAATCCGAAATAATAACAAATTATCGGTATCGGAATTTTCTTTTATAATTTAGCTGTTTTCCGAAGTTACGAATTACCCGAAATAACAAATGCTGCATCTAAACGAATGGAACGTAATGAATTAATAATAATAACAAAACATTGTTCTTTGTTTCTGTTATAAAATGTTGTAAATGAGAACGTTTCCTCCTTCACTGATGGGGCAGCACCAATGAGATGGCACTGGTGGGCAATGACAATGGCCACTGATATGCAGCACTGATGGGCACTCATAGGTGGCACTGATAGGCAACACTGAAGGGTATATATGAGTGACACTGATTGGCATATCCCTGGTGGGCATCCTTTGTAGACATTCCTGGTGGTCCTGGATGGGGGGCTGCACTGATAAACAATCAGCACTGACCCCCCCCCCCCCTGTCAGGAGAGCAACCGATTGGCTCTCCTCTACTCTGTCAGATGCGAGTGAGGAAAAGTCGATAAATGGCTCTTCCTGTTTACGCTGTGATCAACCGTGATTGGACACAGCTGATCACGTGGTAAAGAGCTCTTTATAGAGGCTCTTTATCGAGATTGGTCTTGCAGTGTGTTAGAGTGACACACCACAACAGAGGTCACCGGGCTGTGTGGCCCGTAGGGCATACGAATGCTTCTTATCCTGCTGGACATCATATGATGCCCAGTCAGGATAACTGAACCACTTCCTGGCCATCATTTTGCTATAGGCCGATTGGGAAGTGGTTAAAAGTCTTCACAGGTCATCAGGTTAAAAGTAACTCTGAATAATGGGCCTAGAGTGCAGGGGTCAGGAGTATATCATATACAGGGGTCAGGAGTATATCATATACAGGGGTCAGGAGTATATCATATACAGGGGTCAGGAGTATATCATATACAGGGGTCAGGAGTATATCATATACAGAGGTCAGAAGTATATCATATACAGAGGTCAGGAGTATATCATATACAGGGGTCAGAAGTATATCATATACAGAGGTCAGGAGTATATCATATACAGGGGTCAGGAGTATATCATATACAGGGGTCAGAAGTATATCATATACAGAGATCAGGAGTATATCATATACAGGGGTCAGGAGTATATCATATACAGAGGTCAGGAGTATATCATATACAGAGGTCAGGAGTATATCATATACAGAGATCAGGAGTATATCATGTACAGGGGTCAGGAGTATATCATATACAGGGGTCAGGTGTATATCATATACAGGGGTCAGGAGTATATCATATACAGGGGTCAGGAGTATATCATATACAGAGGTCAGGAGTATATCATATACAGAGGTCAGGAGTATATCATCTACAGGGGTCAGGAGTATATCATATACAGGGGTCAGGAGTATATAATATACAGGGGTCAGGAGTATATCATATACAGGGGTCAGGGTCTTCTACTGACATTAATTAGAGAGAAAAGGTTCCACACTGGATTCAGCAACTACCGGATAGGCCTCTCTCACTGACCTAGCAGCCGGTGCGAAGCTCGTTCAAAGTCTCTGCCACAGACTTGATGGGTGTCGTCGAGTCGTCACACAGTCCTCTGCCACAAGATCGTGTAACCACACACACACACTCTGCAAAGCTCCAAAGAAAGCACACAGTCCACGGTGCCTGGATCTTTCAGCCAGGCCGGCAGCACAGTGAGGTAAATTGACCAGGATGCGTCCAATTGTTGGGCTTCTTCCCGCAGGCAAGACAGCACAGGACCACCCCTGGACCAGTAGGCCCGAAAAACTCCTAAACCTACTCTCAGTTGCGGAGCCACGGGCCAGCAGGCCCAGAGACCGGAAAATACTGCTAACGCATCCCTGAGGCCACGAGGACCATCCGGTCAGGATCGAAAGACCCCACCTGAACAGGGCCCGCCCCTCAAGCACCCTCCCCAGAATGCACAGTGAGGGGACCATGCCCACAGTGCTGCTTCTGGGAAGAAGGCACTCAATACACCCAGCCCATTGCCATTCGAACTTTGACTCCTGGTGACAGCGACACCCACAGTCAAGTGGAAGATGTGCCACACAGCTTAACTAGAACAGAAACCCACAATTTGGCATAATATTCTGAGCCAACTACAGCTCAGATAACTACATTTAATAATGTAGGGCTACCCTATTCAGGAGCCGCTGAGTATAAGTGGGATCGGCGTGTTGTGTTACTTGGCAGGTGTCTAGGGGGTGATACTTGTGAGTTGAGGAGAAGAGCGAATGTCCAGTCCTTAGTTGGGTTTTCTTCAATGCTTTATTCCAAGGCCCAACATGGCCTTCATCAACATGGTACAGGACAGGAAAGGTTGATGAGCAGAGAGTAGGGTTGCCACCCGTACGGGATTCCCCCGGACAGTACGGGTTTTAAAACCTCTGTCCGGGAATCAGTCTGCCTTAGACCCGGGCACATTATTCAGACCCGCCAGTGGCTCCCTGTGTCTGTGCCTGAAGCTGTGCTGCCATGGCCCGTGTAGTGTGAGTCTCGAGTCTGGTCCGCTTGATTTCTGTTCCTGCTGCCTGAGGCCAGGCTCGGGCCTCTGCCACAGGCCTAGTACTTGAGTGAGCATGAAATTGAAATGAGCAAGTCCTCCCAATAGATTTAGTTAGAGTACTGGATCCCCGATGGTTCGTACAAGCCCTATTGGATCACCTAACTCTGGGTTCTCCTCAAGCTTATCCCCCACCTTACGGCTCCCAGCCTGGGATCCTTTTAGGAAAGGTTTGGGACCCAGCAGCTACTGGGATCCCTCTCCGCATGGTGCGCAACTTCGGCCAGGTAGGCCATGGCTGCGGGGGTCCATGGATGCGCGCACCCTGAAGGTGGATGCCGCACCTGAAACTCGGACCCCGCAGAAAGCAAGAACGGCCCTCAGGCCAAAGTGGCTGCCCAGATATAGCCTCCCTCAGCATGACTTAGCGAGGGAACCAACCCCTCTGATTGGCTGCTGAGGAAAACGAGTCCGCCAGAGCAGCATCACCCTTCACTCTATCACCAAGACCTAGTCTGGCAATGCCCAGAATGATACCAATTAGTCTCTGACCAATCTCACGGGTTGGATGGAATTTCTCCTTATATCAGTGGTCAGTGTAGTGGTCCCTTACATTGGTGACCAATGGGAGAAGGACCCTCTTATATGTCATCAGTGGGAAGACTGCCCTCCTTACAGATCATTGATGTCGGTTGTTACTGAGAGACAGAAATTGGAACCCCTAGAACCCTTTGGAGGAACCCTGGCTGAGAAAGGCTGGACTAGGCAGTAATATATTTCTCTCCCGCTTGGTGGGAGAGGAGATGACCCATCTATAAGGATATACAATACATACACACACAGCACAAGGCCGTGTTCACACTACCAGATGTTTCTCGGGGGTGCAGGTCCTCTGAGCTCCACAAGATGGTGATCTCACTTCTACCATAGAGAGAAGAAGTCTCTATGGAAGACAGGAAGTGATGTCAGAGACAGACAGGAAGTTCTGGGTGAGAGGTGAGTCGGGAGAACAAAGAGGGAAGACATTGCTGGAAGACGCAGCAGAGGAGGTAATAAGATCTTATCTTCTATTTACACCCAGTAACCCCGTCATGTCCGTCCTCTTCCTCCATAGTCACTGTGACGTCTTTTATCTCCAGCAGATGATAATACACACATATATAGGGGTCAATTCACAAAGAGAAACGTTATTGGTTTTCTTCAGGTGTTAAATTAGCACTCCTTATTTAACGCTAGCAAACATGGTATTCACGAAAGCTATAATCGTTATTTAACACAGTCGTTATGGTTTTCAACTGACTCTTTATCCAAACGTTATTCTAACTACTCAGACGTTATTATTAAGATTCGGGACGTTAAAATAACTCTTAAAGTGGTTGTAAACCCACTTTTTTGACTTTTACCTACAGGTAAGCCTATACAGAGGCTTACCTGTAGGTATAAAGAATATCTCCTAAACCTGTACGGTTTAGGAGATATTACCCCCGCAATGCGCAGCGGCGCATGCGCAGGGGGAATCCTCCGGCCAAGCGACCGGCATCCGCGACCCTGGCCGGACTTAAATCTCCCGCGCGCACGCGCGGGAGTGACGTCATCGCCGCTCCAGCCAATCACAGCGCTGGAGCGGCGATACCCGGAAGACACGCCGAGTCAAGATGAGATCTCGCTCGACGTGCACCAGGTAAGCTCCCTACACCTCGTTCCGAGGTAAGTATTTCATAATGAGCGAATATGCGGTGCATATTAGCTCATTATGGCTTTTCCCTTGCAGGTCTAAAAAAACAACCGCTTTAAGATCGTTAAATAATGCTGGAGAGATGCATTCTGGGAGCAGAAGGGGAGGAGAACAGCTGCATGTGGAAAAGAGCAGATACAGAGAGAGAGAGACAAAAGCAAGACAAACGTGGAGATTGAGCATGTGATGTGCATAACTTCTAGTGTGTGCTTTTCTAAAGCCATGTGTATTTCCTCATACAGAGAATAAATCATGGGAGATGATAATCGGAATTTAGCCATCACCTGGGTTTCAGAAAAGTCATCCAAAATAGTACGTGAACGGAATACACGTTTATAAATCTGAACAACATTCTAACATGTTCTTCTTCTTCTCTGGATAATTTTAAGTTCAAATAGAGCACGGTTCTAGCTTGCCCGACACTACTAAAATCTTCACTACACTACAAAAATCGCCAAAAACTTCCTCTAACAACAAAATATCGCCTGGGAAATGTCATAACGCCACCCTGAGGGAGGTGTTAATTTAACGATTGCTTAACGATTGATAACTGTCCAAAAAATCTTTGTGAATTGCACTTCTGTACATATTTAACGATTTGAATCTTTAAAATAACGATTTGAATCTTTAAAATAACGATTTGACTCTTTAATAAGGATCCACACCTTAAAATATCGTTTCTGTGTAGGGAAACGTTATTTGATGATTTTTCAGAGCGTTAAATCGTTTAGTGAATTGAACTAGCTTCAATAACGTGCAAAATCGTTAAAATAACACTCGCAATCTGAAAATAAAGCTTTGTGAATTGACCCCATAGTGTGGAGACCTAGATTAACCCCTTCAGGGGCAGATAGGGTTGCCACCTTTTCGTCAAGCCAAACCCGAACACATTAGCAGCACACGCCAATTTTTTTTTTTTGTAGTACATTAAATTCATTACCTCATCATTTTCTCTTATCAATAATTGGTCTACAGGTAACCTGTATACATCACATGACCAATGAGAATGGAGGAGGACCGGAGTCACATGACTGAGAGGATACTAAACCTGACCCTGGAGATCATCTACCTGCTGACCGGAGAGGTGAGGAGGATTCTGGGAGGTCACATGACATCACTCTTATCTCTATTAATAATACAGACCTGACCGGAGAGGTGAGGAGGATTCTGGGAGGTCACATGACATCACTCTTATCTCTATTAATAATACACAGACCTGACTGGAGAGGTGAGGGGGATTCTGGGAGGTCACATGACATCATTGTTACTTTTTTGATGCAGAGTTTTCCTCCTGTGAAGTCTGGTGATCATCTCACCATCACGGTTCCACAGTCCTTGAAACCTAAGCGGGACGGTGACCAGAAAATCCTGGAACTGACCAATAAGATCACTGAGCTGTTGACAGGAGAGGTGAGGAGGATTCTGGGAATTCTGGGACATTATCCAGTAACAGACAAGGGGTGTGTCTGGATGGTGACTGTATCATTGTGTGTGTCAGGTTCCTATAAGGTGTCAGGATGTCACTGTCTATTTCTCCATGGAGGAGTGGGAGTATTTAGAAGGACACAAGGATCTCTACAAGGACGTCATGATGGAGAATCAGCCGCCCCTCACATCACCGGGTAAGAGGAGACTTTATTGTACAGGAGAGAGCAGTACGGAGGCTCCACCCCCATCCCCCATCATCTGATAAACACATAGAAACAATGGATTCAGTCAGTGTGTGTGTTTCCTACAGATGGATCCAGTAATGGGAACCCACCAGAGAGATGTCCCCGTCCTCTGTATTCCCGGGATTATTCCACACAGGAAGGTCACACCATCCCCCACCATCATCAGGTAGATGAGAAACAATTATTGATAGTTATGATTTATACACAAACATGTTTATTATAATGAATGTTTTATTATATATTCAGAGTGGAAACCTCGGGGATGATAATATTGATATTAAAGAAGAGTATAAAGAGGAGGATGAGGAGTATGGAGTGATGGAGGAGTTTTCAGAAGGACACAAGGATATGATGGAGCCACCTAATACCAGGAACCCACCAGAGAGATGTCCCCGTCCTCTGTATTCCCGGGATTATTCCACACAGGAAGGTCACACCATCCCCCACTGTTACAAGGTCGGTGGGGCGGAGCATCTAGAACATGGACTGGTGGAGATGATGTGTGGGTTTTGTATGTAAGTTTATATCTTACAGATGATATTCTCTCTCATTCTCTTGGTTTAGAGTGGAGATCCAATCGATATAGAATTTGAGGTGAAATCAGAAGAAGAAGAGACGTATGTGAGGGATGATCAGCAGTCTATGGAGGAGGATGGAATAACGGGGACATTTATAGAGGAGGACACTCCTACAGAGATCAGCACAGGTGGGTCATTAACACTAAATACACTTCATACTGACCCCTGCACTATATACTCTATGTTGTACATTACATACTCCTGACCCTCGTCCTATAATCCCCTCATCACTGTCACTCCTATAAAAGACAGTTCTCGTTGTTTCCTCACTCTCTGACTAAGGTCCATGAATAAAGAAATGATCTGGTAGGAGATCAGAGGACCCATTTACTAGTTACCTTGAGGGGGGAATTGTAAGATCCTCAGAGACAAAGCTGCCTGATGTGGGCGGAGTCCTGGTTTAGGGGAACCAATCAGCTCATGTCTAGTAATAATCTTTGTATTTCTATTTTAGTAGATGGACGGGAGATGAGGAAAACCTCAGAGGATTGTCTCACTTTGTCTCCAGACTGTAAAGTAGAAGATGAGGACATCACACAGTATAGTCCAGGAGAAAACCCGACTACCTCAAATGTCCATCCGGCACCACACAGTGTAGATGGACCATCGTATTCCTCTTATCCTGAGGAACCTCAGACTGTGCGGGACGGTGCCGGACCATCGTATTCCTCTTATCCTGAGGAACCTCAGACTGTGCGGGACGGTGCCGGACCATCGTATTCCTCTTATCCTGAGGAACCTCAGACTGTGCGGGACGGTGCTGGACCATCGTATTCCTCTTATCCTGAGGAACCTCAGACTGTGCGGGACGGTGCCGGACCATCGTATTCCTCTTATCCTGAGGAACCTCAGACTGTGCGGGACGGTGCCGGACCATCGTATTCCTCTTATCCTGAGGAACCTCAGACTGTGAGGGACGGTGCCGGACCATCGTATTCCTCTTATCCTGAGGAACCTCAGACTGTGCGGGAAGGTGCCGGACCATCGTATTCCTCTTATCCTGGGGAACCTCAGACTGTGAGGGACGGTGCCGGACCATCGTATTCCTCTTATCCTGGGGAACCTCAGACTGTGCGGGACGGTGCCGGACCATCGTATTCCTCTTATCCTGGGGAACCTCAGACTGTGCGGGACGGTGCCGGACCATCGTATTCCTCTTATCCTGAGGAACCTCAGACTGTGCGGGATGGTGCCGTCCTTCCAACAGATAAGTTTTTCTGTGCTGAGTGCGGGAAGTGTTTCAGTTTCAAAAGCAATCTTAATAAGCATAAAAAATATCACACAAGTGGGAAACCGTATTCCTGTTCGGAGTGCGGGAAATGTTTTCCGCAGCCGTCCAATCTTTACAAACATCAGAGATCTCACACGGGGGAGAAGCCTTTTTCCTGTTCTGTGTGCGGGAAATGTTTTTCAGTGAAGTACAATCTTTCCATACATCAGAGATCTCACACGAGGGAGAAGCCGTATTCCTGTCCTGAGTGCGGGAAATGTTTTTCGCAGCTGGCCAATCTTTGCAAACACCAGAGATCACACACGGGGGAGAAGCCTTTTTCCTGTTCTGAGTGCGGGAAATGTTTTTCAGAGAAGTCCTATCTTTCCACACATCAGAGATCTCACACGAGGGAGAAGCCGTATTCCTGTCCTGAGTGCGGGAAATGTTTTTCGCAGCCGTCCAGTCTTTCCACACATCAGAGATCTCACACGGGGGAGAAGCCTTTTTCCTGTCCTGAGTGCAGGAAATGTTTTTCAGATAAGTCCAATCTTTACAAACACCAGAGATCTCACACGAGGGAGAAGCCGTATTCCTGTCCTGAGTGCGGGAAATGTTTTTCGCAGTCGTCCAATCTTTCCTCACATCAGAGATCACACACGGGGGAGAAGCCTTTTTCCTGTTCTGTGTGCGGGAAATGTTTTTCTCAGACGTCCAGTCGTAACACACACCAGAGACTGCACATGGTGGTGAAGCCACTTTCCTGAGTGAGGGAATTGTTCCTCAATGAACTCCTGTCTTCCTGTACATCAGGGGTCCCACACAACCCTCCAGGTGTATTAGTGAGTGCGGGAAATGTCTTGTATATGAATGTTGCTGGACATGTGGGGAAGAAGCACACCCTGATATACACCTCAGATATACTCCATGGCTGATCTTCATCATGTAAGAAACACTTCATAAGGAGATCAGAGATCACCAAAGACATGGATGAAGTGTTGTACCGTGTTGGCCATTGATAGCAGGAGAAAAATAAAAATGGAGTCCTTCCCTCTCATTGGCTGAGTACATTTTGTGGTGGAAGATTTCACAGACATTTAGGGATCTATTATAAAACAAATTGTAGAATGAATGTGACACGCGTTCCTCCAATCATGACAAATATTGGATCATCGGCTCCATCTAGTGGCAAAAATCTGCCCCTGTGGTATTAATACCGACCATTGACGTAAAACAGAAAATACCACATTTGGTCATTAGATGGCGCTAAGTACCATAGAAATGATCTCCATCTAGTGGCCAAATGCAATCATTTCCATTGTAAATGAATGGAAACCTTTCGACCAGCACAGCAAATCTCCTAATAACATTCATCTTTCCCCCATTCACACAGAAGGAATGTACATGGACTTTCCCCGGGGGAATTGCTAGGCACATATTTTATGAATAGACCCCTAAATGTCAGGAGACGTTTATATAAAGATGGGAAGTATGGAGCAGATAAATGAATAGACCTCCTAGCAATGTTATTACCAGGCTGCAGCTAGGGGGAGCTCTAATGTGTGAGCACAGCAGAGTGATCCCATCTAGCTCACATTAACCCTTTCACTCTCAGATGTTTTTGCATTATTTTGGGCCTGAAGATTAGATAAAACCCCCAAACATATATTATGTGATAGCAGAGGCCCTGGAGAATAAAATGGTGGTGATTGTTAAGGTGTTCCTCGTACACAAATTCCCCCTTAATATCCGGGTTTATTTTCTCCTTTTCCCCCATTTTCTATGGTGTGATCTTTTCTACAATACTTTGTTATAATAATGTAACACGTTGTGTATTGTATGACTCCGCCTCTACATCCCAGACAAGTCATTTTCCTGACCAATCGCATTTCTACCTTTTTACTATTTCCTGATTCTATGACTGTAATCTGTTTTTAAAAGTAAAAATTATAATAAAAAATTGTATTGAAGAGAAAAAAAGTTGTGTGTGTCGGTGGTGTAAGGCTTGCTAGAGTTCCCCCATAATATCAATGCATTGTAAGGCTTGCTAGAGTTCCCCCATAATATCAATGCAGTGTAAGGCTTGCTAGAGTTCCCCCATAATATCAATGCTTGTAGAGATGTATCCTATAACCCAGAACCGTTGGGATTAATTACACAGAAGCTAGAAACAGCCTTGCAATATGTTATTGTGTACCTGCAATAGAACAAATACATCTTACATAACAAGATAGGGCATGCGGTAGAACAAGTCTTAGCTGGTTACACGCTCAGGAATGTTGTAGAATTGTGACGTACTGTATTACTTGTATAAACTGATATGGAACTGAGGACCAAATGAGACTGCACCTTCAGCCGAAGGCGAAACCTCCTTTCCTCCCCAAGAAACACCTCACAATAAGTGCTGAGAGGAGATATATTACCCTTTTTTTCTTTCACTTAAAATAAAAACTACTTGGGGGGCGGAGCCGGCAGCCAGAGCTCATGGACGTGTGCTGAGAGAGCTCTGACACACCGGGTGAAACAAAGCGGCTCACAGCACATCAGGACACCCTGAAAGCACCTACAGGGTACAGCAAAAGAGGGGGAACACTGTGGACATAATGTCCAAAAGAAAGGAAAGGGAAGGACCCCGAAAACTCACGGATTTCTTCCCTCCAGCCGGGAGCCGAGAAATCCAAGATGGCGCCGGCGCGGGGAGCCGCGCTCCGGATCCTACACACGCTGCTGCATCGAATCCTCTGCTATCCTCGGGTGAGTCACATATCCATGGCCACCCAGCACCAGCCTCCCCCTTTAGCAGCCCAGTCAAGCAGAAACGGAGAGTTGGGGAGAATTCAGGGACCCAGAACAGCGCTGACACTGCAGGGGAGGAAATGGAGGAATCTTCCTCATATGCCCAGCAGCTTGATGCATTCCCCACGTCAGGGCAGCCAATGACTGATACAACAATGAAAGAGATGCTGCAAACCTTAAGGGGGGCCCTACAATGTGACATGACAGCATTTATGCAATCTACCAACAAGGCAATATCTGTAGTCAGCAATAGAGTGGCTTATGTGGAGGAGAAAGAACTGGTGGATGCTCACTTTGAGGTGGAAGAGGAGCTTAAATCTATGCGCCTCAAGATGGCGGATTTAGAGGACAGGGCAAGAAGGAATAATATTAAATTCCGCGGGGTCCCTGAAAATGTCAAACCGGCAGAGATTACACCGTATCTACAAAAGCTGATGATGGCAGCCATCCCCACTCTGAGCCCTGCCGACATTATTATAGATAGGGCCCACAGGCTGCCCAAGCCATCCTTCCTGCCTGACCAAGTGCCTAGGGATGTGATTGCAAGGATCCACTTCTATCACATTAAGGACCAGCTTATGCGCTATGCCAGGCAGCACCCTGCACTTCCTGATCCATTTGCTGGAATCGCTCTCTATGCTGACCTGTCACAAGCTACACTGGCTGCAAGACACAACTTGGTCCCCATCACCAAAATTCTACGGAACCACAAGATCCTCTACAAATGGGGCTTCCCGGCTAAACTGATGGTGGACATGAACAACGAGTCACATTCGATTACGTCGCTGGACAAAGGTCTCGGCCTCCTCCGAAAATGGCGTCTGATCCCTGCTGAGGGTATGCCTGCAGAACCTGATCCTTCTCTCCAGAATCGCACATCCCACCGGCAGAACAGGAGGAATAAGTAACTTCTACCTGCAAGTCTACCAGAATGTCTGACCCTGGTGTCTCAGATGTTATTTCCCACCGCCTATATGGCACCCGTGTCCGGCTGTTTATTTTTTATTTTTTATTTTTTTGTTACTTCTCCCCCGTATTGGTTACGAGATGCCTTCCGTAACGTATTTGCCGCACAACCAGCGGCCCAGCTGCTATGGCACTTTGTTTGGTTCAAAAACCACAAGAACACTTGTTCTTTTCTGTTTCTTTCTGTTTAATTTAGTCCTATGCATTCTCAATATACCAAGACTATCCTGGTCAATATTCAGTCCTACCGCTAGATGGCGATGCAGATCAACTTGTCTGAACAATGACACTTAAAGTAATGTCACACAACGTGAGGGGATTAAACAGCCCATTTAAACGCAGAACCCTATGGAAATCAGCCTTAGATGCCAAATGTGATGTGTTATGTGTACAGGAGACTCATTTTTCTAGTAAGAACCCCCCGAAATGTACACATGCCAAATTTCCGCACATTTTTACTGCCATGAATAGCTCCAAAAAGAATGGGGTCTTGATAGCCTGTAGGGATACGCTAACCTTCTCTTTATTACAGGTCTATGCTGACATTCATGGACGCTACCTCATACTGGTTGCAGAAATCAACCATACCATCTATACGCTGGTAAACGTATACGCACCCAATGTAAGGCCGCTGTCATTTATTAGAAAAGTTATTAAGAAAGCAAAACAAATGCGGAGAGGTGGTTTAATACTATGCGGTGACTTTAATATGATTATGAATGAGGAGCTGGATGTCTCTTCGGTGGCCCTCAGGCGGAGGCCTGCCCTGGGATCACTGTGCCATGAGGAAGGATTATTTGATCCGTGGCGTTGCCTGAGGTCTACCGAGAGGGATTACACCTTCTACTCTACTGTACATAACAGCTATTCTAGAATTGATTTCTTTTTGACTGATATTCATATGCTGCAAAAGGTTCGGACTGCTGACATCCACAGCATCTCGTGGTCAGACCATGCGCCCGTGGCTATAGAGGTTGTGGATGCCGGCAACGAGTCCCATAGGCCACTGTGGCGTAACAATACCTTTCTACTGTCGCACCCCAACATTAGGGATGAAATGGGTGATAAGCTGAAAGAATTTTTCCTTATTAATGACAATGGCGAATGCTCCCCTATGACAACATGGTGTGCACACAAAGCGTTCGCTAGGGGCGCCCTTATACAGGTCGCCTCTAGAGAAAAGAAAAAGAAGCAGCACCGGATGGCCCGTCTGCAGGAATCCATAACGGATTTGGAAGCGTTACACAAGGATCCCAAAACTAGGTCCAATGGCGTCCTTCAGCGTCTGAATGCCTGCCGCGAGGAATTGCGGCAGGCACTCAGGGCAGATTACGACACCTTCTTTAAGAGACTAAAAGTCACCTATTACTCGCAGAATAACAAGGCAGGTAAATTGCTAGCCTCCCAACTCAAAAAAAGACAGGCCCGCTCCAACCTTACGCATATCAAACATCACATCACTGACACGACACACTACAACCCAAAAGACATTGCCAATGTCTTTAAGGACTACTACGAAGCGTTATATAACCTGAAAACAGACACGACCACTCACCAACCGACAGACGGGGAAATAGACGGCTTCCTGCAGGGGGTGCACTTACCCTCTGTGGATAGCCCCACACTGCAGAAACTAAACTCACCTATAACACAAAGGGAGGTGGTGGATGTCATTGAATCACTGCCCATGCACAAATCCCCAGGAGCAGACGGATTTTCCGCCGAATACTACAAGGCATTCTCCACATTACTCGCCCCCCACCTAGTGGAGGTTTATAATATTGCAGCCACCTCAGGATCATTCCCTACGGAAATGCTCCAAGCAGTGATAGTCACGCTGCCAAAGCCTGGCAAGAATCCAACGACCCCGCAAAATTTCAGGCCCATATCATTATTAAACTCTGATTTGAAAATCTACGCCAAAATTCTTGCAAATAGATTAATGGATATTACTCCCTCCCTTATTGGGTTAGATCAAGTTGGCTTCGTAAAGGGACGGCAGGCTCCGGACGGGACTAGGAGAATGTTAGATCTCCTACGACTGGCGGAGGCCACGCAAACCCCTAGTGCATTCCTGGCCCTTGATGCGGAAAAGGCCTTCGATAGGGTCCACTGGGGATACTTGTCAAAGACCTTGCATAAATTTGGTATATCGGGATTAATGCACACAGCCATCATGTCACTGTACACAAACCCCACAGCCAGGGTCTACTCTTCCAACCTACTATCCGACCCCTTTACTCTTTCTAACGGCACACGTCAGGGTTGCCCACTATCCCCTATCATATTCTCACTGGTGATAGAACCATTAGCGGAATACATTAGATCTAGCGATGACATAACAGGTATAGAAACTGGCTCTGAAAGTCATAAGATAGGGCTGTTTGCCGATGATATAATACTCACTATATCCAACCCAGTTAAGTCCCTGCCTACAATCCGGTCGCTGCTATATAACTTCGGTCAAGTCTCCTTTTATAAAGTTAATGCACTCAAATGTCATGCCCTATCTCTGAACCTGACTAAGGCTGAGAAACTTTGCCTTCAAAACATCTTCCCTTGCAATTGGGACCCCCCCTCAATTACCTACCTGGGTATCCAACTAACGGCCTCTTCGAATAAAATTTA
Source organism: Rana kukunoris (assembly GCA_029574335.1). Taxonomy (NCBI): domain Eukaryota; kingdom Metazoa; phylum Chordata; class Amphibia; order Anura; family Ranidae; genus Rana; species Rana kukunoris. The sequence goes on from JAJQKJ010002038.1 coordinate 53,947, forward strand.
TGCCAGCAACTTCCCCCCCCTACTTTCTACAGTGGAGGCGGAACTTACCCAAATAGGAGCCCTGCACCTTTCGTGGCTAGGCAGGATAGCTGCATACCAAATGCAAGTCTTCCCTAAACTACTGTACCATTTTAGAACACTGCCCATCCCAATTCCTCAGAAATTCTTTACCCAACTAGAAACTTCCTTGCGGAAATTTATCTGGGGCAACAAGAAGCCTAGAGTAGCATTAGCACAGCTCTATAAACCCAAATCCTTGGGGGGGGTTGGGCTGCCTGACGCCCAATGGTATTACAGAGCGGCAATCTTGGACCAGATGCGCTACTGGTTCTCCTGCCAAACTGACAACCGATGGTCGATAATTGAGCACGCGGTCACGCCTGGCCACGACCTCCCTGCACTGGCGATAGCTGCTAGCTTACACCATAACCCGAGTACCCCACCGTACCCGACCATCCAAGCTACTGTTAACGCATGGTCTGCCCTCACAAACTTACGTTTTACTGACGTCCCTGTCCAAAAACTACACACCCCGTTGGCAGCATACGAATACCTCATTCCGAACTTTGCGGTTAAAACATGGAAAGAGGCCGGGGCGCGCTACACTACGCCCCCTCCGAATCAACAAAATACTATGGATAGATACAGAATATTTCAAATACGACACTATTCCAAAGTTAACGAAGGAAGGCTCATTGAACTCCCGCAGATCCTCTGGGACTTCCTACGGAATAAACCTTCCAAAAAAAAGAAGGGGATATCCCTATTCTATAAATTTGCGTCTCCCCTTTATATTCAAACCAAAAGCCCTACCATGTTAAAATGGGAACGAGACCTCCAATTAGAATTTCCACTGCACCAGTGGCACGAAGCTATTAAATACAATGGGAAATCATCAGCTTGTGTGGACCACTGGGATAATGCACAAAAATTGTTACATAGGTGGTATTTAACTCCTACTAGGTTACATAAAATATCCAGTGATATTACACCCTTGTGCTGGAGGGACTGCCAGGAGACAGGGAGCTTGATCCATGTCTTCTGGAACTGTACTATCATTCAGGTATTCTGGAAGAAAGTGCACTCGATTATTATGAGAGTTACGGCAGTAAACTTCACGCTTACCCCTGCATTCACATTACTGAGCCTGGGTATTGAGAACTTTCCACCGCTTGCGAGAAAAGTGGTTGTGAATATATTATTTGCAGCCCGTATCTCAATAGCGAAAGAATGGCGCTCCCAACAAGCACCGAGTATTGCTGAACTGATCTCCAGAGTGAACTCACAGTACACCATGGAAAGAATGCTTGCATACACAGAAAGGAGATCTCCCAACTTCCATAAACATTGGGAAATATGGAAAAATTCTCCATATGCCCCCTCACACTTGTGACTCATATACTTCTGATATTGATCTTGAAAAATTGTGATTATTCTGACACCTAGTGGTAGGACCTGGAAATAGGCATGACCTTGGTTACCAATGTTAGATCAATGTTGACGGTCACTGTTGACCTGTTTCATAGTTTGTTACTGTTATTATTGAACCCCGCTGCATCTAGAGAATGATACCAGAATGAAATAGCACCATGGACCCTCGTCAAGGTCCTGGACAAGCTGCATACTATTACATTTGCGCTTAGCCTGCTCACAGTTTGAACCAGAAAGGGGTGACAGGCCTAACCTCAAATGGAGGTTGTCCCATAAAGGAATATGTAGCCCATATATGAGAGCTATTCGCTGTTACACTGCATGACGTTCTCTTCTTACTGTTTTGTGATTTTGATACAATCCAAATGTAATATCCAACTGTTTTTTTCTCTGTATAACATGGCAATATTTCAATAAAAATCTACTGTTAAAAAATAAAAAAAAATAAAAACTACTTTAGCTGAAAAGAAAAACATATACAAGAATGTCTTTCTGCAGTGGTAGAAATGATGCAGAACACTGCCCCTAGAGGCCAGCCCAAGCAGTCCACACTCAAATCAGAGTAAATAAACAGGAGAAATAACTTTTCTTCTTTCTTTTCCTTGCTGATGATGAAGCCCTTTGGAACCCTAATCTTCCTAACTACATCCCCCCAAAGCTCGGCACATTTGGCCCAAACGTGGATCCGGTAAGGATGAAACAACAAACTGAAAAGGGCGATTGTTCCATTCGACTTCTTCAAAGCAGCAGCAAATATGACTAAGCACTGATTGTAAGTGCGAAACGCGTCGGCCATACTGTATTTTGTTGGTTGCAGTGACTGTGTGTACAGTTGAAAAATAAAAGACAACTTATTTATTTTAAGTGATTTCGGAGTGCGGCTGTCCAGTTTTCGTCCTTCAATTTGCCAGCTGCAAATATTGCAGGCACTTGAGCCTACAGGTAAAACCTTGGATCCCGTAGAGTGATAATGTCCCCTTGGTCATTCACTGAGGTCATTGAATAGACCCGATCAATTTCTCTGGGGCTCTTCAGGACCACTCTATTGTGATAAATGTACCGGCCAGGGATCCAATCCTTCATGCAACCTCTCAGAACGGTGGAAGACACGAATGAAAGAATAGTCAGTGCTGCGGTCAGGCCTTGGCACATTTAGGTAGTCCCAGATGGCGTCTTTACACCATTCTTCACGCTTTTCCTCAATTTCCTGCATTAGGTCTGCAGGCACATACAGGAATTCCCATCCGTAATCCTGGGCTACCTTTCTCGTGACAATCCGTTGTAGACGCGCTAACTTCGGTAGAGTATGGGAATGTCCCAGTCCCGGCAATACAAGGGCATTCGGGGCCCTCTTCAACACAGAGGATGCAGCTGGGATGGGTGCAGTCTCTCTTTGATTACTAGTGGTGGACGCTGTGACTTCCCAAGTCAGTTGCGGGACACTCGCGGATAGTGCGGTATTCCCAGCTCGTCTCTTTGGTTTGCGGGGGTTTTCAGCACGGAACCCTCTGCCCCATTGTAGCTCAGGCAACCAATGATCATCCCCAACATCAGACAATGAGTCTGAATCGGAAGTGTCACACTCCTCAGTGGGTAAATACAGTCTCTCAATTTTGGGTGCACTGACCTGATCCTTGTTTGCGGCCTTGACAGGGGCATCATCCTTCCTGGAGTCCGGTACAGGTCTTCGTATAGGTAGGCCTCCACCACAGCCGTGGGAGGCCGTCACAGGGTCTGTCTTTTTTTTTAGGTGGGCCAAGCAGGGACCACTGCCATGGTTGGAGTCTCGGTAGCAGCATCTACCTTCACGGAAGTCACACATTTCTTGACTTCAGAGTCACTCACATCAGGTGACACAGTTGGAGTGGCGGCCGATGACATGGAGATCGCAGTTGTAGATGAAATGGTAATGACATCAGCATCAGCCGCGACAGCAGGAGTAGTAGTAGGTGCAGGCCAGGGGGCCTCTTCCTCCGCGGTCACCACTCCTGTGACCCAATCGACCCGGTACTCGTGGGGAGAATCCGTTGGCTGCTCCACCCGAAACAAATATTCCCGACATTTTCTGCACAGAGGGAAAGGTACGATTCGGACAGACAGCTCTGCACATCGGGGACAAGTCAGACCAAGGGCCTCCGCACTGCCGCTTGTGAACAGCACAAACCGTCCTCGCGTCACCATCCGGATCCCAGTATCGGTCAAGAGTACTCCGGCAGCAGCAAACATTGGATGGACTCCAGCAGAAGACACTGGGGGCCTAAACTTCTCGAACGGTGTCAGGAAAGCAGATATGTTGCACGCGTCTCTCTCTTGTGGGCGGGCATTCACACTACTGCTTGGCACCAAACTCGCCCAACATCTCACGCAGGGGTGGGTAGCTCCTCCCACTTAAAGTTCTGCTCTGGACGCATTGCAAGCACACGTCACTTCTCTGCCACAGGCCTGGCAGCCAGAGTATCGCTCGGGAAACTTTGAGAGAAAGGACCTCTGCCACAGGCCCTCCTCAGAACTTCGATCACGGAGATAATCCTCCTCAATGGAATTTAGATGAGTCACTTCAGGTAGTTTTGTAGTTAAGTTGCTGACTGACCGGCGGCCGACGTCCAGCCTTTCAGTGTCCAGCCACCTCGATCTCCAATAGATCATAGGGACCCAGTCGATCACTGGGTCCAGCCATGACTAAAGATGTTCCGGAACAAAATGGGCCTGGAACCAAGGACACCACATGACAGGTGCACCCCGGCCTGGTAAGTCATAACGCCGGGGCTCACAGCGCTGACACCCTAAAGATGGGTGACACACTCCAGAAAAACCCAGACACAAAAATGTCTGGGCACTAAATACCTTCTCCCAGCATGCCCAGCGAGGCACAAAACATCCTCATTGGCTGCGGAGAGAGAGAGCACAACATCCTCAACCCCAATTGCTGCCACCTGTCGTCCTGGGGTGAAACAGCACCCCAGGAACAACAGAGTAAAAAAACACAGCCGAGCCGAGGTGCAATCCCAACAGAACAAATCACTTAGACAAGAGCCAAGTAACGCTCTTATCCCCCCTAAATTTAGGACAGCACCGGTACCTAAAAGTACAGGGGTGCTGCACATATAGTATGAGCAGCATCACCCTTCACTTTGTCACCAAGACCTAGTCTGGCAATGCCCAGAATGATACCAATTAGTCTCTGACCAATCTCACGGTTTGGATGGAATTTCTCCTTATATCAGTGGTCAGTGTAGTGGTCCCTTACATTGGTGACCAATGGGAGAAGGACCCTCTTATATGTCATCAGTGGGAAGACTGCCCTCCTTACAGATCATTGATGTCAGTTGTTACTGAGAGACAGAAATTGTCCATTGCTCAAGGAACCCCTAGAACCCTTTGGAGGAACCCTGGCTGAGAAAGGCTGGACTAGGCAGTAATATATTTCTCTCCCCCTTGGTGGGAGTGGAGATGACCCATCTATAAGGATATACAGTACATACACACACAGCACAAGGCCGTGTTCACACTACGAGACGTTTCTCGGGGCTGCAGGTCCTCTGAGCTCCACAAGGTGGTGATCTTCTCACTTCTACAATGGAGACAGGAAGTCTCTATGGAAGACAGGAAGTGATGTCAGGGACAGATAGGAAGTTCCGGGTGAGAGGTGAGTTGGGAGGAAGTAGTGAGGAGACATCTTTGGAATCGGTAGCAGAGGAGGTAATAAGATCTTATCTTCTATTTACACCCAGTAACCCCGTCATGTCCGTCCTCTTCCTCCATAGTCACTGTGACGTCTTTTATCTCCAGCAGATGATAATACACACATATATAGTGTGGATACCTAGATTAACCCCTTCAGGGGCAGAACATTCCCCCACTTACGGGGGCATTACGGAAACTTTCTCTTCATTTCCGAAATTTTTACATCTAATTCAGCTTTTCAGTTTATAATAACAGATTATACGATAAAAGGGGATGGGGGTTTTATTAACCACTTCCCTCCTGGCCAATAGCGGATTTACAGCCGGGAAGCGGTTATGAAATCGTGACTAGACGTTCTCAAACGTCCTGCACGATTTCATGCCGCGCGCGCCCGTAGGGGCGCGCAGCGCGGCGATCGCTGATGTGGGGTGTCAGTCTGACACCCTGCATCACCGATCTCGGTAACGAGTCTCCGGCGGAGGCTCGCTACCACGTGATCAGCCGTGTCCAATCACGGCTGATCACGCTGTCAGATGCGAGTACAGGAGAGCCGATCAGCGGCTCTCCTGACAGGGGGGTTCGCGCTGATTGTTTATCAGCGCAGCCCCCCCTCGTATGCCCACACTAGACCACCACGGATGCCCACACTGGCAGGGCAAAGAAAAAAAAATACAGGTTAAAAAAAAAGAAAGATGCCAGTCAGTGCCCACACATGGGCACTGACTGGCAACATATACATCAGTGCCACCCCTCAAAGTACATCTGTGCCACCCCACAGTGTCCTTCAATGCCACCCCTCCGTGCCAATCCATGCCCAGTGCCCACCTATCAGTGCCCATCTGTGCCACCCATAAGTACCCATCAGTGCCACCCATTAGTGCCATTCTGTGCCGCCTATGAGTTCTCAGTGCTGCCCATCAGTGCCGCCCATGAGTGCCCATCAGTGCCGCCTATGAGTGCCCATCAGTGCCACCTATGTGTCCCCATCAGTGCCACCTATGAGTGCCCATCAGTGCCGCATACCAGCGCCGCCTATCAGTGCCACCTCATCGATGCCCATCAGTACTACCTCATCAGTGCCGCCATATAAGTGCCCGTAATTGAAAGAGAAAACATACTTATTTACAAAAAAGTTAACAGAAAAAAATAAAAATGTATTTTTTTTCCTAAATTGTCAGTCCTTTATTAGTTGTTGCTCAAAAAATAAAAACCGCAGAGGTGATCAAATACCACCAAAAGAAAGCTCTATTTGTGGGGGAAAAAGGACGCCAATTTTGTTTGGGTACAGTGTAGCACGACCGCGCAATTGTCATTCAAAGTGCGACAGTGCTGAAAGCTGAAAATTGGCTTGGGCGGGAAGGTGCGTAAGTGCCCCCCGGTATGGAAGGGGTTAAGAGGTGTATTTATAATTAGGGATGCACCGAAATGTAATCATCCGAAACATATCGTCCCAAAATGGTGTTTTCAGCATATTGCCGAAAGAAAAAAAAGTACCGATAATTTGGCAGTCGCAGTTGCCGTGCCTCCGGGGGTCCGCCTATTGCAGGGAGTCATCCTGAAGGCTCAAGGTCCCGTCCTCCCCTCCCTCCCTCTTCATGCAGAGTGGTGATTTCCCTGTGTCCGGGAGCTGAATTGCCCGGGCCGTAGTAACTTAGTCCCGCCTCCTGTGATAGACGGCACACTGATCGAATGCCGGGACATGGAATCAGTGTGAGGTGATCACAGGAGGCGGGACATTGTTACTGCAGCCCAGGAAATTCAAATCCAGCTCTGTGACACAGGGAGATCGCCGCTCTGATCCGGGCGCAGGCAGGCTGCATCTCACAGGTACTGGTAGGCAGCATCTTATGGGCACAGGTAGACTGCGTCCACAGGCACTGGCAAGGCTAGATCCCACAGCGGGTACTGGTGAGGCTGCATCCCACAGTCATTGGACCGCTGCATACCACAGTCACTGGCAGGCTTCATCTGATGGGCACTGGCGAGGCTGCATGCCACAGGCACTGGCGAGGCTGCATTAATCTCTTGTATCATGTCCTCCGTCTCTGCCCATCTCCTGTATCATTTATGTTAGAGGTGCACCAAATGGAAATGTTGTAATAATATTAGCAGTATGTGTAAGTAAGAGATTGCAGAAATCATACAAGAGATGGTCAGAGACGGAGGACATGATACCGGAGATGGTCAGAGACGGAGGACATGATACCGGAGATGGCCAGAGACTGAGGACATGATACAAGATAAGGTTAGAGACTGAGGTCATGATATAAGAGAAGGTTAGAGACTGAGGACATGATATAAGAGAAGGTTAGAGACTGAGGACATGATACAAGATAAGGTTAGAGCCTGAGGACATGATACAAGATAAGGTTAGAGACTGAGGTCATGATATAAGAGAAGGTTAGAGACTGATGACATGATATAAGAGAAGGTTAGAGACTGAGGACATGATACAAGATAAGGTTAGAGACTGAGGACATGATACAAGATAAGGTTAGAGACTGAGGTCATGATACAGGAGATGGTTAGAGACTGAGGACATAATACAGAATATGGCCAGAGACTGAGGACATGATACAAGATAAGGTTAGAGACTAAGGACATGATACAGGAGATGGTTAGAGACTGAGGACATTATAGAAGAGATGATTAAGAATGAGGACATGATCCAAGAGATGTTCAGAGACTGAGAACATGATACAGGAGATGGTTAGAGACTGAGGACATTATAGAAGAGGTGATTAAGAATGAGGACATAATACAAGAGAAGGTTAGAGACTGAGGACATGATACAGGATATGGCCAGAGACTGAGGACATGATACAAGATAAGGTTAGAGGCTGAGGTCATGATATAAGAGAAGGTTAGAGACTGAGGACATGATATAAGAGAAGGTTAGAGACTGAGGACATGATACAAGATAAGGTTAGAGAATGAGGACATGATACAAGAGAAGGTTAGAGACTGAGGACATGATACAGGAGATGGTTAGAGACTGAGGACATTATAGAAGAGATGATTAAAAATGAGGACATCATCCAAGAGATGGTCAGAGACTGAGAACATGATACAGGAGATGGTTAGAGACTGAGGACATTATAGAAGAGGTGATTAAGAATGAGGACATGATCCAAGGGATGGTCAGAGACTGAGAACATGATACAGGAGATGATCAGAGACTGAGGACATGATACAAGAGAAGGTTAGAGACTGAGGACATGATACAGGATATGGCCAGAGACTGAGGACATGATACAAGATTAGGTTAGAGACTGAGGACATGATCCAAGAGGTGGTCAGAGACTGAGGACATGATAAAAAGATGATTAGAGACTGAGAACATGACACAAAAAATGATTAGAGACTGAGGACGTGATACAAGAGATGGTTAGAGACTGAGGACATGATACAAGAGATGGTTAGAGACTGAGGACATGATACAAGAGATGGTTAGAGACAGAGGACATGATACAAGAGATGGTTAGAGACTGAGGACATGATAACGGAGATGGTCAGAGACTGAGGACATGATACCGGAGATGGTCAGAGACTGAGGACATGATACAAGCGATGGTTAGAGACTGAGGACATGATACAAGCGATGGTTAGAGACTGAGGACATGATACAAGAGATGGTTAGAGACTGAGGACATGATACAAGAGATGGTTAGAGACTGCCTAAGGTACAGAGTGCAGTGGTCAGAACAGGTTTTCTCCGGGTCTTCTACTGACAATAATTAGAGAGAAAAGTCTCTCCTGTACGGTTCTCTCCTTGACATATCGTAGAATGAAGCCGTATTGTTCTTTCAGTGTCATCATCCCGTGTTCTGTCCATTTCCACACCGACACCAACATCTCCTCCACCATCCCGCTATATTTGTTGTCTCACCATGTTTCCAATGATGGAGATCCAGAGACTGACCGGAGTCTTCTTCTCCATGTCACCAGACCACCTCTTCCTCTACTATTGGGGTGCTGGGCCTTTCTATGACTACTCAGGACCCCCAAACTCTTCTATAGGATTGTGAAGATTTCTATCCTATTTACTAAGAAGCTGAAGAAGATGTCCATGATGTAGATGAGGGTCACATATAGTATGAGCAGCATCACCCTTCACTCTGTCACCAAGACCTAGTCTGGCAATGCCCAGAATGATACCAATTAGTCTCTGACCAATCTCACGGGTTGGATGGACTTTCTCCTTTTCATTATTTCCAGGTGACCCTGAATTAGAGTTCCAATATCTCCCCCGTGTTCTGCAGACAGATATACATTTCCCGATGTCTTATGTTGTACAGATCCCTCATGTTCCCCGATACGAGATCATACATTGGACTTGTTCAACTTTCCAGCCAGGAGGGAATGGACTGGGCAAGATTCTCTCCCCATGTTGAGGGTATGTGGTTTGGTATGGTTCAGGAGGAGGCATGCTCACTCCCCTCCCCCACCCTTCCCTGCCCAGTCAGGCTGCATGCTCTAATAAGGGTCTAGTATGAATTTCTTGGTGGTGGGGGGTCCATACAGTTTTTTTTGTACTTTTAGCATTACATTCACTGGCCAACCAGCAAATCCCCAGTTCACACCTGAATAAGCCTGGTGGGTGTACATCACTGGGTGTTGGGACACTTGTGGCAACAAATTGCCTAAACAAGCCAAATTATGTTCAAACCCAGAGCTCATTTTAAATGGTCGCTTTATTGGTCCATTACATTGGTGACCAATGGGAGAAGGACCCCCTTATATCAGAGGTCAATGGAGAAGGACATTCTTACATCGTCATCACTGGGAATACTGCCCTCCTTACAGATCATTGATGTCAGTTGTTACTGAGAGACAGAAATTGTCCATTGCACAAGGAACCCCTAGAACCCTTTGGAGGAACCCTGGCTGAGAAAGGCTGGACTAGGCAGTAATATATTTCTCTCCCCCTTGGTGGGAGTGGAGATGACCCATCTATAAGGATATACAGTACATACACACACAGCACAAGGCCGTGTTCACACTACGAGATGTTTCTTGGGGACTGCAGTTCCTCTGAGCTCCACAAGGTGGTGATCTCACTTCTACCATAGAGAGAAGAAGTCTCTATGGAAGACAGGAAGTGATGTCAGGGACAGACAGGAAGTTCCGGGTGAGAGGTGAGGCGGGAGGAAGTAGTGAGGAGACATCTTTGGAATTGGTAGCAGAGGAGGTAATAAGATCTTATCTTCTATTTACACCCAGTAACCCCGTCATGTCCGTCCTCTTCCTCCATAGTCACTGTGACGTCTTTTATCTCCAGCAGATGATGATACACACATATATAGTGTGGAGACCTAGATTAACCCCTTCAGGGGCAGAAAATTCCCCCACTTACAGGGCCGGAACATTCTCTTCATTTCAGTTTATAGTAACAGATTATACGATAATACGGGGTGGGGGTTTTAGTTAGAGGTGGACTTATGATACGTGTGTTTGATTTTATAATCTTTATGGAGGAGGAAATAACTATTCCTGATGTCTGTGAAGGTTCAACACAAGGGATGTGTCTGGATGATGACTTTATCTTTGTAAGTATCAGGTGATGTCACTGTCTATTTCCCTATGTAGGAGGATTTAGAAGGACACAAGGATCTCTACAAGGACGTCATGATGGACAATCAGCCGCCCCTCACATCACCGGGTAAGAGGAGACTTTATTGTAAAGGAGAGAGCAGTACGGAGGCTCCACCCCCATCCCCCATCATCTGATAAACACATAGAAACAATGGATTCAGTCAGTGTGTGTGTTTCCTACAGATGGATCCAGTAATGGGAACCCACCAGAGAGATGTCCCCGTCCTCTGTATTCCCGGGATTATTCCACACAGGAAGGTCACACCATCCCCCACCATCATCAGGTAGATGAGGAACAATCACTGATCGTATCATTAGGATCTGTACATTATCTGCATTGTTACCATTGATGTCATTTTTATTCTATATTCAGAGTGGAGACCTGAGAGATCCTAAAGTTGAGGTTAAAGAAGAGATAAAAGAGGAGGATGATGAGGATGGGGTGATGGAGGAAGAACACAAAGATCTGTACCAGGACACCATGGGGGAGTCATCCAGCTACAGGAACCCACCAGAGAGATGTCCCCGTCCTCTGTATTCCCGGGATTATTCCACACAGGAAGGTCACACCATCCCCCACCATCATCAGGTAGATGAGGAACAATTATTGGTGGTTATGATTTATACACAAACATGTTTATTATAATGAATGTTTTATTATATATTCAGAGTGGAAACCTCGGGGATGATAATATTGATATTAAAGAAGAGTATAAAGAGGAGGATGAGGAGTATGGAGTGATGGAGGAGTTTTCAGAAGGACACAAGGATATGATGGAGCCACCTAATACCAGGAACCCCCCAGAGAGATGTCCCCGTCCTCTGTATTCCCGGGATTCCACACAGGAAGGTCACACCATCCCCCACTGTTACAAGGTCAGTGGGGCGGAGCATCTAGAACATGGACTGGTGGAGATGATGTGTGGGTTTTGTATGTAAGTTTATATCTTACAGATGATATTCTCTCTCATTCTCTTGGTTTAGAGTGGAGATCCAATCGATATAGAATTTGAGGTGAAATCAGAAGAAGAAGAGACGTATGTGAGGGATGATCAGCAGTCTATGGAGGAGGATGGAATAACGGGGACATTTATAGAGGAGGACACTCCTACAGAGATCCGCACAGGTGGGTCATTAACACTAAATACACTACATACTCCTGACCCCTGCACTATATACTCTATGTTGTACATTACATACTCTTTATTGTCTCGGAACAAGAACGGTTGGAGAGCCGGTTTAGGGCCAGGACACATTTGAGTAGATGCAATGACAATTGGCAGACTCCGAGACTTCTATAGGTAGACTGCTATACAGTGGAAGGCCTCTAGCCGGACACCACTTCTGTATAGGTAGGACCGCTGTCTCCTATGGTAACACATCTTGTTACAGTCACTAACGGTAGTTCTACATAACTCTTGGTAACACAGAATAGTTCTCTTCTTCTCACACAGTCTCTCACTGCAGGTCTTCTCTCCCTGAGCTCCCGGTCTCTCACTAGTAGGGATGAGCTTTATGTTCGGGTCGAACATGAGTTCCACTCTAACATTGGCTGTTCGCCCGTTCATCGAAAAACGAACATTATGGGGCGTTCGCGCCAAATTCGAGCGCCGCGTCACGCACCATAATGCACTGTGAGATCGCAGTGCATTGCTGTGTGATGAGTGGCCAAAGCATGCACTATGACCCGCTTACTTTGGCCAATCTCAGCGCCGTCAGCAAAGAAAGCCATAATTGGCCAAAGACAGGGTGCCTTGGGGGACTAAGTCCACGCCCCACACTATATAAAGGCCGCATGCGCGTTCCCTACCCCTGTTGCTAAATTGTAGAAAGAAATTTGATCCCAGCCATCCACATGCTCAGAGTCTGAATGCTAGCTTGGCTAAATCACTAGCACTGCAACTGCTGCCTTTTCATCTGGTAGACTCTGCCCCCATTTGTGAATTTGTGGAATGTGCGGTACCTCAGTGGCAGGTTCCCAAGTGCAATTTCCTTTCACGGAAGGCCATTCCGGTTCTCTACCAGCATGTGGAAGGCAATGTCTTGGCCTCGTTGGACAGGGCGGTCAGCAGTAAGGTGCATATTACCACTGACTCATGGTCCAGCAGGCATGGACAGCGACGTTGCCTTTCTTTCACGGTGCACAGGGTAACTCTGCTGGCAGCTGGGAAGAATGCAGGACAGGGTGCAGTATTGTTGGAGCTTGTTTTGGCACCACACCTCCAAAATGCTAGTAGTGGCTCTCTCCTCCACCCCCTCCTCTTCTTCCTCTATGGCCTCTTTCTCTGCAGAGGCAAAAAGATGCCATGCGGTGCTTAAGTTGGTCTGCTTAGGGGACAGGAGCCACACTGGGGCAGAGATTCTGTCAGCTCTGCAGGGGCAGGCTCAGAGGTGGTTGAGGCCATGCCAGCTTCAGCCAGGAATGGTTGTAGGCACCAACCTCCTCTCCACCCTCTGACATGGACACTTGACCCATGTACCCTGTTTTCAGGAACTTTCCCAGAACTTATCCACCCTTCGTAGGGGGAGCAGAGGATGAAACATCTTTGGGAGGCCTTGCAGAAAGGTTTGTGCAATGCGTTTCCAGAGCCTGGGAGGTTACAATTTCCTGGTGCTGGACAACGTGTTGCCGAGGTTTCGTTCAATCACAGAAAGAGAGGTGGAGAAGGTGGCCCTCTGACCGATGCCTTCAGACAATTCTTCAGTCCGCAGCCCCAAGGTCTGATCGGTTCCAGCAACCGTCACCAGTGTCTGAATTACATGGTGCGGGAATATCTAGGGGCAAGATCAGACTTGGAGACCTTTCCAACAGAACATCCTCTGGGTTACTGGGTCGGGTCTTGAGGATGGTCCAGTGGCCAGAGCTTGCACAATATGCAATTGAGCTACTGGCCTGTCCTGCATCCAGCGTTCTTTCTGAACACACATTCAGTGCTACTGGAGGCTTTGTAACCGATCACAGAGTGCGCCTGTCCACAGACTCTTTTGATCGGCTCACCTTCATAAAAATGAACCAGTCTTGGATCACCAGCTACCAAGCCCCTGATGCTGATGTAACCAATTGATTTTTCTATGGATGTGGGATCCCTTGAAGACTGCCTATGCTGAGTGACTATCCTATTATGCTGAGTGACTATCCTATTCCTCCTCAATGTTCATGTTGATGGCTTCTAAGAATATTTTTGTTTCAGGGCACCACTACCACTGCCTAAGGCCCAATTTTTCTGCCCCTGTTTACACGCCCCTGTTAATTACAATTTTTGATCTAATATTTCACAGCAGGGCCCGTTCCTGCACCCACCAAGGGTAACAGTGAGGGCTTACAGTGTTCTGGTACCACTAACACCTCAGGCCCAACTTCCCTACATTCAAACATCCGACTTACAAACGACTCCTACTTACAAACGGAGGGAGACACCAGGAAGTGAGAGGAAATCTACCCCTAGGAAGGGAAATTCTCTCCTGTAAGAGTTGATATGGGGAAAAGGTGTCTCGTCTCCACTCCACTCTCACCAATCCTTGTTTCCCTAATAACCCACATTTTCTAAATCCAATTTTCATTGGGACAGAAAATGAGGTGACATCTTCTGAACACGGGGCACAGACAGCAAAACAAATGTTACAGGGGTGATAACCCTTCCCTATGTTCTCCAAAAAGCTAAACATTCGATTTTTGGGCTGGAGCTACACTTACTGAATGTACGAGTTCCAAATTACAAACAGATTCAACTTAAGAACAAAGCTCCAGTCCCTGTCTTGTTTGTAACTCGGGGACCGCCTGTCTACTGCTGTTCAGAGTATATAGAGCCTGCGAGCACTTTTGATTTTTCACGTTCAGGCCCCATAAACTTTAACGGTGTTCGAATTTTCGCACAAACTTTCGGTCCATTCGCTTGTTCTGCTGCGAACCGAACCGGGAGGTGTTAGGCTCCTCCCTACTCACTGGACTTCCAGATTCAGTGGCCACTGAATCTCCTGAGCTCTTCTACAGCTAACTCGCTCTATATTCCTCAAGTTTCACCCCCGCTATCCTGCTGGGCCCCTGGGTTGGCACTTACTGATGCTCAAGCGTCACCCCCGCTATCCTGCTGGGCCCCTGGGTTGGCACTTACTGATGCTCAAGCGTCACCCTTCGCTATCCTGCTGGGCCCCTGGTTTGGCACTTACTGATGCTCAAGCTTTACCGCCGCTATCCTGCTGGGCCCCTGGCTTGGCACCTGCTGAAGCTTTCCCACTTCTTCACTGTCCCAGGCTGGTGAGAAGATTGCTCTGGTACTGGCTCCAGCTTACTAACTGTAGTCTCCGGTAACAAGGTGGATGGTCCCTACAGCTTCCCCTCCACCTCCGACCACAGCTGGTTCTCCGTTCGGCTGAATCTTTACTCTCGGTTGGAATTCAATCCTGCAGTTCCAACCCTGCGCTGATTCTCTTGCTCCTGGATAAGCCTCACGCTTCCGGCCTAGCAACCCGTGCGACATAACACACGTCCACCCAGACAGCCGTCCAGGTGGCACAGAACCCCAATCACCTGACTCCACCCAAATAAATAGGCTCTCCCAGCACGCCAAGGGACCAAAGAAATCCCTGCCAATTGTCTGAGACACCCCATCCATTCATAATCCGACCTTGCTACACGCTTGTCTATCTAGTGCCACCTAGTGACAGAAGAGAAAAGGTGCAGCCATCCAAAGTTAGAGAGGAATCTGTAGATCTCCTAACAATAAGCAAGGATAACTACCACCTGGTGAACACTATTTATTAGTCACCCTTTCTAAACACCAGGGTGCTACATGTTCATTACATACTCCTGACCCCTGCACTATATACTCTATGTTGTACATTACATACTCCTGACCCTCGTCCTATAATCCCCTCATCACTGTCACTCCTATAATAGACAGTTCTCGTTGTTTCCTCACTCTCTGACTAAGGTCCATAAATAAAGAAATGATCTGGTAGGAGATCAGAGGAGCCATTTACTAGTTACCTTGAGGGGGGAATTGTAAGGTCCTCAGAGACAAAGCTGACTGATGTGGGCGGAGTCCTGGTTTAGGGGAACCAATCAGCTCATGTCTAGTAATAATCTTTGTATTTCTATTTTAGTAGATGGACGGGAGATGAGGAAAACCTCAGAGGATTGTCTCACTTTGTCTCCAGACTGTAAAGTAGAAGATGAGGACACCACACAGTATAGTCCAGGAGAAAACCCGACTGCCTCAAATGTCCATCCGGCACCACACAGTGTAGATGGACCATCGTATTCCTCTTATCCTGAGGAACCTCAGACTGTGCGGGACGGTGCCGGACCATCGTATTCCTCTTATCCTGAGGAGCCTCAGACTGTGCGGGACGGTGCCGGACCATCGTATTCCTCTTATCCTGAGGAACCTCAGACTGTGCGGGATGGTGCCGGACCATCGTATTCCTCTTATCCTGAGGAACCTCAGACTGTGCGGGACGGTGCCGGACCATCGTATTCCTCTTATCCTGAGGAACCTCAGACTGTGCGGGACGGTGCCGGACCATTGTATTCCTCTTATCCCGAGGAACCTCAGACTGTGCGGGACGGTGCCGGACCATCGTATTCCTCTTATCCTGAGGAACCTCAGACTGTGCGGGACGGTGCCAGACCATCGTATTCCTCTTATCCTGAGGAACCTCAGACTGTGCGGGACGGTGCCGGACCATCGTATTCCTCTTATCCTGAGGAACCTCAGACTGTGCGGGACGGTGCCGGACCATCGTATTCCTCTTATCCTGAGGAACCTCAGACTGTGCGGGACGGTGCCGGACCATCGTATTCCTCTTATCCCGAGGAACCTCAGACTGTGCAGGACGGTGCCGGACCACCGTATTCCTCTTATCCTAAGGAACCTCAGACTGTGCGGGACGGTGCCGGACCATCCTATTACTCTTATCCGGAGGAACCTCAGACTGTGCAGGACGGTGCCGGACCATCATATTCCTCTTATCCGGAGGAACCTCCGACTGTGCGGGACGGTGCTGCCTTTCCAACACACAAGAGGTTTCCATGTCCTGAGTGTAGGAAATGTTTTTCAGTGAAGTCCAGTCTTGCCACACATCAGCGATCTCACACGGGAGAGAAGCCGTTTTCCTGTCCTGAGTGTGGGAAATGTTTTTTAGATAAGTCCCATCTTTCCACACATCAGAGAATTCACACTCGGGAGAAGCCGTATTCCTGTCCTGAGGGCGGGAAATGTTTTTCAGTGAAGTCCCATCTTTCCACACATCAGAGATCTCACATGGGGGAGAAGCCTTTATCCTGTTCTGAGTGCGGGAAATGTTTTTTACGGAAGTCCCATCTTTCCAGACATCAGAGATCTCACACGGGGGAGAAGCCTTTTTCCTGTTCTGAGTGCGGGAAATGTTTTTCACAGAATTCCAAGCTTTCCACACATCAGAGATCTCACACGGGGGAGAAGCCTTTTTCCTGTCCTGAGTGTGGGAAATGTTTTTCAGAGAAGTTCAGTCTTTCCACACATCAGAGATCTCACACGGGGGAGAAGCCTTTTTCCTGTCCTGATTGCGGGAAATGTTTTTCAGTGAAAGCCAATCTTTCCACACATCAGAGATCTCACACGGGGGAGAAGCCTTTTTCCTGTCCTGAGTGCGGGAAATGTTTTTCAGTGAAGTCCCATCTTTCCAGACATCAGAGATCTCACACGGGGGAGAAGCCTTTTTCCTGTTCTGAGTGCGGGAAATGTTTTTCACAGAATTCCAAGCTTTCCACACATCAGAGATCTCACACGGGGGAGAAGCCCTTTTCCTGTCCTGAGTGTGGGAAATGTTTTTCAGAGAAGTTCAGTCTTTCCACACATCAGAGATCTCACACGGGGGAGAAGCCTTTTTCCTGTCCTGAGTGCGGGAAATGTTTTTCAGTGAAAGCCAATCTTTCCACACATCAGAGGTCTCACACGGGGGAGAAGCCTTTTTCCTGTCCTGAGTGCGGGAAATGTTTTTCAGTGAAAGCCAATCTTTCCACACATCAGAAATCACACACGGGGGAGAAGCTTTTTTCCTGTTCTGAGTGCGGGAAATGTTTTTCAGTGAAGTCCAATCTTTCCGCACATCAGAGATCTCACACGGGGGAGAAGCCTTTTTCCTGTTCTGAGTGCGGTAAATGTTTTTCACATAAGTCCCATCTTTCCACACATCAGAGATCTCACACGGGGGAGAAGCCGTATTCCTGTCCTGAGTGCGGGAAATGTTTTTCAGAGAAGGCCAAACTTTACAGACATCAGAGATCTCACACGAGGGAGAAGCCATATTCCTGTCCTGAATGAGGGAATTGTTCCTCACTGAAGCCCTGTCTTCCTGTACATCAGGGGCCCCACACAACCCTCGAGGTGTATTAGTGAGTGCGGGAAATGTCTTGTATGTGAATGTTGCTGGACATGTGGGGAAGAAGCACACCCTGATATACGGGTGAAACTCGAAAAATTAGAATATGGTGCAAAAGTTCATTTATTTCACTAATGCAACTTAAAAGGCGAGACTAATATATGAGAGAGACTCATTACATGCAAAGCAAGAGGGTTCAAGCCGTGATTTGTCATCATTGTGATGATTGTGGCTTCCAGCTCATGAAAAGCCCAAATCCACAATCTCAGAAAATTCCAATATTCCATGCAATCAATAAAACACGGATTGTACAGAGAAGGATATGGCACCTCTGAAAAGTAGAAGCTGCGTATTAATTGTGTGAAAATAGTGCAGCGCTGCGTATCTATAAATCTTATATAAACAAATAATTATACATTCCATAAAACTATTTATGAAAAAAAGAAAATAAATAAATGATAAAAAAACAGTTCAGCTTTGTCCGGAACTTCCTTGTAAATACAAATTTTCTGAAAACGTTATTTAATTCTGGACCCCCCTTGTTCCAATACTTTGTAAGATGTAACTTGCAACATTTACATTAATAAACTTTGATGTTGAAAAAAAAAAAAACAGTTCAGATGGAGGTTTCCAAAGCTGTCACCGCTGTGAAAAATCCGATTTAAATGGATCCAATATTCATACCTCCATATGAATTGTATGTGATAGGTCAACTGACGCGTTTCGTCATTGGACGTTGTCAAAGGTGATTGATTGATCACCTTTGACAACGTCCAATGACGAAATGCGTCAGTTGACCTACCACGTCAGCACGCACAATTGTCGATTTTATGGCCACGTCCCCGCTGGCTTGCACGCTGAGGATTACACACACACACGGCGCCTCGCAGCTGTCAGTGTCACCAGCCCGCATAGGACCACTGGCCATTCGTGCACTGTTTTTTGTGTTTTTTGCTTCTTTTTTTGCTTTTGTTTTTAATTATTTCTTCTATTCGGTTTTTGTTAACATATGACTGGTGGGACCCCTATGCTTAGGACCACCAGTTGCTGTCTCAATGTAACCAGCATTTTTTTAATCAATACATTTTCTGGTATACCGGCTTTTTACACAAACCTGACGTATTGACATACCATATACTTGTCTTTCTGTCTTTCTCATCTTTGATTTTTTGCTCAGCAATATATCTGGAAACCAGCGGAGACTGAGGGCCCAGAATTAAGATCCAATCCCTAGGCACATAGGGTTTTTTACCCCCTTATTAAACAGGGTAATCTTATCTGCACCCACATATTATAACAGAGGTGCCGGGGGAGTCCACCACTATTGGGCCCTTACCCCACACACATACCCGACATAGTCATCATGTCATGGTGAAATCTACACAATCCACAACAGCCACCTGCTACAGATATTGTGTCACACTGAAATTTGTGAGCTGTGTCCTATCTGCCACCAGCAGCGCCATTTCCCCTCACTACCTACCAATCTATTTTGGTCTCCTCACAGGGACTTCTTCGGGAGGCAGCAGCTTATACTTCGTCCATAGCGCGGACTTCTGTGTATTGCTTTTCTTCTATGTAGCACTACCCCCGAAGGAGATGCTGGTTTAGATTTGGGCCTGCTGTTACCTTAGTGTTCACCACACTCGTCCTATTTACTAAGAAGCTGAAGAAGATGTCCATGATGTAGATGAGGGTCACATATAGTATGAGCAGCATCACCCTTCACTCTGTCACCAAGACCTAGTCTGGCAATGCCCAGAATGATACCAATTAGTCTCTGACCAATCTTACGATTTGGATGGAATTTCTCCTTATATCAGTGGTCAGTGTAGTGGTCCCTTACATTGGTGACCAATGGGAGAAGGACCCTCTTATATGTCATCAGTGTGAAGACTGCCCTCCTTATAGATCATTGATGTCAGTTGTTACTGAGAGACAGAAATTGTCCATTGCTCAAGGAACCCCTAGAACCCTTTGGAGGAACCCTGGCTGAGAAAGGCTGGACTAGGCAGTAATATATTTCTCTCCCCCTTGGTGGGAGTGGAGATGACCCATCTATAAGGATATACAATACATACACACACAGCACAAGGCCGTATTCACACTACGAGATGTTTCTCGTGGCTGCAGGTCCTCTGAGATCCACAAGGTGGTGATCTTCTCACTTTACCATAGAGAGAAGAAGTCTCTATGGAAGGCAGGAAGTGATGTCAGGGACATACAGGAAGTTCCGGGTGAGAGGTGGGGCGGGAGAACAAAGAGGGAAGTCATTGCTGGAAGACACAGCAGAGGAGGTAATAAGATCTTATCTTCTATATACACCCAGTAACCCCGTCATGTCCGTCCTCTTCCTCCATAGTCACTGTGACGTCTTTTATCCCCAGCAGATGATAATACACACATATATAGGGCCAGATTCAGGTAGATGGGCGCTTCTTTATGGTGGAGTAACGTTTCTCATTTACGTTACTCCGCCGTAACTTTAGGAGCAAGTGCTGTTATTCACAAAGCACTTGCTCCTAAAGTTGCGGCGGCGTAGTCTAAATGAGCCGGCGGAATTCAAATAGGGGGTAGGGGGCGTGTATTATTATAACTAGGCACGATCCTGCGGCGAACGTACTGCGCATGCGTCGACTGTCAGTGCGCATGCTCCAAATTCTGTCAGTGAACGTCAATGACGTCAATCCCCATTCACGGACGTTTTACACAAGCGCCGTGAAAATGTTTTAATTCGACGCGATGGCGACGGCCATACTTAACATAGGATACTCCACTAGGGGGCTGCTTTATCTTTACGCCGCGTATGTCTTACGGAAATGTCGGAAAGTCACTGCGTCGGGCCCGAATACGATCGTGAATTGCCGCTGATTAACATATTCTCAGTGTTAATCAACGGGAACGCCCCCAGCGCCATTTTTAAAATTGCAGTTCCGATACGACGGCGAAATACAATTACGCCGCTCGTATAGGAACTCCAACCCGGCGTTTCTTGTTTTCTGCTTACTGAAAACAGAAACGCCGGCTCAAAGTGAGAGTTATGCTGGTGTATCACTGATACTCCAGCATAACTCTACCTGAATCAGGCCCATAGTGTGGAGACCTAGATTAACCCCTTCAGGGGCAGATAGGGTTGACACCTTTTCGTCAAGCCAAACCCGAACACATTAGCAGCACACGCCAATATTTTTTTTTGTAGTACATTAAATTCATTACCTCTGTGCCAAGCACAGTCCTCATAATTTTCTCTTATCAATTATTGGTCTACAGATAACCTGTATACATCACATGACCAATGAGTATGGAGGAGGACCGGAGTCACATGACTGAGAGGATACTAAACCTCACCCTGGAGATCATCTACCTGCTGACCGGAGAGGTGAGGAGGATTCTGGGAGGTCACATGACATCACTCTTATCTCTATTAATAATACAGACCTGACCGGAGAGGTGAGGAGGATTCTGGGAGGTCACATGACATTACTCTTATCTCTATTAATAATACACAGACCTGACCGGAGAGGTGAGGAGGATTCTGGGAGGTCACATGACATCACTCTTATCTCTATTACTAATACACAGACCTGACCGGAGAGGTGAGGAGGATTCTGGGAGGTCACATGACATCACTCTTATCTCTATTAATAATACACAGACCTGACCGGAGAGGTGAGGAGGATTCTGGGAGGTCACATGACATCACTCTTATCTCTACTAATAATACACAGACCTGACCGGAGAGGTGAGGAGGATTCTGGGAATCTAACATGATATTCATATTGGTTCTCCAATACAGAGATTTCCTCTTGTGACGTCAGGTGATCACATGACCATCACAGTGCCTCCATGTGACTCCCTAAAACCCGAGAGACACAACATGGAGAAGATTCTAGAAGTCACCAAGAAGATGATGGAGCTGCTGACAGGAGAGGTGAGGAGGATTCTGGGACATTATCCAGTAACAGACAAGGGGTGTGTCTGGATGGTGACTGTATCATTGTGTGTGTCAGGTTCCTATAAGGTGTCAGGATGTCACTGTCTATTTCTCCATGGAGGAGTGGGAGTATTTAGAAGGACACAAGGATCTCTACAAGGACGTCATGATGGACAATCAGCCGCCCCTCACATCACCGGGTAAGAGGAGACTTTATTGTAAAGGAGAGAGCAGTACGGAGGCTCCACCCCCATCCCCCATCATCTGATAAACACATAGAAACAATGGATTCAGTCAGTGTGTGTGTTTCCTACAGATGGATCCAGTAATGGGAACCCACCAGAGAGATGTCCCCGTCCTCTGTATTCCCGGGATTATTCCACACAGGAAGGTCACACCATCCCCCACCATCATCAGGTAGATGAGGAACAATCACTGATCGTATCATTAGGATCTGTATATTATCTGCATTGTTACCATTGATGTCATTTTTATTCTATATTCAGAGTGGAGACCTGAGAGATCCTAAAGTTGAGGTTAAAGAAGAGATAAAAGAGGAGGATGATGAGGATGGGGTGATGGAGGAAGAACACAAAGATCTGTACCAGGACACCATGGAGGAGTCATCCAGCTACAGGAACCCACCAGAGAGATGTCCCCGTCCTCTGTATTCCCGGGATTCCACACAGGAAGGTCACACCATCCCCCACCATCATCAGGTAGATGAGGAACAATTATTGGTGGTTATGATTTATACACAAACATGTTTATTATAATGAATGTTTTATTATATATTCAGAGTGGAAACCTCGGGGATGATAATATTGTTGTTAAAGAAGAGTATAAAGAGGAGGATGAGGAGTATGGAGTGATGGAGGAGTTATCAGAAGGACACAAGGATATGATGGAGCCACCTAATACCAGGAACCCCCCAGAGAGATGTCCCCGCCCTCTGTATTCCCGGGATTCCACACAGGAAGGACACACCATCCCCCACTGTTACAAGGTCGGTGGGGCGGAGCATCTAGAACATGGACTGGTGGAGATGATGTGTGTGTTTTGTATGTAAGTTTATATCTTACAGATGATATTCTCTCTCATTCTCTTGGTTTAGAGTGGAGATCCAATCGATATAGAATTTGAGGTGAAATCAGAAGAAGAAGAGACGTATGTGAGGGATGATCAGCAGTCTATGGAGGAGGATGGAATAACGGGGACATTTATAGAGGAGGACACTCCTACAGAGATCAGCACAGGTGGGTCATTAACACTAAATACACTACATACTGACAACTGCACTATATACTCTATGTTGTACATTACATACTCCTGACCCCTGCACTATATACTCTATGGGCCAGATTCAGGAAAGGTTACGCTGGCGGATCGAGTGATCCGCCAGCCTAACTGTGGCTTTGAGCCGGCGTTTCTGTTTTCTGTAACCAGAAAACAAGAAACGCCGGGTTGAAGTTCCGATGCGAGCAGCGTAACTGAGTTTCGCCATCGCATCGTTACTTCAACTTAAAAATGGCGCCGGGGGCGTTCCCGCCGATTTCCGCTCAAAAAATATGTTAATGAGCGGAAATCGGCAATTCACGATCGAAATCCGGCGCGACGCAATGACGATACGACGTTTCCGGACGGGATACGCGGCGCATAGATATACCTACATGGGGTTGGAGTATCCTATGTTAGGTATAGGCGTCGTCATCGCGTCGGAAAAAAAAAAAAAAACGTCGCTTGCGTAAAACGGTCATGAATGGGAATGTGACGTCATTGACGTTCATTCACAGATTTTGGAGCATGCGCACGGGGATGTTTTGACACTCGACGCATGCGCAGTACGTTGGCGGCGGGATCGCGCGTAGTTAGCATACTACACGCCCCGTACCCGCGACATTTGAATTCCGCCGGCTCATTTGTGATGCGCTGCCGCAACTTTAGGAGCAAGTGCTTCGTGAATGACAGCACTTGCTCCTAAAATTTCGGCAGCGCAACGCAAATCAGAAGCGTTACTCCAGAGCAAAGATGCTCTGGAATACGTGAATCTGGCCCTTTGTTGTACATTACATACTCCTGACCCTTGTCCTATAATCCCCTCATCACTGTCACTCCTATAAAAGACAGTTCTCGTAGTTTCCTCACTCTCTGACTAAGGTCCATGAATAAAGAAATGATCTGGTAGGAGATCAGAGGAGCCATTTACTAGTTACCTTGAGGGGGGAATTGTAAGATCCTCAGAGACAAAGCTGCCTGATGTGGGCGGAGTCCTGGTTTAGGGGAACCAATCAGCTCATGTCTAGTAATAATCTTTGTATTTCTATTTTAGTAGATGGACGGGAGATGAGGAAAACCTCAGAGGATTGTCTCACTTTGTCTCCAGACTGTAAAGTAGAAGATGAGGACATCACACAGTATAGTCCAGGAGAAAACCCGACTACCTCAAATGTCCATCCGGCACCACACAGTGTAGATGGACCATCGTATTCCTCTTATCCTGAGGAACCTCAGACTGTGCGGGACGGTGCCGGACCATCGTATTCCCCTTATCCTGAGGAACCTCAGACTGTGCGGGACGGTGCCGGACCATCGTATTCCTCTTATCCTGAGGAACCTCAGACTGTGCGGGACGGTGCCAGACCATCGTATTCCTCTTATCCTGAGGAACCTCAGACTGTGCGGGACGGTGCCGGACCATCGTATTCCTCTTATCCTGAGGAACCTCAGACTGTGCGGGACAGTGCCAGACCATCGTATTCCTCTTATCCTGAGGAACCTCAGACTGTGCGGGCCGGTGCCGGACCATCGTATTCCTCTTACCCTGAGGAACCTCAGACTGTGCGGGCCGGTGCCGGACCATCGTATTCCTCTTATCCTGAGGAACCTCAGACTGTGCGGGATGGTGCCGTCCTTCCAACAGATAAGTTTTTCTGTGCTGAGTGTGGGAAGTGTTTCAGTTTCAAAAGCAATCTTAATAAGCATAAAAAATCTCACACAAGTGGGAAACCGTATTCCTGTTCGGAGTGCGGGAAATGTTTTTCGCAGCCGTCCAATCTTTACAAACATCAGAGATCACACACGGGGGAGAAGCCTTTTTCCTGTTCTGTGTGCGGGAAATGTTTTTCAGTGAAGTACAATCTTTCCACACATCAGAGATCACACACGGGGGAGAAGCCGTATTCCTGTCCTGAGTGCGGGAAATGTTTTTCGCAGCTGTCCAATCTTTGCAAACACCAGAGATCTCACACGGGGGAGAAGCCTTTTTCCTGTTCTGTGTGTGGGAAATGTTTTTCAGAGAAGTCCTATCTTTCCACACATCAGAGATCTCACACGAGGGAGAAGCCGTATTCCTGTCCTGAGTGCGGGAAATGTTTTTCGCAGCCGTCCAATCTTTCCTCACATCAGAGATCACACACGGGGGAGAAGCCTTTTTCCTGTTCTGTGTGCGGGAAATGTTTTTCTCAGACGTCCAGTCGTAACACACACCAGAGACTGCACATGGTGGTGAAGCCACTTTCCTGAGTGAGGGAATTGTTCCTCACTGAAGTCCTGTCTTCCTGTACATCAGGGGTCCCACACAACCCTCGAGGTGTATTAGTGAGTGCGGGAAATGTCTTGTATATGAATGTTGCTGGACATGTGGGGAAGAAGCACACCCTGATATACACCTCAGATATACTCCATGGCTGATCTTCATCATGTAAGAAACACTTCATAAGGAGATCAGAGATCACCAAAGACATGGATAAAGTGTTGTATCGTGTTGGCCATTGATAGCAGGAAAAAAATAAAAATGGAGTCCTTCCCTCTCATTGGCTGAGTACATTTTGTGGTGGAAGATTTCACAGACATTTAGGGATCTATTATGAAACAAATTGTAGAATGAGTGTAACACGCGTTCCTCCAATCATGACACATATTGGATCATCGGCTCCATCTAGTGGCAAAACTCTGCCCCTGTGGTTTTAATACCGACCATTAACAGAAAACAGAAAATACCACATTTGGCCATTAGATGGCGCTACGTACCATAGAAATGATCTCCATCTAGTGGCCAAATGCAATCATTTCAATTGTAAATGGATTGAAACCGTTCGATCAGCACAGCAAATCTCCTAATAACATTCATCTTTCCCCCATTCACACAGAAGGAATGTACATGGACTTTCCCCGGGGGAATTGCTAGGCACATATTTTATGAATAGACCCCTAAATGTCAGGAGACGTTTATATAAAGATGGGAAGTATGGAGCAGATAAATGAATAGACCTCCTAGCAATGTTATTACCAGGCTGCAGCTAGGGGGAGCTCTAATGTGTGAGCACAGCAGAGTGATCCCATCTAGCTCACATTAACCCTTTCACTGTCAGATGTTTTTGCACATTTTGGGCCTGAAGATTAGATAAAACCCCCAAACATATATTATGTGATAGCAGAGGCCCTGGAGAATAAAATGGTGGTGATTAAGGTGTTCCTCGTACACAAATTTCCCCTTCATATCCGGGTTTATTTTCTCCTTTCCCCCATTTTCTATGGTGTGATCTTTTCTACAATACTTTGTTATAATAATGTAACACGTTGTGTATTGTATGACTCCGCCCCCACATCCCAGACAAGTCATTTTCCTGACCAATCGCATTTCTACCTTTTTACTATTTCCTGATTCTATGACTGTAATCTGTTTTTAAAAGTAAAAATTATAATAAAAAATTGTATTGAAGAGAAAAAAAGTTGTGTGTGTGGGTGGTGTAAGGCTTGCTAGAGATCCCCCATAATATCAATGCATTGTAAGGCTTGCTAGAGTTCCCCCATAATATCAATGCATTGTAAGGCTAGAGTTCCCCCATAATACCAATGCATTGTAAGGCTTGTAGAGATCCCCCATAATATCAATGCATTGTAAGGCTTGCTAGAGATCCCCCATAATATCAATGCATTGTAAGGCTTGCTAGAGATCCCCCATAATATCAATACATTGTAAGGCTAGAGATCCCCCATAATATCAATGCATTGTAAGGCTAGAGTTCCCCCATAATACCAATGCATTGTAAGGCTTGCTAGAGATCCCCCATAATATCAATGCATTGTAAGGCTTGCTAGAGATCCCCCATAATATCAATGCATTGTAAGGCTTGCTAGAGTTCCCCCATAATATCAATGCTTGTAGAGATGTATCCTATAACCCAGAACCGTTGGGATTAATTACACAGAAGCTAGAAACAGCCTTGCAATATGTTATTGTGTACCTGCAATAGAACAAATACATCTTACATAACAAGATAGGGCATGCGGTAGAACAAGTCTTAGCTGGTTACACGCTCAGGAATGTTGTAGAATTGTGACGTACTGTATTACTTGTATAAACTGATATGGAACTGAGGACCAAATAAGACTGCACCTTCAGCCGAAGGCGAAACCTCCTTTCCTCCCCAAGAAACACCTCACAATAAGTGCTGAGAGGAGATATATTACCCTTTTTTTTCTTTCACATAAAAGAAAAACCACTTTAGCTGAAAAAAAAATATATATACAAGAATGTCTTTCTGCAGTGGTAGAAATGATGCAGAACACTGCCCCTAGAGGCCAGTGCGCTGCTACTACCAGCCCAAGCAGTCCACACTCAAATCAGAGTGAATAAACAGGAGAAAGAACTTTTCTTCTTTCTTTTCCTTGCTGATGATGAAGCCCTTTGGAACCCTAATCTTCCTAACTACATCCCCCCAAAGTTCAGCACATTTGGCCCAAACGTGGATCCGGTAAGGATGAAACAACAAACTGAAAAGGGCGATTGTTCCATTCGACTTTTTCAAAGCAGCAGCAAATATTGCAGGCACTTGAGCCTACCGGTAAAACCTTGGATCCAGTAGAGTGATAATGTCCCCTTGGTCATTCACTGGGGTAATTGAATAGACCCGATCAATTTCTCTGGGGCTCTTCAGGACCACTCTATTGTGATAAATGTACCGGCCAGGGATCCAATCCTTCATGCAACCTCTCAGAACGGTGGAAGACACGAATGAAAGAATAGTCAGTGCTGCGGTCAGGCCTTGGCACATTTAGGTAGTCCCAGATGGCGTCTTTACACCATTCTTCACGCTTTGCCTCAATTTCCTGCATTAGGTCTGCAGACACATACGGGAATTCCCATCCGTAATCCTGGGCTACCTTTCTCATGACAATCCGTTGTAGACGGGCTAACTTCGGTAGAGTATGGGAATGTCCTAGTCCCGGCAATACAAGGGCATTCGGGGCCCTCTTCAACACAGAGGATGCAGCTGGGATGGGTGCAGTCTCTCTTTGATTACTAGTGGTGGACGCTGTGACTTCCCAAGTCAGTTGCGGGACAGTCGCGGATACTGCGGTATTCCCAGCGCGTCTCTTTGGTTTGCGGGGTTTTCAGCACGGAACCCTCTGTCCCATTGTAGCTCAGGCAACCAATGATCATCCCCAACATCAGACAATGAGTCTGAATCGGAAGTGTCACACTCCTCAGTGGGTAAATACAGTCTCTCAATTTTGGGTGCACTGACCTGATCCTTGGTTGCAGCCTCGACAGGGGCATCATCCTTCCTGGAGTCCGGTACAGGTCTTCGTATAGGTAGGCCTCCACCACAGCCGTGGGAGGCCGTCACAGGGCCTGTCTTTTTTTTTAGGTGGGCCAAGCAGGGACCACCGCCATGGTTGGAGTCTCGGTAGCAGCATCTACCTTCACGGAAGTCACACATTTCTTGACTTCAGAGTCACTCACATCAGGTGACACAGTTGGAGTGGCGGCCAATGACATGGAGATCGCAGTTGTAGATGAAATGGTAATGACATCAGCATCAGCCACGACAGCAGGAGTAGTAGTAGGTGCAGGCCAGGGGCCCTCTTCCTCCGCAGTCACCACTCCGGTGACCCAATCGACCCGGTACTCACGGGGAGAATCCGTTGGCTGCTGCACCCGAAACAAATATTCACGACATTTTCTGCACCGAGGGAAAGGTACGATTCGGGCAGCCAGCACTGCACATCGGGGACAAGTCAGACCAAGGGCCTCCGCACTGCCGCTTGTGAACAGCACCGACCGCCCTCGTGTCCCCATCCAGATTCCAGTATCGGTCAAGGGTACTCCGGCGGCAGCAGACAATGGATGGACTCCAGCAGAAGACATTGGGGGCCTCAACTTCTCGAACAGTGTCAGGAAAGCAGATATGTTGCACGTGTCTCTCTCTCGTGGGCGGGCATTCACACTACTGCTGGGCGCCAAACTCGCCCAACGTCACACGCAGGGGTGGCTAGCTCCTTCCACTTAAAGTTCTGCTCTGGGCGCGTTGCAGGCACACGTCACTTCTCTGCCACAGGCCTGGCAGCCAGAGTATCGCTCAGGAAACTTTGAGAGAAAGGACCTCTGCCACAGGCCCTCCTCAGAACTTAGATCACGGAGATAATCCTCCTCAATGGAATTTAGATGAGTCACTTCAGGTAGTTTTGTAGTTAAGTTGCTGACTGACCGGCGACCGACGTCCAGCCTTTCAGTGTCCAGCCACCTCGATCCCCAATAGATCATAGGGACCCAGTCGATCACTGGGTCCAACGATGACTACAGATGTTCCGGAACAAAATGGGCCCGGAACCAAGGACACCACATGACAGGTGCACCCCGGCCTGGTAAGTCATAACGCCGGGGCTCACAGCGCTGACACCCTAAAGATGGGTGACACACTCCAGAAAAACCCAGACACAAAAATGTCCGGGCACTAAATACCTTCTCCCAGCATGCCCAGTGAGGCACACAACATCCTCATTAGCTGCGGAGAGAGAGAGCACAGCATCCTCAACCCCAATTGCTGCCACCTGTCGTCCTGGGGTAAAACAGCACCCCAGGAACAACAGAGTAAAAAAACACAGCCGAGCCGAGGTGCAATCCCAACAGAACAAATCACTTAGACAAGAGCCAAGTAACTCTCTTATCCCCCCTAAATTTAGGACAGCACCGGTACCTAAAAGTACAGGGGTGCTGCACATATAGTATGAGCAGCATCACCCTTCACTTTGTCACCAAGACCTAGTCTGGCAATGCCCAGAATGATACCAATTAGTCTCTGACCAATCTCACGGGTTGGATGGACTTTCTCCTTTTCATTATTTCCAGGTGACCATGAATTAGAGTTCCAATATCTCCCCAGTGTTCTGCAGACAGATATACATTTCCCGATGTCTTATGTTCTACGGATCCCTCATGTTCCCCGATACGAGATCATACATTGGACTTGTTCAACTTTCCAACCAGGAGGGAATGGACTGGGCAAGATTCTCTCCCCATGTTGAGGGTATGTGGTTTGGTATGGTTCAGGAGGAGGCATGCTCACTCCCCACCCCCACCCTTCCCTGCCCAGTCAGGCTGCATACTCTAATAAGGGTCTAGTATGAATTTCTTGGTGGTGGGGGGTCCATACAGTTTTTTTTGTACTTTTATTAGCATTACATTCACCGGCCAACCAGCAAATCCCCAGTTGACACCTGAATAAGCCTGGTGGGTGTACATCACTGGGTGTTAGGACACTTGTGGCAACCAATCGCCTAAACAAGCCAAATTATCTTCAAACTGCAGAGCTCATTTTAAATGGTCGCTTTATTGGTCCATTACATTGGTGACCAATGGGAGAAGGACCCCCTTATATCAGAGGTCAATGGAGAAGGACATTCTTACATCGTCATCAGTGGGAAGACTGCCCTCCTTACAGATCATTGATGTCAGTTGTTACTGAGAGACAGAGACCTAACTTGCCTAATTAGAGAGCCGCCTCTGTACAATACATACACACACAGCACAAGGCCGTGTTCACACTATGAGATGTTTCTCTGGGCTGCAGTTCCTCTGATCTCCACAAGATGGTGATCTAATTTCTACCATAGAGAGAAGAAGTCTCTATGGAAGACAGGAAGTGATGTCAGGGACAGACAGGAAGTTCCGGGTGAGAGGTGAGTCGGCAGGAAGTAGTGAGGAGACATCTTTGGAATCGGTAGCAGAGGAGTAATAAGATCTTATCATCTATTTACAACCCAGTAACCCCGTCATGTCCGTCCTCTTCCTCCATAGTCACTGTGACGTCTTTTACTCCAGCAGATGATGATACACACATATATAGTGTGGAGACCTAGATTAACCCCTTCAGGGGCAGAACATTTCCCACTTACAAGGCCGGAACATTCTCCTTATTTCAGTTTATACTAACAGATTATACATAATACGGGGGGTGGGGGTTTTAGTTAGAGGTGGACTTATGATACTTGTGTTTGATTTTATAATCTTTATGGAGGAGGAAATAACTATTTCTGATGTCTGTGAAGGTTCAACACAAGGGATGTGTCTGGATGATGACTTTATCTTTGTAAGTATCAGGTGATGTCACTGTCTAATTTCCCTATGTAGGAGGATTTAGAAGACACAAGGATCTCTACAAGGGACGTCATGATGGACAATCAGCCGCCCCTCACATCACCCGGGTAAGAGGGAGACTTTATTGTAAAGGAGAGAGCAGTACGGAGGCTCCACCCCCCATCCCCTATCATCTGATAAACACATAGAAACAATGGATTCAGTCAGTGTGTGTGTTTCCTACAGATGGATCCAGTAATGGGAACCCACCAGAGAGATGTCCCCGTCCTCTGTATTCCCGGGATTATTCCACACAGGAAGGACACACCATCCCCCACCATCATCAGGTAGATGAGGAACAATCACTGATCGTATCATTAGGATCTGTACATTATCTGCATTTCTCATTGTTACCATTGATGTCATTTTTATTCTATATTCAGAGTGGAGACCTGAGAGATCCTAAAGTTGAGGTTAAAGAAGAGATAAAAGAGGAGGATGATGAGGATGGGGTGATGGAGGAAGAACACACCTTCCCCCACCATCATCAGGTAGATGAGAACAATTATTGGTGGTTATGATTTTATACACAAACATGTTTATTATAATGAATGTTTTATTATATATTCAGAGTGGAAACCTCGGGGATGATAATATTGATGTTAAAGAAGAGTATAAAGAGGAGGATGAGGAGTATGGAGTGATGGAGGAGTTATCAGAAGGACACAAGGATATGATGGAGCCACCTAATACCAGGAACCCACCAGAGAGATGTCCCCGTCCTCTGTATTCCCGGGATTATTCCACACAGGAAGGTCACACCATCCCCCACTGTTACAAGGTCGGTGGGGCGGAGCATCTAGAACATGGACTGGTGGAGGTGATGTGTGGGTTTTGTATGTAAGTTTATATCTTACAGATGATATTCTCTCTCATTCTCTTGGTTTAGAGTGGAGATCCAATCGATATAGAATTTGAGGTGAAATCAGAAGAAGAAGAGACGTATGTGAGGGATGATCAGCAGTCTATGGAGGAGGATGGAATAACGGGGACATTTATAGAGGAGGACACTCCTACAGAGATCAGCACAGGTGGGTCATTAACACTAAATACACTACATACTCCTGACCCCTGCGCTATATACTCTATGTTGTACATTACATACTCCTGACCCCTGCACTATATACTCTATGTTGTACATTACATACTCTTTATTGGCTCTGAACAAGAACGGTTGGAGAGCCGGTTTAGGGCCAGGACACATTTGAGTAGATGCAATGACAATTGGCAGACTCCAAGACTTCAATAGGTAGACTGCTATACAGTGGAAGGCCTCCAGCCGGACACCACTTCTGTATAGGTAGGACCGCTGTCTCCTATGGTAACACATCTTGTTACAGTCACTAACGGTAGTTCTACATAACTCTTGGTAACACAGAATAGTTCTCTTCTTCTCACACAGTTTCTCACTGCAGATTTTCTCTCCCTGAGCTCCCGGTCTCTCACTAGTAGGGATGAGCTTTGTTTGGGTCGAACATGAGTTCCACTCTAACATTGGCTGTTCGCCCGTTCATCGAAAAACGAACATTATGGGGCGTTCGCGCCAAATTCGAGCGCCGCGTCACGCACCATAATGCACTGTGAGATCGCATTGCATTGCTGTGTGATGAGTGGCCAAAGCATGCACTATGACCCGCTTACATTTGGCCAATCCCAGCGCCGTCAGCAAAGCGAGCCATAATTGCCCAAAGACAGGGTGCCTTGGGGGACTAAGTCCACGCGCCACACTATATAAAGGCCGCATGCACGTTCCCTACCCCTGTTGCTAAATTGTAGAAAGAAATTTGGTCCCAGCCATCCACATGCTCAGAGTCTGAATGCTAGCTTGGCTAAATCGCTAGCACTGCAACTGCTGCCTTTTCATCTGGTAGACTCTGCCCCCATTTGTGGATTGTGAGGTACCTCAGTGGCAGGTTCCCAAGTGCAATTTCCTTTCACGGAAGACCATTCCGGTTCTCTACCAGCATGTGGAAGGCAATGTCTTGGCCTCGTTGGACAGGGCGGTCAGCAGTAAGGTGCATATTACCGCTGACTCATGGTCCAGCAGGCATGGACAGCGACGTTGCCTTTCTTTCACGGTGCATAGGGTAACTCTGCTGGCAGCTGGGAAGAATGCAGGACAGGGTGCAGTATTGTTGGAGCTTGTTCTGGCACCACACCTCCAAAATGCTAGTAGTGGCTCTCTCCTCCACCCCCTCCTCTTCTTCCTCTATGGCCTCTTTCTCTGCAGAGGCAAAAAGATGCCATGCGGTGCTTAAGTTGGTCTGCTTAGGGGACAGGAGCCACACTGGGGCAGAGATTCTGTCAGCTCTGCAGGGGCAGGCTCAGAGGTGGTTGATGCCATGCCAGCTTCAGCCAGGAATGGTTGTAGGCACCAACCTCCTCTCCACCCTCTGACATGGACACTTGACCCATGTGCCCTGTTTTCAGGAACTTTCCCAGAACTTATCCACCCTTCGCATGGGGAGCAGAGGATGAAACATCTTTGGGAGGCCTTGCAGAAAGGTTTGTGCAATGCGTTTCCAGAGCCTGGGAGGTTACAATTTCCTACGGGTTCGACAACGTGTTGCTGAGGCTTCGTTCAATCACAGAAAGAGCGGTGGAGAAGGTGACCGCCTGACCGATGCCTTCAGACAATTCTTCAGTCCGCAGCCCCAAGGTCTGATCGGTTCCAGCAATCGTCACCAGTGTCTGAATTACATGGTGCAGGAATATCTAGGGGAAGATCAGACTTGGAGACCTTTCCAACAGAACATCCTCTGGGTTACTGGGTCGGGTCTTGAGGATGGTCCAGTGGCCAGAGCTTGCACAATATGCAATTGAGCTACTGGCCTGTGCTGCATCCAGCGTTCCTTCTGAACACACATTCAGTGCTACTGGAGGCTTTGTAACCGATCACAGAGTGCGCCTGTCCACAGACTCTTTTGATCGGCTCACCTTCATAAAAATGAATCAGTCTTGGATCACCAGCTACCAAGCACCTGATGCTGATGTAACCAATTGATTTTTCTATGGATGTGGGATCCCTTGAAGACTGCCTATGCTGAGTGACTATCCTATTATGCTGAGGGACTATCCTATTCCTCCTCAATGTTCATGTTGATGGCTTCTAAGAATATTTTTGTTTCAGGGCACCACTACCACTGCCTAAGGCCCAATTTTTCTGCCCCTGTTTACATTCCCCTGTTAATTAAAATTTTTGATCTAATATTTCACAGCAGGGCCCGTTCCTGCACCCACCAAGGGTAACAGTGAGGGCTTACAGTGTTCTGGTACCACCAACACCTCAGGCCCAACTTCCCTACATTCAAACATCCGACTTACAAACGACTCCTACTTAAAAACAGAGGGAGACAATGGGAAATGAGAGGAAATCTACCCCTAGGAAGGGAAATTCTCTCCTGTAAGAGTTGATATGGGGAAAAGGTGTCTCCTCTCCACTCCACTCTCACCAATCCTTGTTTCCCTAATAACCCCACATTTTCTAAATCCAATTGTCATTGGGACAGAAAATGAGGTGACATCTTCTGAACACGGGGCACAGACAGCAAAACAAATGTTACAGGGGTGATAACCCTTCCCTATGTTCTCCAAAAAGCTTAACATTCGATTTTTGGGCTGGAGCTACACTTACAAAATGTACGAGTTCCAAATTACAAACAGATTCAACTTAACAAACCTCCAGTCCCTGTCTTGTTTGTAACTTGGGGACCGCCTGTCTACTGCTGTTCAGAGTATATAGAGCCTGCGAGCACTTTTGATTTTTCACGTTCGGGCCCCATAAACTTTAACGGTGTTCGAATGTTCGCACAAACTTTCGGTCCATTCGCTTGTTCTGCCGCGAACCGAAGTGGGAGGTGTTAGGCTCCTCCCTACTCACTGGACTTCCAGATTCAGTGGCCACTGAATCTCTTGAGCACTTCTACAGCTAACTCGCTCTATATTCCTCAAGTTTCACCCCCGCTATCCTGCTGGGCCCCTGGGTTGGCACTTACTGATGCTCAAGCGTCACCCCCGCTATCCTGCTGGGCCCCTGGGTTGGCACTTACTGATGCTCAAGCGTCACCCCCCGCTATCCTGCTGGGCCCCTGGTTTGGCACTTACTGATGCTCAAGCTTTACCGCCGCTATCCTGCTGGGCCCCTGGCTTGGCACCTGCTGAAGCTTCCCCACTTATTCACTGTCCGAGGCTGGTGAGAAGATTGGTCTGGTACTGGCTCCAGCTTACTAACTGTAGTCTCCGGTAACAAGGTGGATGGTCCCTACAGCTTCCCCTCCACCTCCGACCACAGCTGGTTCTCCGTTCGGCTGAATCTTTACTCTCGGTTGGAATTCAATCCTGCAGTTCCAACCCTGCGCTGATTCTCTTGCTCCTGGATAGGCCTCACGCTTCCGGCCTAGCAACCCGGGCGACATAACACACATCCACCCAGACAGCCTTGGACTGGGAGGGAATATTGGCACCGATGAACACAGAACAGAAATGGGAATTCTTCAAAAAGACTCTTTGGAACCTCACTGCAAAGTATATTCCCATGGGCAATAAGTTTAAAAGGCTACAGATAAAACCTATGTGGCTCACGGTTAAAGTTAAAAAAGCTATAAACAATAAGAAAATAGCTTTTAAAAAATATAAAAATGAAGGAACACTAGTGTCGTTTAAATGTTACAAAGAATATAATAGAATATGTAAAAAGGAAATCAAGGATGCAAAAATTCAAAATGAACGACAGATTGCAAAAGATAGTAGGACAAACCCCAAAAAATTCTTTAAATATATTAATAGTAAAAAGGTCAAGTCTGAGCATGTAGGCCCTTTACAAAATAATCTAGAGTGGGTGACTGAGGACATAGAGAAGGCAAATTTATTAAATGCTTTCTTCAGCTCTGTGTATACAATGGAGAATGGGGGAGCTCATGTCGATATAGGGGGTGGGAGTGACACAGCCCCAAATCCACAATGGCTCAAAAGTGATATGGTCCAGAAATATTTAGACAGAATAAAGGTGGATAAAGCACCTGGACCAGATGGCATCCACCCACGGATCCTAAAAGAATTGAGCTCTGAAATTTCAAAGCCACTGTATCTAATATTTAGGGACTCATTAATGACAGGAATAGTACCACTGGATTGGCGTAGAGCCAATGTGGTGCCCATATTTAAAAAGGGAACAAAGTCTTTACCTAGTAACTATAGACCTGTTAGTTTAACTTCTATAGTTGGAAAGATACTGGAACGTTTAATAAAAGACCACATGGATGAGTTCTTGCTGGAAACAAACTATTTAAGCAGCAGACAGCATGGATTCATGAAGGACAGAAGTTGTCAGACAAACCTGATTTCCTTTTATGAAGAGGTAAGTAAAACCCTGGACAGAGGCGTGGCAGTGGACGTGGTATACTTGGATTTTGCAAAAGCGTTGGATACAGTTCCCCACACACGGCTCATGTGTAAGGTAAGGTCTACAGGATTAGATATATCAGTTTGTAAATGGATAGAAAACTGGCTGAAAGACAGAATTCAGAGAGTTGTGGTTAATGATTCTTACTCTGAATGGTCCAAGGTTATCAGCGGTGTACCCCAAGGTTCGGTGTTATCAGCGGTGTCCCCCAAGGTTCAGTGTTGGGTCCCTTACTTTTCAATATATTTATAAATGATATTGGGTCTGAGATCAAAAGTAACATTTCTGTTTTTGCAGATGACACCAAGCTATGCAGTGGAATAATGTCCTTGCAGGATGTCTCCAATTTACAAGCCGACCTCAATGCTCTGTCTAATTGGGCGACTAAGTGGCAGATGAGGTTTAATGTTGATAAATGTAAAGTTATGCACTTGGGGGCTAAGAATATTCATGCATCATACATGCTAGGGGGAGTACAACTGGGGGGATCTGTAGTGGAGAAGGATCTGGGGGTTTTAGTTGATCATAAGCTCAATAATAACATGCAATGCCAAGCTGCGGTTTCCAAAGCGAGCAAAGTCCTTTCTTGTATAAGAGAGGTATGGACTCCAGAGATAGAGATATCATTTTGCCCCCCCCCCCCCCCTGTACAAATCATTAGTAAGACCTCATCTGGAATATGCAGTCCAGTTTTGGGCACCAGTTCTCAAAAAGGATATCGGAGAACTGGAGAAAGTGCAGAGAAGGGCAACCAAACTGATAAGAGGCATGGAGGAGCTCAGCTATGAGGAAAGATTAGAGGAACTGAATTTATTCACTCTTGAGAAGAGGAGAATAAGGGGGGATATGATCAACATGTACAAATACATAAGAGGTCCATATAGTGAACTTGGTGTTGAGTTATTCACTTTAAGGTCAACACTGAGGACAAGGGGGCACTCTTTACGTCTGGAGGAAAAGAGATTTCACCTCCAAATACGGAAAGGTTTCTTCACAGTAAGAGCTGTGAAAATGTGGAACAGACTCCCTCCAGAGGTGGTTCTGGCCAGCTCAGTAGATTGCTTTAAGAGAGGCCTGGATTCTTTCCTAAATGCACATAATATAACTGAGTACTAAGTTTTGTAGGTAAAGTTGATCCGGGGTAAATCCGATTGCCTCTCGGGGGATCAGGAAGGAATTTTTTCCCCTCCGGTAGCAAATTGGATCATC
Source organism: Rana kukunoris (assembly GCA_029574335.1). NCBI lineage: Eukaryota > Metazoa > Chordata > Amphibia > Anura > Ranidae > Rana > Rana kukunoris. The sequence goes on from JAJQKJ010002038.1 coordinate 91,984, forward strand.
GCTCTGCTGGGGTTTTTTGCCGTCCTCTGGATCAACTGTGGGTATGGAGTTGGGTGTATGGGAGGATGTACTGTGTTTTACTTTGTTTTATTTTATTTTTTTTTTTTTATGGTTGAACTGGATGGACTTGTGTCTTTTTTCAACCTGACTAACTATGTAACTATGTAACAGCCGTCCAGGTGGCACAGAACCCCAATCACCTGACTCCACCCAAATAAATAGGCTCTCCCAGCACGCCAAGGGACCAAAGAAATCCCTGCCAATTGTCTGAGACACCCCATCCATTCATAATCCGACCTTGCTACACCCTTGTCTATCTAGTGACAGAAGAGAAAAGGTGCAGCCATCCAAAGTTAGAGAGGAATCTGTAGATCTCCTAACAATAAGCAAGGATAACTACCACCTGGTGAACTCTATTTATTAGTCACCCTTTCTAAACACCAGGGTGCTACATGTTCATTACATACTCCTGACCCCTGTACTATATACTCTATGTTGTACATTACATACTCCTGACCCCTGCACTATATACTCTATGTTGTACATTACATACTCCTGACCCCTGCACCATATTCTCTATGTTGTACATTACATACTCCTGACCCTCGTCCTATAATCCCCTCATCACTGTCACTCCTATAATAGACAGTTCTCGTTGTTTCCTCACTCTCTGACTAAGGTCCATGAATAAAGAAATGATCTGGTAGGAGATCAGAGGACCCATTTACTAGTTACCTTGAGGAGGGAATTGTAAGATCCTCAGAGACAAAGCTGTCTGATGTGGGCGGAGTCCTGGTTTAGGGGAACCAATCAGCTCATGTCTAGTAATAATCTTTGTATTTCTATTTTAGTAGATGGACGGGAGATGAGGAAAACCTCAGAGGATTGTCTCACTTTGTCTCCAGACTGTAAAGTAGAAGATGAGGACATCACACAGTATAGTCCAGGAGAAAACCCGACTACCTCAAATGTCCATCCGGCACCACACAGTGTACATGGACCATCGTATTCCTCTTATCCTGAGGACCCTCAGACTGTGCGGGACGGTGCCGGACCATCGTATTCCTCTTATCCTGAGGACCCTCAGACTGTGCGGGACGGTGCCGGACCATCGTATTCCTCTTATCCTGAGGAACCTCAGACTGTGCGGGACGGTGCCGGACCATCGTATTCCTCTTATCCTGAGGAACCTCAGACTGTGCGGGACAGTGCCGGACCATCGTATTCCTCTTATCCTGAGGAACCTCAGACTGTGCGGGACGGTGCCGGACCATCGTATTCCTCTTATCCGGAGGAACCTCCGACTGTGCAGGACGGTGCCGGACCATCGTATTCCTCTTATCCTGAGGAACCTCAGACTGTGCAGGACGGTGCCGGACCATCATATTCCTCTTATCCGGAGGAACCTCCGACTGTGCAGGACAGTGCCGGACCATCGTATTCCTCTTATCCTGAGGAACCTCAGACTGTGCGGGACGGTGCCGGACCATCGTATTCCTCTTATCCTGAGGAACCTCAGACTGTGCGGGACGGTGCCGGACCATCGTATTCCTCTTATCCTGAGGAACCTCAGACTGTGCGGGACGGCGCCGGACCATCGTATTCCTCCTATCCTGAGGAACTTCAGACTGTGCGGGACGGTGCCAGACCATCGTATTCCTCTTATCCTGAGGAACCTCAGACTGTGCGGGACGGTGCCGGACCATCGTATTCCTCTTTTCCCGAGGAACCTCCGACTGTGCGGGACAGTGCCGGACCATCGTATTCCTCTTATCCCGAGGAACCTCAGACTGTGCGGGACGGTGCTGTCTTTCCAACACACAAGAGGTTTCCATGTCCTGAGTGTAGGAAATGTTTTTCAGTGAAGTCCAGTCTTGCCACACATCAGAGATCTCACACGGGAGAGAAGCCGTTTTCCTGTCCTGAGTGTGGGAAATGTTTTTCAGATAAGTCCCATCTTTCCACACATCAGAGAATTCACACTCGGGAGAAGCCGTATTCCTGTTCTGAGTGTGGGAAATGTTTTTCAGTGAAGTCAGATCTTTCCACACATCAGAGATCACACATGGGGGAGAGGCCTTTTTCCTGTTCTGAGTGCGGGAAATGTTTTTTACGGAAGTCCCATCTTTCAAACCATCAGAGATCTCACATGGGGGAGAAGCCTTTATCCTGTTCTGAGTGCGGGAAATGTTTTTTACGGAAGTCCCATCTTTCCAGACATCAGAGATCTCACACGGGGGAGAAGCCTTTTTCCTGTTCTGAGTGTGGGAAATGTTTTTCACAGAATTCCAAGCTTTCCACACATCAGAGATCTCACACGGGGGAGAAGCCCTTTTCCTGTCCTGAGTGTGGGAAATGTTTTTCAGAGAAGTCCATTCTTTTCACACATCAGAGATCTCACACGGGGGAGAAGCCTTTTTCCTGTCCTGAGTGCGGGAAATGTTTTTCAGTGAAAGCCAATCTTTCCAGACATCAGAGATCTCACACGGGGGAGAAGCTTTTTTCCTGTTCTGTGTGCGGGAAATGTTTTTCAGTGAAGTCCAATCTTTCCGCACATCAGAGATCTCACACGGGGGAGAAGCCTTTTTCCTGTTCTGAGTGCGGTAAATGTTTTTCACATAAGTCCCGTCTTTCCACACATCAGAGATCTCACACAGGGGAAAAGCCGTATTCCTGTCCTGAGTGCGGGAAATGTTTTTCAGAGAAGGCCAAACTTTACAGACATCAGAGATCTCACACGGGGGAGAAGCTTTTTTCCTGTTCTGAGTGCGGGAAATGTTTTTCAGTGAAGTCCAATCTTTCCGCACATCAGAGATCTCACACGGGGGAGAAGCCTTTTTCCTGTTCTGAGTGTGGGAAATGTTTTTCACAGAAGTCCGATCTTTCCACACATCAGAGATCTCACACGGGGGAGAAGCCGTATTCCTGTCCTGAGTGTGGCAAATGTTTTTCACAGACGTCCCATCTTTCCACACATCAGAGATCTCACACGGGGGAAAAGGCGTATTCCTGTCCTGAGTGCGGGAAATGTTTTTCAGAGAAGGCCAAACTTTACAGACATCAGAGATCTCACACGGGGGAGAAGCCGTATTCCTGTCCTGAATGAGGGAATTGTTCCTCACTGAAGTCCTGTCTTCCTGTACATCAGGGGCCCCACACAACCCTCGAGGTGTATTAGTGAGTGCGGGAAATGTCTTGTATGTGAATGTTGCTGGACATGTGGGGAAGAAGCACACCCTGATATACGGGTGAAACTCGAAAAATTAGAATATGGTGCAAAAGTTCATTTATTTCACTAATGCAACTTAAAAGGAGAGACTAATATATGAGAGAGACTCATTACATGCAAAGCAAGAGGGTTCAAGCCGTGATTTGTCATCATTGTGATGATTGTGGCTTCCAGCTCATGAAAAGCCCAAATCCACAATCTCAGAAAATTCCAATATTCCATGCAATCAATAAAACACGGATTGTACAGAGAAGGATATGGCACCTCTGAAAAGTAGAAGCTGCGTATTAATTGTGTGAAAATAGTGCAGCGCTGCGTATCTATAAATCTTATATAAACAAATAATTATACATTCCATAAAACAACTTATGAAAAAAAGAAAATAAATAAATGATAAAAAAACAGTTCAGCTTTGTCCGGAACTTCCTTGTAAATACAAATTTTCTGAAAACGTTATTTAATTCTGGACCCCCCCTTGTTCCAATACTTTGTAAGATGTAACTTGCAACATTTACATTAATAAACTTTGATGTTGAAAAAAAAAACCAGTTCAGATGGAGGTTTGCAAAGCTGTCACCGCTGTGAAAAATCCGATTTAAATGGATCCAATATTCATACCTCCATATGAATTGTACGTGATAGGTCAACTGACGCGTTTCGTCATTGGACGTTGTCAAAGGTGATTGATTGATCACCTTTGACAACGTCCAATGACGAAATGCCTCAGTTGACCTACCACGTCAGCACGCACAATTGTCGATTTTATGGCCACGTCCCCGCTGGCTTGCACGCTGAGGATTACACACACACACACACGGCGCCTCGCAGCCGTCAGTGTCACCAGCCCGCATAGGACCACTGGCCATTCCTGCACTGTTTTTTGTGTTTTTTGCTTTTTTTGCTTTTGTTTTTTAAATTATTTCTTCTATTCGGTTTTTGTTAACATATGACTGGTGGGACCCCTATGCTTAGGACCGCCAGTTGCTGTCTCAATGTAACCAGCATTTTTTTAATCAATACATTTTCTGGTATACCGGCTTTTTACCCAAACCTGATGTATTGACATACCATATACTTGTATTTCTGTATTTCTCATCTTTGATTTTTTGCTCAGCAATATATCTGGAAACCAGCGGAGACTGAGGGCCCAGAATTAAGATCCAATCCCTAGGCACATAGGGTTTTTTACCCCCTTATTAAACAGGGTAATCTTATCTGCACCCACATATTATAACAGAGGTGCCGGGGGAGTCCACCACTATTGGGCCCTTACCCCACACACATACCCGACATAGTCATCATGTCATGGTGAAATCTACACAATCCACAACAGCCACCTGCTACAGATATTGTGTCACGCTGAAATTTGTGAGCTGTGTCCTATCTGCCACCAGCAGCACCATTTCCCCTCACTACCTACCAATCTATTTTGGTCTCCTCACAGGGACTTCTTCGGGAGGCAGCAGCTTATACTTCGTCCATAGCGCGGACTTCTGTGTATTGCTTTTCTTCTATGTAGCACTACCCCCGAAGGAGATGCTGGTTTAGATTTGGGCCTGCTGTTACCTTACTGTTCACCACACTCGTCCTATTTACTAAGAAGCTGAAGAAGATGTCCATGATGTAGATGAGGGTTACATATAGTATGAGCAGCATCACCCTCCACTCTGTCACCAAGACCTAGTCTGGCAATGCCCAGAATGATACCAATTAGTCTCTGACCAATCTCACGGGTTGGATGGAATTTCTCCTTATATCAGTGGTCAGTGTAGTGGTCCCTTACATTGGTGACCAATGGGAGAAGGACCCTCTTATATGTCATCAGTGGGAAGACTGCCCTCCTTACAGATCATTGATGTCGGTTGTTACTGAGAGACAGAAATTGTCCATTGCTCAAGGAATCCCTAGAACCCTTTGGAGGAACCCTGGCTGAGAAAGGCTGGACTAGGCAGTAATATATTTCTCTCCCCCTTGGTGGGAGTGGAGATGACCCATCTATAAGGATATACAGTACATACACACACAGCACAAGGCCGTGCTCACACTACGAGACGTTTCCCTGGGCTGCAGTTCCTCTGAGCTCCACAAGGTGGTGATCTCACTTCTACCATAGAGAAAGGAAGTCTCTATGGAAGACAGGAAGTGATGTCAGGTATAAATAGGAAGTTCCGGGTGAGAGGTGAGTCGGGAGGAAGTAGTGAGGAGACATCTTTGGAATCGGTAGCAGAGGAGGTAATAAGATCTTATCTTCTATTTACACCCAGTAACCCCGTCATGTCCGTCCTCTTCCTCCATAGTCACTGTGACGTCTTTTATCTCCAGCAGATGATAATACACACATATATAGTGTGGAGACCTAGATTAACCCCTTCAGGGGTAGATAGGGTTGCCACCTTTTCGTCAAGCCAAAACCGAACACATTAGATGCACACGCCAATATTTTTTTTTTGTAGTACATTAAATTCATTACCTCTGTGCAATGCACAGCTATTTTTTTATGTAGTATACACTGTGCATATATTTTTGTGATTAAATAAAAGAGGATAATGGTGGCATTATGTATGGGAGAGGAGTGCAGAGGGGATGATGGGGCAGTATGTACAGGAGAGGATGATGGGGCAGTATTTACAGGAGAGGAGTGCGGAGGGTATGATGCGGGCATTATGTATTGGAGAGGAGTGCGGAGGGGATGATGGGGGCAGTATGTACAGGAGAGGAGTGCGGAGGGGATGATGGGGGCAGTATGTACAGGAGAGGAGTGCGGAGGGGATGATGGGGGCAGTATGTACGGGAGAGGAGTGCGGAGGAGATGATGGGGGAATTATGTATGGGAGAGGAGTGTGGAGGGGATGATGAGTGCAGTATGTACAGGAGGAGTGCCGAGGGGATGATGGGGGCATTATGTATGGGAGAGGGGATGATGGGGCAGTATATACAGGAGAGGAGTGTGGAGGGGATGATGGGGGCAGTAAGTACAGGAGAAGATTGCGGAGGGGATGATGGGGGCAGTATGTACAGGAGAAGAGTGCGGAGGGGATGATGGGGGCAGTATGTACAGGAGAGGAGTGCGGAGGGGATGATGGGGGCAGTATGTACAGGAGAAGAGTGCGAAGGGGATGATGGGGGCAGTATGTACAGGAGAAGAGTGCGGAGGGGATGATGGGGGCAGTATGTACAGGAGAGGAGTGCGGAGGGGATGGCAGTGGCAGACAGAGGAAGAATTTCTTGCAGTGTCTGTGGGGTGACCAGGGAGTTATGTTGGGAAGATAAGGGGGAGGAAAGTGACCCCATGGTATGATGTACCTCAGCTGATGGGGGGGGGGGGTTCAGCTCAGAGTGATGTCTGTATGAAGTGGTCTGGGGGTGATGTAAGCTGGGGGGAGTGGGGGGCTGAGAAGTGGTCACAAAGTGATGTGTATAATAAATAATAGGTCTTGTGCTCATCCAATAAAAACATATAAAACAATAAATCTTATAACAGTACTACTTGATGGAAACAATGTGTTATAAGAAGATGTAAGTACAGTACAGATCTATGTAATCCGGCCCCCCGGCACTCTGTATGTCCAGATCATGTGAAGGTAATGTATGACCATTCCTATAACCCTGTGTTCTCCAGTCTCTGAGGCTGGCCAATCAGAAGTGTGAACTCACCAGACACCACATACACACGGGTTACATGAATGGTTATAAATTACTTCACATGATCTGGTCTGAACAATTGGGGGATGTTTGCACAGACAAACATGTGATCGTGCTGCAGACTCCCCCTCCCCCACGCTCACTATCTCCTCCGATTCTTCTGTCGACTTAACCCTTCACTTTGTCACCTAAAGAACAAGTCCTACTGAAAGTTTGAAACTATCCACAATAGGAGACTTCTCCTAGAAAAAAAAGCCCTAAGAATTGAGCGACTGTTGAGAATCGATCGACTGTCAAAAATTTCAGCCATTTACCCCAGCCTAAGTACATATCACGTGCTTTGATCAACACAAGATCGGCAGTAAAACACTGACTTGAAATCCATGATTTCATTCTACAATGCGATCTAGACTGCCTATTTATTACAGAGAGCTGGCTCACAGCCAACTGTTACACCATTCTAGGAGAACTGGTGCCAGAAAACTACAGTATCATAACGGAAAACAGAATAGGGCAGAATCTTCAGAATCCTTCAGAATCCTCTTCCATTCATGGAAACCCTCACTCTGCAACTGAAAAACAATTCACAGGAGACCGTCCACATTCTACTCTGCTATAGACCACCTGGCCCAAAATCGCAGCTGCTACCATCATTGAAGGAGTTCATCTCCACTTACACCCTCAACAGCAAACACTTGTTGCTGCTCGGGGATTTCAACCTTTGTGCCAACTCCTCACAAGACCCCGTTGCCGACACCTGTATTGACCACCTGGAAGGATTAGGGCTACAACAACTAGTATGTGGGCCCACACGTGCTTCAGGTCACACACTCAATCTTATTTTTTAGACAAGATCTGGAAAATTAAATCTTGGAAAATGAACCATTGCCATGGAATGATCACCATGCCATTAAATTCATTATTTCCAAAATCCCAGCCTTAACAAAAACATCAAAACCAGTGACAACACACTGGACTAGATGTCAGAAGAAGCTCCATTCGGAACTCTTCAAAACCACATTAGGCGAAAAAAATAAAAACAATTCAACCGCATCAAACGGCCGTAGAAACACTGGATGCCATAAACACAGCCCTATTACAGTCAGCCGACTTAATAGCGCCAAAACTTAAAACTCGCATCTGGAAAAATAACTCCAGCTGGTTTAACAACCAGCTGTCGGTACTGAAGCAAGAGCGCAGAAGGGCGGAAGCCGCCTGGAAAAGAAGCTCTTCAGAGGACAATCTGTCCATCTACAAGGCAACAACAAGGAAATATTCAAAGCCAAGAAAAATTATTTTTCAGAGGCTATCAACAGCGCCCTAAACCACCCCCGCTAACTCTTCAAGCTGGTCACTCAGACCATGAATCCAGGATGTCTTGAAGTCCCCACTTCAGACTCCCAAGAATTTTGCAATGAATTATCGGATTACTTCATTAATAAAATCGAGGGAATCTGACAAAGCATTCAGCAAAAAAATATCCCCCTCAACACCCCCAGCAATTATTCGCACAATACCCACAGTAATTCACCACAATCAGGTAAGTTCACTCTGGAACCCATCTCTATCCATGCTACAAAGGATATCATTGGTACTTTGCGTAACGGTACATTGCCAAATGATATCATTCACACTAAACTGCTGAAGGAATGCGCCGACATCTTGGCATCTCCTATCACGCAGCTTATAATTCAGTCGTTCAAGGAGGGCATAGTGCCCACCCAGTTGAAAGAGGGCATAATCCAACCCATTTTGAAGAAACCCACCCTGGACCCCAAGGACCCACTCCATCGCCGTCCCATAACAGGCCTCAATGTACTCTCAAAGGTAATGGAAAAAGTAGTGGTACAACAGCTGCAACAGCATCTAGATACCCACAACCTACTTGATCCATTTCAATCGGGATTCCGGCCCGGACACGGGACAGAAACCGCACTGCTCAAAATATGGGACGACGCTCTCGAGGCCGCAGACGAGGGAGAATCTTGTCTTCTGGTTTTGTTGGACCTAAGCACAGCCTTCGACACTGTTGACCACAAACTATTACTGACCCGGCTAGCTGAAGTAGCCAGAGTCGCAGAAGGTGATTTTATCTTGGTTCTCCTCTTTTTTGGAAAGCCGATCACAAACAGTGAAGTTGGGACCTTTCACTTCTGAGAAACGCACAGTATCATGCGGAGTCCCTCAAGGATCACCTCTGTCACCGGTGCTGTTCAACATCTATCTCCGCCCTTTTTTTTAAATCATCAGCAGCCAAAAACTGCTTTACCACTCATATGCAGACGACACGCAGCTGTATTTCCGCATTTGCAATAAAAAGGATCACCACCTCAATCTAGAGACATGCCTCTCTTTGATAGAGAACTGGATGACAAAGAGTCATCTCTTAAACTCAACAGAGCGAAAACAGAAATTCTGTTTCACGCCAAGCGTATGAATCAATCGGCAACAACTTGGATACCCCCGCCCATTCTGGGCAAAATCATCACCCCTAGCGCCAGAGTCAAAAGTCTTGGGGTCATCTTCGACTCCTACATGACAATGGACGCACAAATAGGGTCAGTAGTCAGCGGATCTCACCATCTGCTGCGCCTACTACGCAGACTTATTCCATTTATTCCCAAAGAAGACATAGCGGTCGTGGTGGGAACAATTGTAAACTCAAGATTGGACTATGCAAATGCCCTTTACCTCGGACTCCCCAAGTACCAAATCGCTCGCCTGCAAGTCATTCAAAATACGGCCGATAGGCTTGTGATTGGGAAAAAAACGTGGGAATCAATCTCACCCTCACTGAGATCCCTTCACTGGTTACCAGTAAAAGACAGAATTGCTTTTAAAGCACTCTGTCTAACGCATAGATGTATCCATGGGAATGCTCCCCATTATCTGTGCGAAAAAATAAAAGCTCACAATCCCAATCGCATTCTGCGATCCACCAATCAAAATCTGCTCCAGATACCAAAAGCCAATTACAAGTCCAAAGGAGAAAGAAGATTCGCGCTCCAAGGTCCCAGACTATGGAACGCTTTTTCAATCAGCATTCGGTTGGAGGAGAACCACTTAGCATTCAGGAGAAAGATCAAGACTCATCTCTTTTGATACCAAAGGAGACAGGAACAACAAGCGCCCAGAGGCGATTCAGTTTGCATGTGCCGCACTATATAAGTTTTCATTCATTCAAATCAGCTCACTCCCCTCCTCCCTTCCTCTCTCTGGTCAGCCTGACAGAAGCTAAAGTGAGCTCTGCCCCCCGATTCTCTTAGCACACCGCACTGGTGATTGGAGGGGGAGGTTGTGTCAGATACCAGAGATAGTACAGGAGACTGGAGCAGGGGGGGGGGGGATGAACGAAGCTTTGGATTCCAGAACACAACGCAGGCACGGTGTACTTATATAAAAGTAATGCCGCTGCTGCTGTCTCACATTGACAGGTGTGCTGCTGGTCCCCCCTTCCCAAATGGTCTTTCCCTGTTCAGAGCTGAATCATGTGCCCGGGTTACAGGCAGTACAAAACCCGGGCACATGATTCAAGACCCGTACTGTCCGGGGGAATCCCATACAGGTGGCAACCCTAGGGGCAGAACATTCCCCATAGAGAATACTCTTCATTTTGGAGATGTTACATTTCCCACCAATCCTCTTCTCACCTCCTCAGTCTATACTAATGGATTATACCACTTTTATTGGGGATAGGTGGTTTCTATAGACATAAAGGGTTAGAGACGTCCAGACGCTAAAACCATTACAAATGATAAAAGGAATGTTCATTTATGTGTAATCCCACTGGGGGTGGGGAGTGTTCTTACATGATAGAACCTCTCATATTACCCCCCATACACCCCCATCCTAATATTGTACAACCAGTACAGCCCTCATCATTTTCTCTTATCAATTATTGGTCTACAGGAAACCTGTATAGATCACATGACCAATGAGGATGGAGGAGGACCGGAGTCACATGACTGAGAGGATACTAAACCTCACCCTGGAGATCATCTACCTGCTGACCGGAGAGGTGAGGAGGATTCTGGGAGGTCACATGACATCACTCTTATCTCTATTAATAATACAGACCTGACCGGAGAGGTGAGGAGGATTCTGGGAGGTCACATGACATCACTCTTATCTCTATTAATAATACACAGACCTGACCGGAGAGGTGAGGGGGATTCTGGGAGGTCACATGACATCACTCTTATCTCTATTAATAATACAGACCTGACCGGAGAGGTGAGGAGGATTCTGGGAGGTCACATGACATCACTCTTATCTCTATTAATAATACACAGACCTGACCGGAGAGGTGAGGAGGATTCTGGGAGGTCACATGACATCACTCTTATTTCTATTAATAATACACAGACCTGACCGGAGAGGTGAGGAGGATTCTGGGAGGTCACATGACATCACTCTTATCTCTATTAATAATACACAGACCTGACCGGAGAGGTGAGGAGGATTCTGGGAGGTCACATGACATCACTCTTATCTCTATTAATAATACAGACCTGACCGGAGAGGTGAGGAGGATTCTGGGAGGTCACATGACATCACTCTTATCTCTATTAATAAAACAGACCTGACCAGAGAGGTGAGGGGGATTCTGGGAGGTCACATGACATCACTCTTATCTCTATTAATAATACAGACCTGACCGGAGAGGTGAGGAGGATTCTGGGAGGTCACATGACATCACTCTTATCTCTATTAATAATACAGACCTGACCGGAGAGGTGAGGAGGATTCTGGGAGGTCACATGACATCACTCTTATCTCTATTAATAATACAGACCTGACCGGAGAGGTGAGGAGGATTCTGGGAGGTCACATGACATCACTCTTATCTCTATTATAATACAGACCTGACCGGAGAGGTGAGGAGGATTCTGGGAGGTCACATGACATCACTCTTATCTCTATTAATAATACAGACCTGACCGGAGAGGTGAGGGGGATTCTGGGAGGTCACATGACATCACTCTTATCTCTATTAATAATACACAGACCTGACCGGAGAGGTGAGGGGGATTCTGGGAGGTCACATGACATCACTCTTATCTCTATTAATAATACAGACCTGACCGGAGAGGTGAGGAGGATTCTGGGAGGTCACATGACATCACTCTTATCTCTATTAATAATACACAGACCTGACCGGAGAGGTGAGGAGGATTCTGGGAGGTCACATGACATCACTCTTATCTCTATTAATAATACACAGACCTGACCGGAGAGGTGAGGAGGATTCTGGGAGGTCACATGACATCACTCTTATTTCTATTAATAATACACAGACCTGACCGGAGAGAAGAGGAGGATTCTGGGAGGTCACATGACATCACTCTTATCTCTATTAATAATACACAGACCTGACCGGAGAGGTGAGGAGGATTCTGGGAGGTCACATGACATCACTCTTATCTCTATTAATAATACAGACCTGACCGGTGAGGAGGATTCTGGGAGGTCACATGACATCACTCTTATCTCTATTAATAAAACAGACCTGACCAGAGAGGTGAGGGGGATTCTGGGAGGTCACATGACATCACTCTTATCTCTATTAATAATACAGACCTGACCGGAGAGGTGAGGACGATTCTGGGAGGTCACATGACATCACTCTTATCTCTATTAATAATACAGACCTGACCGGAGAGGTGAGGAGGATTCTGGGAGGTCACATGACATCACTCTTATCTCTAATAATACAGACCTGACCGGAGAGGTGAGGAGGATTCTGGGAGGTCACATGACATCACTCTTATCTCTATTAATAATACAGACCTGACCGGAGAGGTGAGGGGGATTCTGGGAGGTCACATGACATCACTCTTATCTCTATTAATAATACAGACCTGACCGGAGAGGTGAGGAGGATTCTGGGAATCTAACATGATATTCCTATTGGTTCTCCAATACAGAGATTTCCTCTTGTGAAGTCAGGTGATCACATGACCATCACCGTGCCTCCATGTGACTCCCTAAAACCCGAGAGACACAACATGGAGAAGATTCTAGAAGTCACCAAGAAGATGATGGAGCTGCTGACAGGAGAGGTGAGGAGGATTCTGGGACATTATCCAGTAACAGACAAGGGGTGTGTCTGGATGGTGACTGTATCATTGTGTGTGTCAGGTTCCTATAAGGTGTCAGGATGTCACTGTCTATTTCTCCATGGAGGAGTGGGAGTATTTAGAAGGACACAAGGATCTCTACAAGGACGTCATGATGGACAATCGGCCGCCCCTCACATCACCGGGTAAAGGAGACTTTATTGTAAAGGAGAGAGCAGTACGGAGGCTCCACCCCCATCCCCCATCATCTGATAAACACATAGAAACAATGGATTCAGTCAGTGTGTGTGTTTCCTACAGATGGATCCAGTAATGGGAACCCACCAGAGAGATGTCCCCGCCCTCTGTATTCCCGGGATTATTCCACACAGGAAGGTCACACCATCCCCCACCATCATCAGGTAGATGAGGAACAATCACTGATCGTATCATTAGGATCTGTACATTATCTGCATTGTTACCATTGATGTCATTTTTATTCTATATTCAGAGTGGAGACCTGAGAGATCCTAAAGTTGAGGTTAAAGAAGAGATAAAAGAGGAGGATGATGAGGATGGGGTGATGGAGGAAGAACACAAAGATCTGTACCAGGACACCATGGAGGAGTCATCCAGCTACAGAAACCCACCAGAGAGATGTCCCCGTCCTCTGTATTCCCGGGATTCCACACAGGAAGGACACATCATCTCCCACCACCATCAGGTAGGTAGGGCGGAGCATCTAGAACTTGAAAGTGACTAATAGAGAAGATCTGTAGTCCCTATAAGATGTTATTTTCTATTCTTGGTTTAGGGTGAAGATCTGATGGATATAAAAGTTGAGGTGAAATCAGAAGAAGAAGAGACGTATGTGAGGGATGATCAGCAGTCTATGGAGGAGGATGGAATAACAGGGACATTTATAGAGGAGGACACTCCTACAGAGATCAGCACAGGTGGGTCATTAACACTAAATCCATTCCTCCACCCATACTGCTCACTGATTGGTCCAGAGTAGGGTGGGGACTGGGTGATATCAGCCTGTAATCCCCTGGTCACTTTCCTGAGCTGTGTTCCCCGTCCTGTATTCCTGTATTTCTCTCGGATAATCTTCCTTCTCTGTGCTGCAGACACAATTTATGTCTCTAGACTGGATTTATGGAGATTCTGGGGTTCAGCTGGCAGCAAAATGTTGATTTTCCCCATAGGGTTTGCTTGACCTAGACACCTGGGGTATGTACCTTGGGTCTTCTGCCCCATGCCCGGGTCTAGTGAGATCTCTGACAGAACAATTCCCCCGGGTTACTTGCTCTGTTATTTGCTGGCTGTGCCGGGTGGAGGGATATGTCTGTATAGTCTCAGACCCAAGTCACTGAGTGCAGTCTCAGGAGATGGGAGGCAGCGGTGTGGGATCTCTGCAACTTGTCTCCAGTAATCATTTCACCTGCCACTGATTTCCAATATCATGAATCCTAAACCCTGCACTATATACTCTATGTTGTACATGACATACTCCTAAACCCTGCACTATATAATCTATATAATAATTGTGACCTCCAGAGTTAGAGACAGCTGACGTCCTTCTTTGTAGAGTGGGTTACGAGGCATGGTGGGTGTAATGCAAGATGGAATGATGGGCGCCAGTCGCGTTTTGAATGCAAACAAAAGATTTATTGTCTAAACAAGAACGGTTGGAAAGCCGGTTTAGGGCCAGGACACATTTGAGTAGATGCAATGACAATTGGCAGACTCCAAGACTTCTATAGGTAGACTGCTATACAGTGGAAGGCCTCCAGCCGGACACCACTTCTGTATAGGTAGGACCGATGTCTCCCATGGTAACACATCTTGTTACAGTCACTAACGGTAGTTCTACATAACTCTTGGTAACACAGAATAGTTCTCTTCTTCTCACACCGTCTCTCACTGCAGATCTTCTCTCCCTGAGCTCCCGGTCTCTCACTAGTAGGGATGAGCTTTATGTTCGGGTCGAACATGAGTACCACTCTAACATTGGCTGTTCGCTCGTTCATTGAAAAACGAACATTATGGGGCGTTTGCGCCAAATTAGATCGCCGCGTCACGCCCCATAATGCACTGCCAGATCACAGTGCATTGCTGTGTGATGATTGGCCAAAGCATGCACTATGACCCGCATGCTCTGGCCAATCCCAGCGCAGTCATGCAAAGAGAGTCATAATTGGCCAAAGCAGGCTGCCTTTGGCCAATTATGGCTCAGGGGGTCTGAATTCACACACCACACTATATAAGGCCCCATGCACGTCGGCCCTGCGTAGTGTGTTGTTGGCGTGGATAAAGACAGAGTGTCATTTAGCCAAGCCTATATCTGACTGCAGGCCATTCCTGGTGTACTTTTTCTAATAAACTTCAGGCTGTGTTTTGCTAATCAAAATTGACATCACGTCTGAAAGGCCACCAAGGAGAGGAAGACGCTCGCAGGCCACTAAAAGAGGGCAAACTGGCTCTGTGTCTACAGTCAACAGTCCTGGTCATGGACACGGTGCATCCTCAGCACGTGGCCGTGGGGCACGCTTGCCCTTTTTTTTTAGTCAGCTGGCCGTGTTGAGCCATAACATGCAGAAGAGTTAGTGGAGCGGATAACAAAGCCGTCCTCATCCTCTGTCACCCAGGCTCAGAGTAGTTTGCCTGCCAAAGCGGCCTCTTCCATCTGCTCCATGTCATCAGTCAATCCTTCCCTAGCCCCACCATCATGCACAGAGGAGTCCCCCGAACTGTTCGACCACAGTGTCGGGTACATGCTGCCGGAGAATGCGCAGCGTTTTGAAGGCTCTGATGATGGGACCCAGGTTGAGGAAGGGAGTAACGTGAGCCTAGAGAGAGGGGGTGCCGAAGAAGGACAAGAAACTGGCAGTCATGTTCCCCCAGGTGCAGCATACTGCCAAGTTTTCTCCAGTGAGGAGGAGGGATGGGATGATGAGGTCACTGACTCTACTTGGGTGCCTGATAGAAGGGAGGAGGAGGAGTAACATCTCCAATGAGGCAGAATTCCCTCCAGGGGGCAGCTTAAGGGCAGCCACCCTATTGCATCACACCTCAGAGCTCTGCATGATCAGGGCGCTGCTGAATCGTGTTTTTTGAAAAGTACTTGTGGGACCGTTGCTGTTTGCAACATATGTCTGAAGCGTATCAAGCGTGGCCAAAACAGCAACCGCTTGGGCACCACATGCTTGACCAGACATATGTCATATGTCATGACATATGTCGACCTCCCATGCAGTCCATTGGCAACAGCACTTAAGACCCACATCAAAGAACGCGGACCTCTCCTTGCTCCTCATCCTAGCACTACAACTGCTGCCTTTTTAGCTGGTAGACTCTGCCCCCTTTTGTGAATGTGTGGAATGTGCGGTACCTCAGTGGCAGGTTCCCAAACGCCATTTCTTTTCACAGAAGACCATTCCGGCTCTCTACCAGCATGTCGAAGGCAATGTCTTGACCTCGTTGGACAGAGCGAAAAATATGAAGTAATGCCTGGATCAACCGATTATAAATACCTTACAAAGAGGTAGTGTATATAAATCTACATATAGTTCAGTGCATCTATCCAAGTCTCATTTACATAGAATACAATCTAGTCGCCAAGACCATGAACTCAGTCTGCCTAGAAGCCCCTACTTCTGATTCACAAGAATTTTGCAAAAATTAACGGATTATTTCATTAACAAAATTGAAAGTATTCAGCAAAATATAACCTCCATCTACCCCCCCCCCCCCCCATAAATCACAAACCTAATACCCACATAATTCCACCGCAATCACCTAACTTCACTCTAAAACTCATTTCCATCGATGCCACTAAAAATATCATCGAGACTCTGCGAAATAGCACAGCGCCCAATGATGTCATCCCCACAAAACTGCTGAAAGAATGTGCCGATATTCTGGCACCGGCTATCATGCAGCTCATAAACCAGTCATTCAAGGAGGGCATGGTGCCACCCCCTGCTGAAACAAGGGATAATCTAACCAATTCTAAAAAAAAACACCCTGGACCCCAAAGACCCTAACCACCATTGTCCCATAACTGCCCTTAATGTCTTCTCCAAGGTAATGGAGAAAGAAGTGGTACAACAGCTACAACATCATTTGGACACCCATAAATTACTTGACCCATTCCAGTCCGGTTTCCGTCCTGGTCACAGGACAGAAACAGGACTGCTCAAAATATGGGGTGACGCACTAGAGGCCGCTGACAAAGGAGAATCTTGTCTTCTAGTACTGCTGGACCTAAGCGCAGCTTTTGATACGGTAGACCACAAATTATTGCTGACACAGCTAGTTGAAGTAGCCAGAGTCGCGGAAAGTGACTTGTCTTGGTTCTCCTCCTTTTTGGAAAACCGATCACAAATCGTGAAACTGGGCCCTTTCGCTTCTGAAAAACGCACAGTGTCATGCGGAGTCCCCCAAGGATCCCCTCTGTCAACTGTTCTGCTCAATATCTATCTTCGCCCTCTTTTTGAAATCCTCAGTACCCAGAAGTTACTTTACCACTCTTACACAGACGACACTCAACTATATTTTTGCATCTGCAACAAAAAGGATCATTATCTCGGACAAGAGAAATGCCTTACTTTGATAGAAAATTGGATGACTAAGGCCTCGTACACACGAGCAAACAGATTTGTTCAAATCGGTCGGGCCGACCGATTTGAACAAATTTGTCTGCTGGGGACATATTGGTTTGATCGTGTACACACGATCAAACCAAAATCCCCGCCACCAGACGGTGCGGTGACGTGGCGGTGACGTTGACGCCGCCACGTCACCGCACCAGGAAGTAAAACACTTCCGCGCATGCGTCGAAACCATTCGGCGAGTGTGCGAGAAGACATGTCTGCTGGTTAGCGTACTAACCAGCAGACATGTCGGGCGGACGGGTTCCCAGCCGACAGATTTCAAAGCATGCTTTGAAATCTGTCGGGCGGCCAAATCCGTCGGCTCGCCCGTACACACGGTCGAATCTGTCTGCTGGGACGGTCGGGCCGACCGTTTCCAGCAGATAGATTTGATCGTGTGTACGCGGCCTAAGAGTTATCTCAAACTCAATGGCTCAAAAACAGGACTTCTCCTGTTTCAGGCTGTTAAGACCTGCAGTGGTTGGGGTACTGCGGCCTTCTTTCCGTCTCCCAAGATGATTCTTCCGAATGGTTAGTGTTCCCCATCCCCAAGCATGAGCCAAGACTTCATGAAGGGTGTCCAGATATAGAATGACTTTATTGAGAGAGACAGGTTACTTATATACAGCAAAAGAAATACTTGATGTAATCAGATATACAATTACATTCTCCTCCCACATCATCATACAATGGTGTACTAACGAGACCCCTTTCAAGAGACCTATTGTAGGCCACAGACGGCTGTCTCCGGTAGAATCCACATGAGTTAATTACTGGTCCTTTGCCCAGACAAGGTGATTTAGAACTTCTCACCTCTTAAACAATAGAACTTCACACAATGAACACTTCTTGAAAGACAGACTACAGATCATTTACATGACACATTGAGATATTTAGATCAGTTTAAGGAATAAACCAATTATCTCCAGGTAGAGAGCACCCTAATTTTCCCAACGTTAGAACACCCCTCTTCCACACAAGGTCTACCTGCCATTACATATCTCCTGATAGCCCCGATCTGGGGGGCCAACATATCCAAATTTCACCCAGATCGGTCCAGGGGTTCTTAAAGGACAAACAGAGTCTGAGAAAATCCAGAATAAAGTCTATTTTCTTCACAATACTCCCCCTTAGTTCCATGGGTCGGCATACCCGCCTAGACCCTGCCGGGTTGGCTAGGGGATGTCCGGGTCAAAATTATACTTCCAAGTCGGTTTGGCGGGAAAGCCCATCCGCATTACCGTTCTGCTTGCCCGGGCGGTATTGCAGTGTAAAATTGTAAGGCTGCAAAGCAAGACTCCAGCGCAGCAACCGGGGATTGTCTCCAGAGACTCGGTTGAGCCAGATGAGGGGGTTGTGGTCAGTGAGTAGGGTAAATGCACGGCCATAAAGGTATGGTTGTAGCTTCTTTAAGGCCCAAACTAGAGCAAGGCATTCTTTTTCCACGGTGGCATAGCTGACCTCCCGAGGTAATAACTTGCGGCTGAGGTATGCCACTGGGTGCTCCATGCCGTCTTCCCCCACTTGGCTCAGTACGGCTCCCAGCCCAAACATGGAGGCATCTGTATGAACGAGAAATGTTTTGTTAGGGTCTGGTGCCGCCAATACTGGAGCTTCGCTCAAAGCTGTCTTAAGTCTCTGGAACGCTGTTGCACACTCCGGGGACCAGGCTACCTGCTTGGGTAGGGACTTTTTGGTCAGGTCGGTGAGGGGCTTTGCTAGGGTGCTATACTCCGGGACAAACTTTCTATAATACCCTGCGGTGCCTAGGAATGCCAATACCTGCGTCTTGGTGCGGGGCTGGGGCCAATTGGCTATGGCCTCTACTTTTGCGGGTTCGGGGCGCTGTTTCCCAGACCCTACTCTGTGCCCTAGGTATTGAACCTCTGCCATGCCCACATGGCATTTCTCAGGTTTCAGGGTGAGGCCGGCTTCTTGTAACCTCCCAAATACCAAAGCCAAGTGCGTCAAGTGCTCCTCCCAGGTGCTGCTATAGATGGCAATATCATCTAGGTAGGCACATGCGAAGTCCTGCATTCCCTCCAGAAGTTGGTCCGCCATCCGTTGAAATGTAGCTGGGGCATTTTTCATCCCAAAAGGCATAACCCGAAATTGGTATAGCCCGAATGGGGTGACAAATGCCGACTTAAGGATGGCGGCCGAGTCTAGCGGAATTTGCCAATACCCTTTGCACAGGTCCAGGGTAGTTAGGAAGTGACCGCTGGCCATGCGATCGAGCAATTCGTCGATCCGTGGCATGGGGTATGCGTCAGTGATAGTCCGGTCGTTCAGTTTCCGGTAATCAATACAGAAACGAGTCGTTCCGTCTCGCTTCGGTACTAAAACTACCGGGGACGCCCAGGGACTTTGGGAAGGCTCAATAATTCCTAACTCCAACATTTCTTGGATTTCTTTCCACATGCTGGTCCGTACTGCTGCCGGAATACGGTACGGCTGCTGCCTTAATGGGGTCTCCCCCTGCGTCTCCAACCGGTGTACTGCGGCGGAGGTGTACCCAGGTCGGACCGAGAACAGCCCATCGTGTTCCTGCAGCAGTTGTTTTGCGTCCGTCTGCTGTGTGAGATTTAGTTTCTCCCCTAACCCAACTTGCTCTAGGGTACCTTGGTTAGCTGCCAGCAGGTCGGGTAAGGGGAGTCCTTCAGTATCGTCAGTGGATGGGGCACAGATAGCGGCCACGTCCTCGGAGCGCTCATAGTACGGTTTCAACATGTTCACATGAAAGGCTCGTCTGATCCTTTCATCCGAACATTTGGCCACAATATAGGTGGTGTCGCTAATCCGTTCCACCACTTTAAAAAGTCCCTGCCACGCTGCCTGTAGCTTGTCCTTTTTGGATGGTCGGAGGGCTAAAACTTTTTGCCCTACTTCCAGGTTCCTATCGCGTGCTCCCCGGTCATACCATTGTTTCTGTCGTTTCTGGGCTGCCTGTAGGCTCTCCCGAACTGATTCGGTCAGTGCACGCAGGCGGTCCCGGAATTCCAGCACGTACGGCAAAACCGGGATCCCTTCCTCTCCTGTGTTGCCCTCCCAGTGCTCCCGTATGAGGTCCAGGGGTCCCCGGACTTTTCTCCCGTATAGGAGTTCGAAGGGGGAGAACCCGGTCGACGCCTGGGGCACTTCCCGGTAGGCAAACAGGAGATGGGGTAGAAATTTCTCCCACTGACCGCAGGACTCTGTGAACGCTGTGAGCATCTGCTTAAGCGTGCCGTTGAATCGTTCACAGAGGCCGTTGGTCTGGGGGTGGTAGGGGGAGCTAAATAACGGTTTCACCCCGCAGCTCTGCCATAACTGTTGAGTGACAGTTGCCGTGAACTGGGTTCCCTGATCTGAGAGTATTTCCCGGGGAATCCTACTCGAGAAAAGATCCTGACTAGAGCCTCTGCTACCGTCTCCGCTTCAATGTTGGAGAGTGCCACAGCCTCAGGGTACCTGGTTGCATAGTCCACCACCGTGAGGATGTAGCGCCTTCCAGAGGCGCTGGGTTTGTTGAGGGGCCCTATCAGGTCTACTGCCACTCTGTAGAATGGTTCCTCTATTATAGGTAGGGACCGTAACTTGGCCTTGGGGTGGTCCCCCCGTTTCCCTATCCTTTGACATGTGTCGCATGTCCTGCAGTACGTCTGCAAGTCTTTTGATATCCCTGGCCAGAAGAACGTCTGGGTAAGGCGGTCCTTAGTTTTCTTGATACCCAGATGTCCGGCTAGAGGGATATCATGGCTGAGCTTTAGAAGCTCTGCCCTGTATTTGCGGGGTACAACTAGTTGTCTTTTTATAACTTGGGCTGCCCCACTTCCCACTCCCCCTGTGACTCTATATAGCAGTCCCTTGTCCCAGTGGAAGCCCTCTTGGGCATTACCTTCCTTAGGGGTACCTACGGCCTTCCTGTAACCTGCTAAGGTGGGATCTGACTGCTGGGCTTGGCCAAAGTCTTGTGGAGTGCCCCAGAAGGGGATAGGGTCAGGGCCTACTACAGGGTTTTCGGTTCCTACCTGGGGTTCCTCAGAGTGCGTCTGTCCAGCTCGGCGTGCTTGCGTCCTGGTAGTCACAGGGCAGGTTCCAGCGGGATCTGGGGTAAGCAGCTGTGAAGTTAGGCACCCCAAATCGTTACCCAACAATACTTCCGCAGGTAGGCCCGACATAATGCCTACTTCCATCTGCTTGGCTCCGGTGCCCCAATTTAGCTGCACTTGGGCTGTGGGTAGTTTGTGGATGGCGCCTCCTGCCACTCTTACTGCAACAGTCCTGTTGGTGCGCGCCTTCGCAGATACGGTGTGAGGTTGCACCAGAGTGAGGGTGGCCCCAGAGTCTCGTAGTGCCTCAGCCTCCTTTCCATCTACTGTGACCCATTGTCTGTGGTGCACCCGGTTGTCCCCCTCGGTTTGTGCTAGGTTCACCTCATGTAGTACGGTCCATTGCTCAGCTTCAGGGCTGTGGTCTTCCAGCGGTTCATGCTGATAGTGATGGGCGGCTGCCCTTGGTGGTGGTGGCCGCTCCCAATTGCCTCTGCTCCGCTGAGGGCAATGTATCTTGTAGTGCCCTGGCCGATTGCATTGGTGACATACCAATGGCAGTTTCTGGTTAAAATTAGGTGGTGTAGTGGGTGGTCCTGCAATCGGTCGGTGGTAGGTCACAGGACTAGGCGTTGGGGTGCTGGACCTTACCAGGGGGCGGTTTCCACTAGTCTCTCCTCTTCTTCCCTCGTGATGCTCGTCTGCCAGCTTGGCAGCTTCCTCGATTGTGGCCGGCTTCCTGTCCCTGACCCAGTCCTTAGTGTCTGCAGGTGTGTGGTCAAAAAATTGTTCTAGCAAGAAGAGTTGTAGCACCTCCTCTAGCGTCGCGGCTTGGCAGCCTTGTATCCAGTTTTGGGCCGCCCGATACATCCTAAAAGCCCATTCGGTGTAGGAGTCTCGGCCCCCTTTACGTAATGCCCGAAACTTTTTCCTGTAAGTCTCTGGGGTCACGGCATACCTGGCTAGCAGAATGTCCTTTACACTGGCGTAGTCGTGTATGGCT
Source organism: Rana kukunoris (assembly GCA_029574335.1). Lineage (NCBI taxonomy): Eukaryota > Metazoa > Chordata > Amphibia > Anura > Ranidae > Rana > Rana kukunoris. The sequence continues at coordinate 114,606 of JAJQKJ010002038.1, forward strand.
GTGTCAGGAACTGCTCGGTATGCCTCTGCTGCTCGGCCCGTGAGTTTGCTGCTTAGAATCGCGGCCCATTGCTCTGATTCCAGACCCTCCAAAGCACATTGACGCTCAAAGTCTTGTAGGTATGCGTCAATTTCCATTTCTCCATCCGAAAAACTTTTAAACGCAGCATAGTTAATCTTTCTCCGCTGCCCTCCATTTATAGATCCGGCTGAGGAAGCGGTGTCTCCTTGGTTTACGCTTGCCTGTTGTGCTCTGCGTTCTGCGCTCACCTGCTCCAGGACTTGCGTCACCATCTCTGGTGTGGGATTTGGCCCATATAGGTTTAGCCTCCACATCACCTTCTGTTGGAACTCTGCTTCCTCCTGGCTAACATTCGCCATGCTGCTGGTTTGGTCGCCCTCCATTAGTTCTGCTATGAGGGTAGCTTTCTTTTTGTTGCTTGTCACCTGACCTCGGGCTTCCAGCAGATCCTTTAGCGTAGACCTCTTCAGTCTCTCGTAATGCTGGGCCATTCACTTGTTGTCTTTATGCGTCCCATTCAACCCCGCTGCTTGCCACCAGTTGTTAAGACCTGCAGTGGTTGGGGTACTGCGGCCTTCTTTCCGTCTCCCAAGATGATTCTTCCGAATGGTTAGTGTTCCCCATCCCCAAGCATGAGCCAAGACTTCATGAAGGGTGTCCAGATATAGAATGACTTTATTGAGAGAGACAGGTTACTTATATACAGCAAAAGAAATACTTGATGTAATCAGATATACAATTACATTCTCCTCCCACATCATCATACAATGGTGTACTAACGAGACCCCTTTCAAGAGACCTATTGTAGGCCACAGACGGCTGTCTCCGGTAGAATCCACATGAGTTAATTACTGGTCCTTTGCCCAGACAAGGTGATTTAGAACTTCTCACCTCTTAAACAATAGAACTTCACACAATGAACACTTCTTGAAAGACAGACTACAGATCATTTACATGACACATTGAGATATTTAGATCAGTTTAAGGAATAAACCAATTATCTCCAGGTAGAGAGCACCCTAATTTTCCCAACGTTAGAACACCCCTCTTCCACACAAGGTCTACCTGCCATTACATATCTCCTGATAGCCCCGATCTGGGGGGCCAACATATCCAAATTTCACCCAGATCGGTCCAGGGGTTCTTAAAGGACAAACAGAGTCTGAGAAAATCCAGAATAAAGTCTATTTTCTTCACACAGGCCAATCAAAAGAGTCATCCCGCAACAACATGGACACCCCGCCCATTCTGGGCAAAATCATCACCCCTAGCACCAAAGTCAAAAGTCTCTGAGTCATCTTCGACACCAACATGACAATGGATGCACAAATAGGGTCAGTAGTCAGCGGATCTCACCATCTGCTGTGCCTACTACACAGACTTACTCCCTTCATCCCAAAAAAAGACATAGCAGTCGTGGTGGGAACAATTATCAACTCCAGACTGGACTCTGCGAATTCCCTCTATCTCGGACTCCCCAAATACCAAATCACTTGCCTGCAAGTCGTTCAAAATACGGCCGCTAGACTGGTGACTGGGAAAAAACCCTGGGAATCAATCTCACCTTCACTGAGATCCCTTCATTGGTTGCCAGTAAAAGACAGAATAACTTTCAAGGCACTCTGTCTGACGCATAAGTGTATTCTGGGAAATGCCCCCCAATATCTATGCGAAAAACTAAAAGCTCACAACCCCAATCGCGTTCTGCGATCCACCAATCAAAATCTACTCCAGATACCCAAAGCCAAATACAAGTCCAAAGGAGAACAAAGATTTGCGGTCCAAGGACCCAGACTATGGAATGCTTTACCAGCCAGCATCCGGTTGGAGGTGAACCACCTGGCCTTCAGGAGAAAAATCAAAACCCATCTCTTCTGAGGGCCCAGGGAATAGATACTAAGCGTCCAGAGGTGATTCAGTTCACATGTGTTGTGCAATATAAGTTTCTCACTCATTCACTCACTATGTCAACGAAGTTCTGATGGCCTAGAAAAATCTAGCAAAAAAGTGAGAAAATAAAGTTCTCTTAAAGTAGACCAAAACAGACCACTATGGATGGTACAATGAACTTTAATCATAGAAAAACACACCGCAATAGTTAATCAAAAAGGGGTGACAGATAGATGGATTGGTTTACACAATTCAAAAATAAGACCACGTTGTCTAATTCGTTTAAAAACAGGGGAATCGCAGCTGAGCCAGAGCATGCACAGTATGCAATTGAGCTACTGGCCTGTCCTGCATCCAACGCACATTCAGTGCTGCTGGAGGCCCCTCTAACTGATCACAGACTGCGCCTGTCCACAGACTCTGTTGATCGGCTCACCTTCATAAATATGAATCAGTCTTGGTTCACCAGCTACCAAGCACCCGATGCTGATGTAACCAATTGATTTTTCTATGGATGTGGGATCCCTTGAAGACTGCATATGCTGAGTGACTATCCTATTATGCTGAGTGACTATCCTATTCCTCCTCAATGTTCATGTTGATGGCTTCTAGGAATATTTTTGTTTCAGGGCACCATCACCCAATTTTTCTGCCCCTGTTAATTACAATTTTTAATTTAATATTTTACAGCGGGGCCCGTTCCTGCACCCACCATGAGTATCGGCGAGGGCTTACAGTGTTCTGGTCCCACCAACACCTAAGGCACAATTTTCCCTACTTTCAAACATTCGACTTACAAACGACTCCGACTTACAAACAGAGGGAGACACCAGGAAGTGAGAGGAAATCTCCCCCTAGGAAGGGAAATTCTCTCCTGTAAGAGTTGATATGGGAAAAAGGTGTCTCCTCTCCACTGATGCTTTATCACCAATCCTTGTTTCCCTAATAACCCCAAATTTTCTAAATCCAATTGTCATTGGGACAGAAAGTGGGGTGACATCTTCTGAACACGGGGCACAGACAGCAAATCTAATGTTACAGGGGTGATAACCCTTCCCTATGTTTTCCAAAAAGCTTAAAAAATATTTTTTTTGGCTGGAGCTACACTTACAGAATGTACGAGTTCCAAATTACAAACAGATTTAACTTAACAACAAACCTCCAGTCCCTGTCTTGTTTGTAACCCGGGGACTGACTGTATACTGCTGTCTGCGGGCACTTTTGATTTTTCACGTTCGGGCCCCATAAACTTTAACGGTGTTCGAATGTTCGCACAAACTTTCGGTCCATTCGCTTGTTCTGCCGCAAACCAAATGGGGAGGTGTTAGGCTCCTCCCTACTCACTGGACTTCCAGATTCAGTTACCACTAAATCTCTTGAGCTCTTCTGCAGCTAACCCGCTGTATATTGCTCAAGCGTCAAACCCGCTATCCTGCTGGGCCCCTGGCTTGGCACCTACTGATACTCAAGCGTCACCCCCGCTATCCTGCTGGGCCCCTGGCTTGGCACTTACTGATGCGCAAGCGTCACCCCCACTATCCTGCTGGGCCCCTGGCTTGGCACTTACTGATGCTCCTCAAGTGTCACCCCTGCTGGGCCCCTGGCTTGGCACCTGCTGAAGCTTTCCCACTTCTTCACTGTCCTAGTATGGTGAGAAGATTGCTCTGGTACTGGCTCCAGCTCGATCACCTGACTCCATCCAAATAAATAGGCTCTCCCAGGAGGCCAAGGGACCAAAGAAACCCCTGCCAATTATCAGCTATCCTGCTGATGCACCCCATCCATTCATAATCCGACCTTGCTACACCCTTGTCTATCTAGTGCCACCTAGTGACAGAAGAGAAAAGGTGCAGCCATCCAAAGTTAGAGAGAAATCAGTAGATCTCCTAACAATAAGCAAGGATAACTACCACCTGGTGAACTCAATTTATTAGCCACCCTTCCTAAACACCAGGGTGCTACATGTTCATTACATACTCCTGGCCCCTGCACCATTTACTCTATATTGTACATTACATACTCCTGACCCCTGCACTATATAGTCTATATTGTACATTACATACTCCTGACCCTCGTCCTATAATCCCCTCATCACTGTCACTCCTATAAAAGACAGTTTTCGTTGTTTCCTCACTCTCTGACTAAGGTCCATGAATGAAGAAATGATCTGGTAGGAGATCAGAGGACCCATTTACTAGTTACCTTGAGGGGGGAATTGTAAGATCCTCAGAGACAAAGCTGCCTGATGTGGGCGGAGTCCTGGTTTAGGGGAACCAATCAGCTCATGTCTAGTAATAATCTTTGTATTTCTATTTTAGTAGATGGACGGGAGATGAGGAAAACCTCAGAGGATTGTCTCACTTTGTCTCCAGACTGTAAAGTAGAAGATGAGGACATCACACAGTATAGTCCAGGAGAAAACCCGACTACCTCAAATGTCCATCCGGCACCACACAGTGTAGATGGACCATCGTATTCCTCTTATCCGGAGGAACCTCAGACTGTGCGGGACGGTGCCGGACCATCGTATTCCTCTTATCCTGAGGAACCTCAGACTGTGCGGGACGGTGCCGGACCATCGTATTCCTCTTATCCTGAGGAACCTCAGAATGTGCGGGACGGTGCCGGACCATCGTATTCCTCTTATCCTGAGGAACCTCAGACTGTGCGGGACGGTGCCGGACCATCGTATTCCTCTTATGCTGAGGAACCTCAGACTGTGCGGGACGGTGCCGGACCATCGTATTCCTCTTATCCTGAGGAACCTCAGACTGTGCGGGACGGTGCCGGACCATCGTTTTCCTCTTATCCTGAGGAACCTCAGACTGTGAGGGACGGTGCCGTCCTTCCAACAGATGAGAGGTTGATCTGTCCCGAGTGTGGGAAGTGTTTCAGTTCCAAAAGCAATCTTAATAAGCATAAAAAATCGCACACAGTTGAAAAGCCATATTCCTGTTCTGAGTGCGGGAAATGTTTTTCAATAAAGTCCAATCTTTCCACACATCAGAGATCTCACACGGGGGAGAAGCCTTTTTCCTGTTTTGAGTGCGGGAAATATTTTTCAATGAAGTCCAGTCTTTCCACACATCAGAGAATACACACGGGGGAGAAGCCTTTTTCCTGTTCTGAGTGCGGAAAATGTTTTTCAGATAAGTTCTATCTTTCCACACATCAGAGATCACACACAGGGGAGAAGCCCTTTTCCTGTTTTGAGTGCGGGAAATGTTTTTCAGTGAAGTCCAATCTTTCCACACACCAGAGAATACACAGGGGGGAGAAGCCTTTTTCCTGTTCTGAGTGCGGGAAATGTTTTTCAGTGAAGGCCAGTCTTTCCAGACATCAGAGATCTCACACGGGGGAGAAGCCTTTTTCCTGTCCTGAGTGAGGGAATTGTTCCTCCCTGAAGTCCTGTCTTCCTGTACATCAGGGGTCCCACACAACCCTTGAGGTGTATTAGTGAGTGCGGGAAATGTCTTGTATGTGAATGTTGCTGGACATGTGGGGAAGAAGCACACCCTGATATACGGGTGAAACTCGAAAAATTCGAATATGGTGCAAAAGTTCATTTATTTATTTCACTAATGCAATGTAAAAGGCGAGACTAATATATGAGAGAGACTCATTACATGCAAAGCAAGAGGGTTCAAGCCGTGATTTGTCACCATTGTGATGATTGTGGCTTCCAGCTCATGAAAACCCCAAATCCACAATCTCAGAAAATTCCAATATTCCATGCAATCAATAAAACACGGATTGTACATACAGAGAGAAAACATGACGTGGCCCAAGGCACCATAGGTAAATGGCCTCCATCCCAAATTTGAACAGAAAAAGGAGAGAGTTTGGTCAGTGGGACTTTAAATGAGGCCAATCACCATGCGGAGTAAGCATGTGGGATATACAGAATTGCTTTATTGGGTTCCAACACAAAAGGGGGGAGTGAGTTCGGGACTTGGAATGAGAGATGTACAGCACAGAGCATTTTATTATGCCTTGTGATATCATGTAAAGCATACTGAATGATGGGGGTTCTGGGTGGCTCTGGTAAACGCTGGGGGGTGGTTGGGATGAGAACAGTTTGGGGGTGAGGGTGAGGGTGGATGTTTGGGTGTGCGTGGGAGTGGATGTGTGTGAGTTTGCTGTGTGAAGGGTTTGGGTAGTTTCTCCGTTTGTTAGGAATGTAGGATGTTGGGCCCTAGTGGTCCACTTGGGATACCCTGGAGCACATGATGCTATTGTTCCTCCGTTGAGGGACCTGGGTTCTTATTCTCAGGGAGGGGGGGAAAATTGTTGTTTGATGTGTGGTTATGGAAATGTGCGTCATTTTAAGCCGATATTGTAACGGTTAATGTTCCTTCTGGTGATTGTAATTGCTGAAAACTAATAAACAAAGCTTTTAAAAAAAAAAAGCATACTGAATGACAAAAATTGCATCCACAAAATCGCATAAACATGCTACAAATGACATATACATACTAACACCATGGTACTTGGCATATCGTGGAGTAAAGACAAGTCCTGCACAACATGAACCACTGGAGGGGCTTGGTGGTATAATGAGAATCTAGGAGTAAAACAGTATAAAAAAAACATAAAATCATCTGCATGAACATTATGCATCTATGTATGTCCGACGCGTTTCATTGGGGTATTCCAACTCTTCAGGGGCGAATGCAATGGTGATCTATAAAGAGACATAACCATATGGTATACTTTTGTAGTAGAATAATATAAAGAACAAGACACAAAACTCTACTCATTCGCCTTAAAGAAGTAGCCGGAGTTACAGACTCAGATCTTCCCTGGTTCGCTTCCTTCCAAGGAAATCGGTCCCAAACAGTGAAACTAGGAGTCTTCACCTCGAAAAACGCTCACTATTCCCTCAGGGATCGCCCCTATCAACGGTGCTCTTCAACATCTACCTCCGCCCACTCCTCAAAATCATCAGTGAGCAGGATTTGTGCTACCGCTCCTATGAGGATGACACTCAACTCTACTTCCGGATCACCAAAATAAACAACCGATATCACAGATTAGAAAAATGCCTGGCATTGATCGACGAGTGGATGACCAAGAGCTCCCTCAAACTCAATAGATCCAAAACAGAACTACTTCTTCTCCACACAAACCAAAAGACTAAAGCTAGGACCTCATGGACACCACCCACCATCCTGGGACAGATCATCACCCCGAGTACCAAGGTCAAAAGCCTGGGAGTAACCTTTGACTCAGAGATGTCGATGGATGCGCAAATAGGATCAGTAGTCAGCAGATCCCATTACCTTCTCTGCCTACTGCATAGACTCCTCCCCTCCATCCCGGAAGATAATACAGCGGTAGTAGTCGGAACGATCATCAATTCTCGACTCGACTACACAAACTCCCTCAAAATCCCAGATCTCACGCCTACAAGCCGTCCAGAACACAGCAGCCAGGTTGGTAACAGGAAAGAAACCCTGGGAATCCATCACCCCGTCCCTGAGGGCCCTTCATTGGCAAACAGTAAAGGATCGGGTCACATTCAAGACCCACCACACATTGCAATCTCCGATCATCAAACCAAAACCTCCTCCACATCCCCAAATACAACTACAAATCGAAGGGAGAACAAAGATTTGCAGTCCAAGGACCACGGCTATGGAACGCTCAACCAACGGACATCCGCAGGGAAGAAAACCATCGGGCCTTCAGGAAAAAACTAAAGAGCCGCCTCTTCTGAAGGATCAGGAAGACAACGGATGGAATAAGTGCCTTGAGGCGAATTAGTTTGCATGTGTAACGCTATACAAGTTATTCACTCAGATAGATAACCCTATAAATACTCACGTCAACTGTATAGATGTGAGCACAGGACCAGAGCTGTTGGAATTGTCTGGCATGGGAGCCGAGGTAGAGACATTTGGACAACCAGGGAGCGCCGTGCATTCCCTAAAGCCAATGTGTGAATGTAGAAGACAGCGGGCCAACACTTCTGTGGAGTGAGATCAGTGGTATATAATGAATGTATAATATTATTAAGTAGGGTTGTCCCGATACCACTTTTTTAGGACCGAGTACAAGTACCGATACTTTTTTTCAAGTAGTCGCCGATACCGAATACCGATACTTTTCTTAAATGTCCCCCACAAATGCAGCCATGTCACCCCACATATTGCAGCCATGTCCCCCCACATATTGCAGCCATGTCATGTCCCCCACATATTGCATCCATGTCATGTCCCCCACATATTGCAGCCATGTCATGTCCCCCCACATATGCAGCCATGTCATGTCCCCCCACATATTGCAGCCATGTCATGTCCCCCCACATATGCAGCCATGTCATGTCCCCCCACATATGCAGCCATGTCATGTCCCCCCACATATGCAGCCATGTCCTGTGCCCCATATTGCAGCCATTTCATGTCCCCCATACCTCCACCGCTGCTGCAGGGTTAATCCCCGTGCAACACATACCCGCGGCGCCATGTATAGACACGCGATTGGACGGATCCGTCCAATCGCGAGCAAGGGGGGAGTGTCTATGCACATATCCATGTATAGACACTCCCCCCTTGCTCGCGATTGGACGGATTTGTCCAATCGCGTGTCTATACATGGCGCCGTGGGTATTACAAGTTTACATGTTTACAAGGTGCACGGGGATTAGCGGCGAGCGGCGGCGGGGGGGGGGGAGAAGTATTCTATTTTGGTATCGGGGGTATTTGCGGGAGTACAAGTACTCCCGCAAATACTCGGAATCGGTCCCGATACCGATACTGGTATCGGGACAACCCTATTATTAAGGATTGTACAGAGAATGATATCGCACCTCTGAAAAGTAGAAGCTGCGTATTAATTGTGTGAAAATAGTGCAGCGCTGCGTATCTATAAATCTTATATAAACAAATTCTTCCTTATTCCGTAAGCCCTCTGCGGGCAATTCAGTTTTACATGCTGCCAGTGCGCACCCCCAACCTCTTCTCAATAGCATTCCCTACAGCCAGTTCCTCAGGCTAAAAAGAAACTGTACATTGGAGTCACATCGTTCCGCCCGTCGAGGTTCCCTGCCGGCCGTCGAAATCGGCGACCCGCCCATCGGGAATGGCAACCAGCCATTCTTCCAGGCGGGCCGTCGAGCAAATAGAGAGCGTGCTCTCTATTTCTGCTCGACGGGCTTCCCGACGGGAAGCTCGCCGAGAGCGTACACACGGCCGAGGTCCTCGCTGGAATGCAGCTTCCAGCGAGGTTCTCGCTGGTTTCCAGCGAGAACCTCGGTCGTGTGTACACGGCCTCAGATTTTGTCCAAGCAGCTAAAGAATTACGCGACAGACTTTTGGTTCGGGGCTAAAAAAATCCTTCAATAGAGTCATGAAACTGGATAGAAAGGATTAAATCCATTCTAAAAAAATCCCTAAATCCAATTCTTCTGTTCGCGTAATTACTAAGTATTCGAAGCGGCATGGTCAACTTAATACTGTTCTCAAGAAATTTTGGCCGATCCTTTTGGCTGACAGTACTATTAAGAAGTATATTCAACCATTTCCTCAAATAACCTCCCGCCGCGCTCCCTCCCTCAAGGACCGGTTGGTTTCGAGCCACTTCTGTTCGGAAGCTCCCCAGTCCACCCTGCAAACGGGCACCTTCCCTTGTGGAAGATGCGATGTTTGCGGTTACCTGTCTAATTCTAGTGAGGTGCCCCTCCCAACGCGATTTGTCCAGAACATCAATAAACGTGTAACTTGTAAAGCAGTTGGCGTTGTATATTTTGCTTTATGTCAATGTGGTTGTTTTTATGTTGGAAAAACCAAAAGACCATTCTTTAAAAGAATTAGAGACCGCATTCTGCCTCTTTTCAAAAAATTGACTACCACCGCAGTGACTGAATCGACACATTGGTGGCCAGCATGGATTTGATGCAAACATGGTGCGATTTTATGCTCTCCAGCATGTTTTTCCGCATGTTGGTGGTGGGAACGTAGATGTGTAACATTGTTACAATTGGAGACACGATGGATCCATAGCCTGGATGCTATTAAATACCCAGGACTCAAGGAATACATACGTTTTAAGTCTTTTCTATGAGTTACTTTGTTATGCACCATGTATATCCCCTACAGTCCTACCTGGCTCCCTAGAGGACCCATGCCCATGTCTATCCGGGCGTCCTTTTCTTTCCCTTGTAGCCACTCCCTATATTTATATCCATTTGCCATCTTGGGTTCTATTTGACTTATGTCCGAGTCCCCCTTCACTCTAGTCCAATGTCCCTCCTTTTTTTTCCTCCCCTCCCCCCCTTTTTTATGTCCCTATATTTCCTATTATTATATTTTGACTTTATTTGGATGTGATTGTAGATTTTGCATAAACATAAGGTCTATGTCTGATCTAATTATTGTAAGGCCACGCACACACGATCGAACCTGTCCGCTGAAACTGGTCCGCAGACCAGTTTCAGCGGACAGGTTTGATCGTGTGTATGGCCTATCGGACCGTTTTCCAGCGGACCAAAGTTTCAAAACATGCTTTGAAACCTGTCCGTCGGACAGGTTCGATGGTTAGTACACAAAATCATCGGACCAAAATCCCGCGCATGAAGACAAAGAAAAATGGATAGCCGCACTCCAAAACCTGATGGGTGGTCTTTTATTCAATAGACAGCATGTACAAAAATAGGGTCACAGCAGTAGAAACAAGGAATAGCCGACGCGTTTCGCACTGGATCAGTGCTTATTCTTAGCCATGAATAAGCACTGATCCAGTGCGAAACGCGTCGGCTATTCCTTGTTTCTACTGCTGTGACCCTATTTTTGTACATGCTGTCTATTGAATAAAAGACCACCCATCAGGTTTTGGAGTGCGGCTATCCATTTTTCTTTGTCTTCATTTTGCTTAGTGCACCGCCAGCACCCTCGGTATCCTGCACCACCTGTAACCATTTAGTGATCCCACCTGGAGCGGTGACTCCTTTCTCAAAATCCCGCGCATGCTCAGAATCAAGTCGACGCATGCTTGGAAGCATTGAATTTTGTTTTTTCATCACGTCGGTATGTTCTACGTCACCGCGTTCTGGTTCGAGGGGATTTTGGTCCGATGGTGTGTACGCACATCAGACCACTTCAGCGTGGTCCGATTGAAAACGGCCCGTCGGACATGTTTCCTCGGACATGTCTGATCGTGTGTACAGGGCCTTAAGGTTTTTTTGTAATATTGAATTATATTATAACGGTGTTTTTTCCTTTTTTTTTTCTTATCATATTTGCAGAGTGTCTCATCTATGGCTCCTCCGTCAGGGACTGTGACCATCCAGTGATCTCCCTTACACCGCTGTGTGGTTTCCATTTGTGTTTGACTGACACTGTCTCCTTTGCCTGTCCGCGCTCTGGCTTTGGCCCTGTCCTTTTGTGGTGTTTTCGCGGTGCCTTCTTTACCCCTCGATCCGTGATTGCATGGACACCCAAGGGCTATGATGTCTATTGACACATTGCCAGCCCCTGGTCACGCCCCTCCATTGCTCTCCGTCCCAACCATCTCTGCCCCCTTGGTGTGTACGTGCGTCTGACCTACGTACTAATTCCTATTGGCCGGCAGCAGGCGGCACGATGCACAGCTCTATGGGGATTGTAGGCACATTGACGGCGCAGGCGCATGCTTGTTTGGCCACTTTTTTGTCCGCAGCTGTTCAGTGTTTTTTATCACTGACCATCTGGGGGGCTATTTAAACAGGCTCATTCAGCACATGTTTGCTGCTGAGCCTGTCGGGTGCTGTTTGGTGAATAGGTAAGGTGGTTTCTATTTTTTTTGTCTATCCATTGTGTGATCTTGCCATTAGCAGTTTGTATTTTTGCGCTCCTGGTTGACTTTATTGTCATCCTTGGACACCTAGGGCCCTCCTTTTTCTAAAACACTGCCTTTTGTCCCCTTTATACCTTTCAGGTTGTTCTCCTTTTGCCTCATGAGTTTTAGGTGAGGCTATAGGACTTGACAATTCATCCTTTGATCACACTGCTAATCTTCCACCTATGGCAGTTATTTTCTGTCAGCACCCGATCCTTCTAGATCATAATTAATTCAAATCAGGTATGTTTAGAGGCTATGTTAGTCCTGTTAGAGGATTGGATATCACACAACTTGACTTTGTGATGAATGAATGAAAACTTATATAGCGCAGCATATGCGAAGTAAATCGCCTCTGGGCGCTTGTTGACTCCTTTGAGATCAAAAGAGATGAGTCTTGATCTTACTCCTGAAGACTAAGGGCCAGATTCTCATATTCGCATATGCAAATGAAGTAGTACGCCGATTCTCGATCGCTTTTACGCCGCCCCGTCGTCGCCTACGTCGTTTTCGTCCGCGTAAGGTTACCCCAGCTTCTATGTGGAGTAACCTTACGAGGTCCCGTCGGATGCCGTCGTGTCCCGTCGGATGCCATGTTAAGTATGGCCTCGGGACCGCGTCGTGTTGTGCGTCGTTTACGTCGTTTGCGTACGTCGATTCTCAATGGGGCTGGCGTACGCTGCGATTACGTCGTTTACATTGAGAAAATGTGACGTCCTTTGGAGCATGCGCACTGGGCTTTTCCCCCGGCCGGCGCATGCGCAGTTCGTTCGACGCGGGGGCGCGCTTAATTTAAATACAAGCCGCCCCATTTGAATTGCGCGGGTTTATGCTGCGCGATTTACGCGACGTAAGCGAAACCTCGGGAGCAAGTGCTTAGAGAATCAAGCACTTGCTCCAGCAAGCAGCGGCGGCGTAGTGTAACTGGCTTACGCTACGCCGCCGGAATTCTATGAGAATCTGGCCCTATGTGGTTCTCCTCCAGCCGAATGCTGGCTGGTAAGGCGTTCCATAGTCTGGGACCTTGGACAGCGAATCTCCTGTCTCCTTTGGACTTGTATCTGGCTTTCGGTATCTGAAGCCGATTTTGATTGGTGGATCGTAGAATACGATTGGGATTGTGGGCTTTTAATTTTGCGCATAGATAATGGGGAGCTTTCCCATGGATACATCTATGCGTTAGACAGAGTGCTTTAAAGGTGATTCTGTCTTTTACTGGTAACCAGTGAAGGGATCTCAGTGATGGTGAAATTGATTCCCAGGGTTTTTTCCCAGTCACAAGTCTGGCGGCCGTATTTTGAATGACTTGAAGACGAGCGATTTGGTACTTGGGGAGTCCGAGGTAAAGGGCATTTGCATAGTCCAGTCTGGAGTTTACAATCGCTCCCACCACGACCGCTATGTCTTTCTTGGGAATAAAAGGCGTGAGTCTGCGTAGTAGGCGCAGCAGATGGTGAGATCCGCTGACTACTGACTATTTGTGCGTCCATTGTCATGTAGGAGTCAAAGATGACCCCCAAGACTTTTGACTTTGGCGCTGGGGGTGATGATTTTGCCCAGAATAGGTGGGGGGATCCAAGTTGTTGCCGGTTGATTCCTATGATTGGCGTGAAACAGAAGAAGTTCTGTTTTCGCTCCGTTGAGTTTAAGATAACTCTTTGTCATCCAGTCCTCTATCAAAGAGAGACAGGTCTCTAGATTGAGGTGGTGATACTTTTTATTGCAAATGCGGAAGTACAGTTGCGTGTCGTCTGCATATGAGTGATAAAGCAGTTTTTGGCTGCTGATGATTTCGAAAAGAGGACGCACATAGATGTTGAATAACATCGGCGACAGGGGAGATCCTTGACGGACCCCGCACAATAATGTGCGTTTAATGTGATCCCCTTTAAATCCCCAACCTTTTATTTTTCTGGATTTTTTGTATTTTAGTACATATAGCCCCCTGCAACCACACCAAGGTTGATTGGTGTCTTTGGTTGGTGCTGCGGCTCGCTGCAATTGGCTCTGCTCCTTTTGGGGCGTGAGGTAGGTGTGGTTTCTTTGTCGGTCTCTCCCATCAGTTACATCCGACACACTTGATCACTGCTTGTTTACTTGCTCTTTGAGATTGTAGACATATTTTGACACACTCATCCGTTATAATATTTTGAAATAATGTTTTTGTACGTATTCTTCATCAGATTTACAAAATATATTGATTGACCCACACCCCTGAGGAAGGCAACGTCTTGCCGAAACATGTCGGGAATTTTTGTAACATCTTTTGTCAATTTTATTGAATCTCAATTGTTTTTGTAAACCCTTTTCTACCATTAATAAATTTGTTTCTATTTACAAAACCTTGATTGTTCTTTGTATACGACTTGTTTAACCACTTAAGACCCGGACCAAAATGTAGGTAAAGGATCTTGCCCCTTTTTGCGATTCGGCACCGCGTCGTTTTAACTGACAATTGCGCGGTCGTGCGACGTGGCTCCCAAACAAAATTGGCGTCCTTTTTTCCCCACAAATAGAGCTTTCTTTTGGTGGTATTTGATCACCTCTGCGGTTTTTATTTTTTGCGCTATAAACAAAAATAGAGCGACAATTTAAAAAAAAATGCAATATTTTTAACTTTTTGCTATAATAAATATCCCCCAAAAATATATAAAAAAAAATTTTTTTTCCTCAGTTTAGGGCGATACGTATTCTTCTACGTATTTTTGGTAAAAAAAATCGCAATACGCGTTTATCGGTTAGTTTTCGCAAAATTTATAGCATTTACAGAATAAGGGATAGTTTTATTGCATTTTTTTATTTTTTTTATTTTTTACTACTAATAGCGGCGATCAGCGATTTTTTTCGTGACTGCGACAATATGGCGGACACTTCGGACAATTTTGACACATTTTTGGGACAATTGTCATTTTCACAGCAAAAAATGCATTTAAATTGCATTGTTTACTGTGGAAATTACAGTTGCAGTTTGGGAGTTAACCACAGGTGGCGCTGTAGGGGATGTGTGACCTAATGTGTGTGTTTACAACTGTAGGGGGGTGTGGCTGTAGGTGTGACGTCATCGATCACGTCCCCCTATTACAGGGATGACGCGATCGATGCTGCGGCCACAGAGAAGCACGGGGAAGCCGTGTGTACACACGGCTCTCCCCGTTCTTCCGCTACAGGGACGGACGGAATCGCCGCACTCCAGCGGCGATCGGGTCCGCGTGAGCGATCCCACGGTCCCGGTCCTGGAGCTTCCGACCGGGTTGCGAGGGCGGGCGCGCGCCCGTGACCCACGGCTGGGTACTAAAATCAACGTATATATACGTCGATGTGCCCAGCCGTGCCATTCTGCCGACGTAAGTGTGTAGTAGGCGGTCCTTAAGTGGTTAAATGGCACCGTTATAATCCCCTTCAATTCCCTAATACTATTTATAGGGATGAGGTGCCGGATCTAAAAGAGGACTTATCAATCACTTCTATCCATAAACATTTTATATAAACAAATAATTATACATTCCATAAAACTATTTATGAAAAAAGAAAAGAAATAAATGAATAAAAAAACAGTTGATATGGAGGTTCCCAAAGCTGTCACGCTGTGAAAAATCCGATTTAAATGGATCCAATATTCAGTGCGCACCCCCACCTGCTAAAATGCATGCTCACCTCAAGGGTGAGTATAAAACTCATAGACAGATCACTCCTTGTGTCCGATCACGATCCCTCCACTTTACCAATGGTAGTAATTCCTACAGTCTCCAGACTGCACCTCTGTGTGGGGAATCAACGTATAAATTGTCTCCAAACACCACCTTCCTCCATTCACTTATTAATAATCACTTCTATATCCCGGGGGGAAGGACATGAAAGAAAAAACACAAGTACCATAGTGCTCTCTGCTTCTCAATTTATTATAAAAGCCCCTCCCCCTAAAAAGTTACACTTAGAAGATAGAACAATAAATACAGCAAGTATCAAATCACCAGCTCACTCACCGCCGATCGACATTCACATTCGATTTTATTAATGACTGATTGTAATATGTTTATAAAGTGATATCAGCTCATGAAATGTCTTTTTCTTCGAGGGTTTTAATAAACCAGGTTCATCAGAGGGGCGGAGGGATAGGGGAGATTGAAGGGTCACTAAAGGAAAAAAAAGTTTTGCTGAAATGACTGTTTACAGGGTATAGAGACATAAAAGTTAACGGATTCCTTTTAAAAATGATTAAAAACAGATACAAATCAATCATATAATGTGCCTCTAGTTTCACTTTCGTTTTTAAACTGGTTTCATGTTTCTGTGAAGTAGAGAAGACACACAGAACAAAAACAAACAAATCCAGGGCAGTGTTTTGTTTTTAAAATGAATCTGATTGGTTCTGAGGAGTTTTAGACCACAGTGAAAAACTGCCATGAGTTTTTTCATAAGGAGATCAGAGCAGAATTACAACAACTTCAAAGCAAAAACTAACAATGAGAACATGAAAACAGCACTGCATTAAGGTAAAGGAAGCTATTTAGCTAAAAAAATAAATTCCGTTAGTGACCCTTTCAGGTACCTTCCTTGTGGATCACGGGTGCAGTCTTAGATCCAGAGGACAAATCGGTTCCACACTGGATTCAGCAACTACCGGATAGGCCTCTCTCACTGACCTAGCAGCCGGTGTGAAGCTCGTTCAAAGTCTCTGCCACAGACTTGATGGGTGTCGTCGAGTCGTCACACAGTCCTCTGCCACAAGATCGTGTAACCACACACACACACTCTGCAAAGCTCCAAAGAAAGCACACAGTCCACAGTGCCAGGATCTTTCAGCCAGGCCGGCAGCACAGTGAGGTAAATTGGCCAGGAGGCGACCTCCATTTGAGTCCCCAATTGTTCGGCTTCTTCCCGCAGGCAAGACAGTACAGGACCACCCCTGGTCCAGTAGGCCCTAAAAACTCCTGGGCCTACTCTCAGTTGTTGAGCCTCGGGCCAGCAGGCCCCAAGACTGGACCTTGACTCCTGGTGACAGCGACACCCACAGTCAAGTGGAAGATGTGCAACACAGCTGAACTAGAACAGAAACCCACAATTTGGCATAATATTCTAATAGCGCCTACTCAACAGGAGCTACATATTGGATTGTGAAGATTTCTATCCTATTTACTAAGAAGCTGAAGATGTCCATGATGTAGATGAGGGTCACATATAGTATGAGCAGCATCACCCTTCACTCTGTCACCAAGACCTAGTCTGGCAATGCCCAGAATGATACCAATTAGTCTCTGACCAATCTCACGGGTTGGATGGAATTTCTCCTTATATCAGTGGTCAGTGTAGTGGTCCCTTACATTGGTGACCAATGGGAGAAGGACCCTCTTATATGTCATCAGTGGGAAGACTGCCTTCCTTACAGATCATTGATGTCAGTTGTTACTGAGAGACAGAAATTGTCCATTGCTCAAGGAACCCCTAGAACCCTTTGGAGGAACCCTGGCTGAGAAAGTCTGGACTAGGCAGTAATATATTTCTCTCCCCCTTGGTGGGAGTGGAGATGACCCCATCTATAAGGATATACAATACATACACACACAGCACAAGGCCGTGTTCACACTACGAGACGTTTCCCTGGGCTGCAGTTCCTCTGATCCTCCACAAGGTGGTGATCTTCTCACTTTACCATAGAGACAGGAAGTCTCTGCTGGAAGACAGGAAGTGATGTCAGGGACAGACAGGAAGTGATGTCAGGGACAGACAGGAAGTTCCGGGTGAGGCGGGAGGAAGTAGTGAGGAGACATCTTTGGAATCGGTAGCAGAGGAGGTAATAAGATCTTATCTTCTATTTACACCCAGTAACCCCGTCATGTCCGTCCTCTTCCTCCATAGTCACTGTGACGTCTTTTATTTCCAGCAGATGATAATACACACATATATAGTGTGGAGACCTAGATTAACCCCTTCAGGGGCAGACCATTCCCCCACTTACAGGGCCGGAACATTCTCTTCATTTCAGTTTATAATAACAGATTATACGATAATACGGGGTGGGGGTTTTAGTTAGAGGTGGACTTATGATACTTGTGTTTGATTTTATAATCTTTATGGAGGAGGAAATAACTATTCCTGATGTCTGTGAAGGTTCAACACAAGGGATGTGTCTGGATGATGACTTTATCTTTGTAAGTATCAGGTGATGTCACTGTCTATTTCCCTATGTAGGAGGATTTAGAAGGACACAAGGATCTCTACAAGGACGTCATGATGGACAATCAGCCGCCCCTCACATCACCGGTAAGAGGAGACTTTATTGTAAAGGAGAGAGCAGTACGGAGGCTCCACCCCCATCCCCCATCATCTGATAAACACATAGAAACAATGGATTCAGTCAGTGTGTGTGTTTCCTACAGATGGATCCAGTAATGGGAACCCACCAGAGAGATGTCCCCGTCCTCTGTATTCCCGGGATTATTCCACACAGGAAGGTCACACCATCCCCCACCATCATCAGGTAGATGAGGAACAATCACTGATCGTATCATTAGGATCTGTACATTATCTGCATTGTTACCATTGATGTCATTTTTATTTTCAGAGTGGAAACCTAAGTGAGTTTAAAATTGTTATTAAAGAAGAGATAAAAGAGGAGTATGGGGTGATGGAGGAAGAACACACCATCCCCCACCATCATCAGGTAGGTGAGGAACAATTATTGGTGGTTATGATTTATACACAAACATGTTTATTATAATGAATGTTTTATTATATATTCAGAGTGGAAACCTCGGGGATGATAATATTGATGTAAAAGAAGAGTATAAAGAGGAGGATGAGGAGTATGGAGTGATGGAGGAGTTTTCAGAAGGACACAAGGATATGATGGAGCCACCTAATACCAGGAACCCCCCAGAGAGATGTCCCCGTCCTCTGTATTCCCGGAATTATTCCACACAGGAAGGTCACACCATCCCCCACTGTTATAAGGTCGGTGGGGCGGAGCATCTAGAACATGGACTGGTGGAGATGATGTGTGGGTTTTGTATGTAAGTTTATATCTTACAGATGATATTCTCTCTCATTCTCTTGGTTTAGAGTGGAGATCCAATCGATATAGAATTTGAGGTGAAATCAGAAGAAGAAGAGACGTATGTGAGGGATGATCAGCAGTCTATGGAGGAGGATGGAATAACGGGGACATTTATAGAGGAGGACACTCCTACAGAGATCAGCACAGGTGGGTCATTAACACTAAATCCATTACCTGACCCCATACTGCTCACTGATTGGTCCAGAGTAGGGGGGCGGGGACTGGGTGATATCAGCCTGTAATCCCCTGGTCACTTTCCTGAGCTGTGTTCCCCGTCCTGTATTCCTGTATTTCTCTCGGATAATCTTCCTTCTCTGTGCTGCAGACACAATTTATGTCTCTAGACTGGATCTATGGAGATTCTGGGGTTCAGCTGGCAGCAAAATGTTGATTTTCCCCATAGGGTTTGCTTGACCTAGACACCTGGGGTATGTACCTTGGGTCTTCTGCCCCATGCCCGGGTCTAGTGAGATATCTGACAGAACAATTCTCCCGGGTTACTTGCTCTGTTATTTGCTGGCTGTGCCGGGTGGAGGGATATGTCTGTATAGTCTCAGACCCAAGTCACTGAGTGCAGTCTCAGGAGATGGGAGGCAGCGGTGTGGGATCTCTGCAACTTGTCTCCAGTAATCATTTCATCCGCTACTGATTACTGAATACCGATATCATGAGTCCTGACCCCTGCACCATATACTCTATGTCAGAGGTGTCAAACACAAGGCCCGCGGGCCGAATCCGGCCCTCCAGGCCATTTCATGTGGCCCTCGCTGTCCTTCTCAAGACCCTTACTTTCTGCTTTTAAGCAATGCATCCCAGCTGCAGCATAAGGAAAGGGGGGTGCACTGTGATGTAAGGGAGAGTGGGGGACTCAACTTCTGATGGTGGGGTGGCTCTTAACATCTAATGTAAGTGGAGGGGATGTGCTGGACATCTAATCTTACACATACCATCGGCCCTTTTGAGGGCAATCATAATGCTGATGCGGCCCACAATGAAATTGAGTTTGACACCCCTGCTCTATGTTGTACATTACATACTCCCGACCCCTGCACTATATACTCTATGTTGTACATTACATACTCCTGACCCCTGCACTATATACTCTATGTTGTACATTACATACTCCTGACCCCTGCACTATATACTCTATGTTGTACATTACATACTCTTTATTGTCTCTGAACAAGAACGGTTGGAGAGCCGGTTTAGGGCCAGGACACATTTGAGTAGATGCAATGACAATTGGCAGACTCCGAGACTTCTATAGGTAGACTGCTATACAGTGGAAGGCCTCCAGCCAGACACCACTTCTGTATAGGTAGGACCGCTGTCTCCTACGGTAACAGATCTTGTTACAGTCACTAACGGTAGTTCTACATAACTCTTGGTAACACAGAATAGTTCTCTTCTTCTCACACCATCTCTCACTACAGATCTTCTCTCCCTGAGCTCCCGGTCTCTCACTAGTAGGGATGAGCTTTATGTTCGGGTCGAACATGAGTTCCACTCCAACATTGGCTGTTCACCGTTCATCGAAAAATGAACATTATGGGGCGTTCGCACCAAATTCGAGCGACGCGACATGCACGATAATGCACTGCGAGATCGCAGTGCATTGCTGTTTGATGATTGGCCAAAGCATTCACTATGACCCGCATACTTTGGCCAATCCCAGCGCCGTCAGCAAAGAGAGCCATAATTGGCCAATGGCAGGGTGCCTTTGGCCAATCATAGCTCAGGGTGACTAAGTCCACGCCCCACACTATATAAGGCCGCATGCAGGTTCCCTACCCCTGTTGCTAAATCGTAGAAAGAAATTTGGTCCCAGCCATCCACATGCTCAGCGTCTGAATGCTAGCTTGGCTACTGCATCTGCACTGCAACTGCTGCCTTTTCAGCTGGTAGACTCTGCCCCCTTTTTTGAATTTGTGGAATGTGCGGTACCTCAGTGGCAGGTTCCCTAACGCCATTTCTTTTCACGGAAGACCATTCCGGTTCTTTACCACCATGTGGAAGGCAATGTCTTGGCCTGATTGGACAGGGCGGTCAGCAGTAAGGTGCATATTACCGCTGACTTATGGTACAGCAGGCATGGGCAGGGAAGTTACCTTTCTTTCACAATGCACTGGGTAACTCTGCTGGCAGCTGGGAAGGATGCAGGACAGGGTGCAGTATTGTTGGAGCTTGTTCTGGCACCACACCTCCAAAATGCTAGTGGTGGCTCTCTCCTCCACCCCCTCCTCTTTTTCCTCTATGGCCTCTTCCTCTGCAGATTGGTCCTCCTGAACCAGCGATGCTCCATAGACATTCAAGGGGCTACGCAAGCACTCAGGCAAAAAGATGCCATGTGGTGCTTAAGTTGGTCTTTTTCTGGGACAGCCACACTGGGGCAGAGATTCTGTTAGCTCTGCAGGGGCAGGCTCAGAGGTGGTTGACGCCACGCCATTTTCAGCCAGGAATGGTTGTAGGCACCAACGTCCTCTCTGCCCTCCGACATGGACACTTGACCCATGTGCCCTGTTTTCAGGAACTTTCCCAGAACTTATCCACCCTTTGCAGAGGGAGCAGAGGATGAAACATCTTTGGGAGGCCTTGCAGAAAGGTTTGTGCAGTGCGTTTCCAGACCCTGGGAGGTTACAATTTCCTGGTGCTGGACAACGTGTTGCTGAGGCTTCGTTCAATCACAGAAAGAGCGATGGAGAAGGTGGCCGTCTGACCGATGCCTTCAGACAATTCTTCAGTCCGTAGCCCCAAGGTCTGATTGGTTCCAGCAACAGTCGCCAGTGTCTGAATTACATGGTGCAGGAATATCTAGGGGAAGATCAGACTTTGAGACCTTTCCAACAGAAAATCCACTGGGTTACTGGGTCTTGAGGATGGTCCACTGGCCAGAGCTTGCACAATATGCAATTGAGCTACTGGCCTGTCCTGTATCCAGTGTTCTTTCTGAACGCACATTCAGTGCTGCTGGAGGCTTTGTAACCGATCACAGAGTGTGCCTGTCCACAGACTCTGTTGATCGGCTCACCTTCATAAAAATGAAGGTTCTCTGCCGTTTGTACGCGGCCTAAGAGTTGATATGAGGAAAAGGTGTCTCCTCTCCACTGATGCTTTATCACCAATCCTTGTTTCCCTAATAACCCTTAATGTTCTAAATCCAATTGTCATTGGGACAGAAAGTGAGGTGAGATCTTCTGAACACGGGGCACAGACAGCAAAACAAATGTTACAGGGGTGATAACCCTTCTCTATGTTTTCCAAAAAGCTTAACATTCGATTTTTGGGCTGGAGCTACACTTACAGAATGTACGAGTTCCAAATTACAAACAGATTCAACTTAAATCGGATGGTTCAGCAAAAAAAACAATATTAAAAGCCAGCAGCAACAAATACTGCAGCTGCTGACTTTTATTATTAGGACACTTACCTGTCCTGGAGTCCAGCGGCGTCCGCAGCAGAGGACGAGCGATCGCTCGTCACCCTGCTGCTCCCCCCTCCATCCACGGTGAGGGAACCAGGAAGTGAAGCGCTGCGGCTTCACTGCCCGGTTCCCTACGGCGCATGCGCGAGTCGTGCTGCGCCCGGCGATTGGCTCCCGCTGTGTGCTGGGAGCTGAGAGTTCCCAGCACGCGACGGGATGTCGCCAAAAAACCCGTCTTTTGCCCGAGATTGCGGGCCGGAAGTGGTTGCAGATACCTGTCTTCAGACAGGTATCTGCACCCCCCTCCCCCCTGAAAGGTGTCAATTGTGACACCGGAGGGGGGAGGGTTTCGATCAGCGGATCTTCACTTTAGGACAAACCTCCAGTCCCTGTCTTGTTTGTACCCCGGGGACCGCCTGTATACTGCTGTTCAGAGTATATAGAGCCTGCGGGCACTTTTCATTTTTCACGTTCGGGCCCCATAAACTTTAACAGTGTTCGAATGTTCGCACAAACTTTCGGTCCATTCGCTTGTTCTGCTGCGAACCGAACCGGGAGGTGTTAGGCTCCTCCCTACTCACTGGACTTCCAGACTCAGTGGCCACTGACTCTCTTGAGCTCTTCTACAGCTAACTCGCTCTATATTCCTCAAGTTTCACCCCCGCTATCCTGGTGAGTTCCTGGCTTGGCAGTTACTAATGCTCCTCAAGCGTCACCCCCGCTATCTTGCTGGGTCCCTGGCTTGGCACTTACTGATGTTCCTAAAGCGTCACCCCCTCTATCCTGCTGGGCACCTGGCTTGGCACTTAGTGATGTTCCTAAAGCGTCACCCCCGCTATCCTGCTGGGCACCTGGCTTGGCACTTAGTGATGTTCTTAAAGCGTCACCCCCGCTATCTTGCTGGGCACCTGGCTTGGCACTTACTGATGTTCTTAAAGCGTCACCCCCTCTATCCTGCTGGGCACCTGGCTTGGCACTTAGTGATGTTCCTAAAGCGTCACCCCTGCTATCCTGCTGGGCACCTGGCTTGGCACTTAGTGATGTTCCTAAAGCGTCACCCCCTCTATCCTGCTGGGCACCTGGCTTGGCACTTAGTGATGTTCCTAAAGCGTCACCCCCGCTATCCTGCTGGGCACCTGGCTTGGCACTTAGTGATGTTCTTAAAGCGTCACCCCCGCTATCTTGCTGGGCACCTGGCTTGGCACTTACTGATGTTCTTAAAGCGTCACCCCCTCTATCCTGCTGGGCACCTGGCTTGGCACTTAGTGATGCTCCTCAAGCATCACCCCCGGTATCCTGCTGGGTTCCTGGTTTGGCACTTACTGATGCTCAAGCGTCACCCCCTCTATCCTGCTGGGCACCTGGCTTGGCACTTAGTGATTTTCCTAAAGCGTCACCCCTGCTATCCTGCTGGACCCCTGGTTTGGCACCTGCTGAAGCTTCCCCACTTCTTCACTGTCCCAGGCTGGTGAGAAGATTGCTCTGGTACTGGCTCCAGCTTACTAACTGTAGTCTCCGGTGGATGGTCCCTTAGTGGCTACAGCTTCCCCTCTACCTCCGACCACAACTGGTTCCCCGTTCGGCTGAATCCTTACTCTCGATTGGAATTCAATCCTGCAGTCCCAACCCTGCGCTGCTTCTCTTGCTCTGGATAGGCCTTGTAAGGCGAAAATTTCTTCTATAAGATCACCCAGGTAGGTTTTTAGGTTCAAATGATGAAAGAGGGATCCTGCAAATTTACAGGCCTGGAGACTTTTATACAACGACATAGGAAACGAGCATGATGTGGTCATATGAAGAAGTCTGCCTTTTTACTCAGTATGGCTCAGTATATATAAGGCAAAAAGAGATGATTGTGTCATTCTTACAATGCGTACGTGTGTTTTTTTTCACAAATACATTAAGTAAATAATTTGCTTAAATTATTATTACCTAATTTCATTTAACATATAGATGTGAACTTGAAAATCTGTTTTATGAGTTTACACAACCATTGTAGCAGTATACCTTATCTTAGGCAAACATGAGCCAAAGCAAAGTCTACACATCACATACATATCATGAATCTAGGTGAAAAGTTTTCTACATCTCAGCAAGTTGAGACATTGTGTAAGCTGTATTAATCCTATATGACATGTCATATTAAACCTAAGATGGAGGTGGGCAATGCTATATTTATTACAGGACTCAGGCTTCCGGCCTAGCAACCCTGGCGACATAACACACGTCCACCCAGACAGCCGTCCAGGTGGCACAGAGCCTCGGCCACCTGACTCCCCCCAAATAAATAGGCTGTCCCAGCAGTCCAAGGGACCAAAGAAACCCCTGCAAATTAGCTGAGACACCCCATCCATTCATAATCCGACCTTGCTACACCCTTGTCTATCTAGTGCCACCTAGTGACAGAAGAGAAAAGGTGCAGCCATCCAAAGTTAGAGAGGAATCAGTAGATCTCCTAACAATAAGCAAGGATAACTACCACCTGGTGAACTCAATTTATTAGTCACCCTTCCTAAACACCAGGGTGCTACATGTTCATTACATACTCCTGACCCCTGTACTATATACTGTATGTTGTACATTACATACTCTTGACCCCTGCACTATATACTCTATGTTGTACATTTCATACTGCTGACCCCTGCACTATATACTCTATGTTGTACATTACATACTCCTGACCCCTGCACTATATACTCTATGTTGTACATTACATACTCCTGACCCTCGTCCTATAATCCCCTCATCACTGTCACAGTTCTCGTTGTTTCCTCACTCTCTGACTAAGGTCCATGAATAAAGAAATGATCTGGTAGGAGATCAGAGGACCCAGTTACTAGTTACCTTGAGGGGGGAATTGTAAGATCCTCAGAGACAAAGCTGCCTGATGTGGGCGGAGTCCTGGTTTAGGGGAACCAATCAGCTCATGTCTAGTAATAATCTTTGTATTTGTATTTTAGTAGATGGACGGGAGATGGAGAAAACCTCAGAGGATTGTCTTACTTTGTCTCCAGACTGTAAAGTAGAAGATGAGGACATCACACAGTATAGTCCAGGAGAAAACCCGACTACCTCAAATGTCCATCCGGCACCACACAGTGTAGATGGACCATCGTATTCCTCTTATACTGAGGAACCTCAGACTGTGCGGGACGGTGCCGGACCATCGTATTCCTCCTATCCTGAGGAACCTCAGACTGTGCGGGACGGTGCCGGACCATCGTATTCCTCTTATCCCGAGGAACCTCAGACTGTGCGGGACGGTGCCGGACCATCGTATTCCTCTTATCCTGAGGAACCTCAGACTGTGCGAGACGGTGCCGGACCATCGTATTCCTCTTATCCTGAGGAACCTCAGACTGTGCGGGACGGTGCCGGACCATCGTATTCCTCTTATCCTGAGGAACCTCAGACTGTGCGGGACGGTGCCGGACCATCGTATTCCTCTTATCCTGAGGAACCTCAGACTGTGCGGGACGGTGCCGGACCATCGTATTCCTCTTATCCTGAGGAACCTCAGACTGTGCGGGATGGTGCCGGACCATCGTATTCCTCTTATGCTGAGGAACCTCAGACTGTGCGGGACGGTGCCGGACCATCGTATTCCTCTTATCCTGAGGAACCTCAGACTGTGCGGGACTGTGCCGGACCATCGTATTCCTCTTATCCTGAGGAACCTCAGACTGTGCGGGACGGTGCCGGACCATCGTATAACTCTTATCCTGAGGAACCTCAGACTGTGCGGGACGGTGCCGGACCATCGTATTCCTCTTATCCTGAGGAACCTCAGACTGTGCGGGACGGTGCTGTCTTTCCAACACATAAGAGGTTTCCATGTCCTGAGTGTGGGAAATGTTTTTCACAGAAGTCCAGTCTTTCCACACATCAGAGATTACACACGGGGGAGAAGCCTTTTTCCTGTTCTGAGTGCGGGAAATGTTTTTCAGTGAAGTCCAGTCTTTCCAAACATCAGAGATTACACACGGGAGAGAAGCCTTTTTCCTGTTCTGAGTGCGGGAAATGTTTTGAATATAAGTCCTGTCTTTCCATACATCAAAGATCTCACACGGGGGAGAAGCCTTTTTCCTGTTCTGAGTGCGGGAAATGTTTTTCAACTAAGTCCTATCTTTCCGCACATCAGAGAATACACACTGGGAAGATGCCTTTTTCTTGTTCTGAGTGTGGGAAATGTTTTGAATATAAGTCCTGTCTTTCCATACATCAGAGATCTCACACGGGGAAGAAGCTTTTTCCTGTTCTGAGTGCGGGAAATGTTTTTCAACAAAGTCCTATTTTTCCACACATCAGAGATCTCACACGGGGGACATGCTTTTTTCCTGTTCTGTGTGCGGGAAATGTTTTTCACAAAAGTCCTATCTTTCCACACATCAGAGATCTCACACGGGGGAGAAGCCTTTTTCCTGTTCTGAGTGTGGAAAATGCTTTTCACAGAAGTCCAGTCTTTCCACACATCAGAGATCTCACACGGGGGAGAAGCCTTTTTCCTGTTCTGAGTGCGGGAAAGGTTTTGCAGATAAGTTCCATCTTTACAAACATCAAAGATCACACACGGGGGAGAAGCCTTTTTCCTGTTCGGAGTGCGGGAAATGTTTTTCAGTGAAGTCCAGTCTTTCTACACATCAGAGATTTCACACGGGGGAGAAGCCGTATTCTTGTCCTGAGTGCGGGAAATGTTTTTCAGTGAAGTCCAATCTTTCCAAACATCAGAGATTTCACACAGGGGAGAAGCCTTTTTCCTGTCCTGAGTGTGGGAAATCTTTTTCAGACAAGTCCTATCTTTCCACACATCAGAGATCTCACACGGGGGAGAAGCCTTTTGCCTGTTCTGAGTGCGGGAAATGTTTTTCACAGAAGTCCAATCTTTCCAAACATCAGAGATCTCACACGGGGGAGAGGC
Organism: Rana kukunoris; assembly: GCA_029574335.1. Taxonomy (NCBI): domain Eukaryota; kingdom Metazoa; phylum Chordata; class Amphibia; order Anura; family Ranidae; genus Rana; species Rana kukunoris. The sequence goes on from JAJQKJ010002038.1 coordinate 141,726, forward strand.
CGTATTCCTGTCCTGAGTGAGGGAATTGTTCCTCACTGAAGTCCTGTCTTCCTGTACATCAGGGGTCCCACACAACCCTTGAGGTGTATTAGTGAGTGCGGGAAATGTCTTGTATATGAATGTTGCTGGACATGTGGGGAAGAAGCACACCCTGATATACGGGTGAAACTCGAAAATTTCGAATATGGTGCAAAAGTTCATTTATTTCACTAATGCAACTTAAAAGGCGAGACGAATATATGAGAGAGACTCATTACATGCAAAGCAAGAGGGTTCAAGCCGTGATTTGTCATCATTGTGATGATTGTGGCTTCCAGCTCATGAAAACCCCAAATCCACAATCTCAGAAAATTCCAATATTCCATGCAATCAATAAAACACGGATTGTACATACAGAGAGAAAACATGACGTGGTACAAGGCACCATAGGTAAATGGACTCCATCCCAAATGTGAACAGAAGAGAGAGAGTTGGGTCAGCGGGACTTTACATGAGGCCAATCACCATGCGGAGTAAGCATGTGGGATATACAGAATTGGGTTCCAACACAAAAGGGGGAGTGAGTTCGGGACTTGGAATGAGAGATGTACAGCAACAAGCAGTCTTAGCAAAGAGCATTTTATTATGCCTTGTGATATCATGTAAAGCACACTGAATGACAAATATTGCATCCACAAAATCGCATAAACATGCTACAAATGACATATACATACTAACACCATGGTACTTGGCATATCGTGGAGTAAAGACAAGTCCTGCACAACATGAACCACTGGAGGGGCTTGGTGGTATAATGAGAATCTAGAAGTAAAACAGTATAAAAAACATAAAATCATCTGCATGAACATCATCCATCTATGTATGCCCGACGCGTTTCGTTGGGGTATACCAACTCTTCAGGGGCGAATGCAATGGTGATCTATAAAGAGACATAACCATATGGTATCATTTTGCAGTAAAATAATATAAATAATGTATAAATAACAAGACACAAAACTCTACTCCTTTGCCTCAAAGAAGTAGGCAGAGTTACAGACGCAGATCTACCCTGGTTCGCTTCCTTCCTAGGAAATCAGTCCCAAACCGTGAAACTAGGAGTCTTCACCTCGGACACATGCACCATTTCTTGCGGAGTCCCTCAAGGATTGCCCCTGTGACGGAATGGCCCATCTTACCCAGAGACTTTGGAAGGGGGTGGGGTACTCCTGTGTCAGCTTCACCAATGACTCTTGGGTCTAGAGTCATCCTATGTCCAATAGGGGCATAGGATTACTGAGAACTGAGATCTCGGATTACATGAGGTGGGACGATAATTCATGTATTGCAGGATATCTTGAAATATTACAAGTTGTTTATTCTGACCCCAACAGGTCAATAGGAGAGTGTCTCATTCATGTGGGGACACATACTGTTGAAATGTTAATCACCTCCAGCTACCTGGCTGTAGTGATAAAAGCTTGCTGTGATTGCATTCTATTGTCTATTGTGCTAATTAAGTCTGATTTCTGAAGGACCTCTCATTGTGTGATGCTAATTAGCACTGTTTTGTGTGAAAATACTGTTGATGATAATATGGAATGTGACTTGGCACCCTCTAAAGGTCAGACGTCTGACTTACGGAATGTCTATTGTATTGAGGGGAGAATAGCTTGTCGCGGAGTCAGAATGTCTGGGTAATAACTAGTAATTAACTCATCTGAATGTCATTATCTAAAAGAATGTGTATTGAAGTTCCTTGTGTCATGTTGTGGATGGAGTTGGGTCATTGTTTACTCTTGGTTGTTAACTGCATAAAAAGAGCTGAAGTTTACCATTAAAGTATTCATTTGTTTGAACTAGAGAACAGAGCTGTGTGTGTCTCCTTATTCTGGGCGAAATCCAATGGGTCCTGTCTGCTGGTTTGTGGAGTGTCGGATGAGCTGTCTTGGGTTGGTGGAAAGGAATATTGTGAATGGTGTTAACTAGGGTTGTCCCTATACCGATACTAGTATCGGTATCGGGACCGATGCCGAGTATTTGCGCGAGTACTTGTACTCGCGCAAATACTCCCGATGCCTAAATAGAATACTTCCCCCGCCGCCGAATCGAAAGCCGTCGCATCGCGCCGCCGCTGCAAAGGGTTAAACGCTGTGCGGGAACATCACAGCAGTCATTTGAATAGCTGTAGTGTTCCCGCCCATATAGACACTCCCCCTTGCTCGCGATTGGATGGGTGATCGTGAACTGTCCAATAGCGAGCAAGGGGCAGTGTCTATACGGGCGGGCTATTCAAATGAATGCTGTGGTTTTCTCTCCATGCGGCTTCTGAGGCAAAGGTAAGGGAAATGGCTGCGTACGGGGGAAATGGCTGAACGAAGATTGCTGCATATGTGAGGGACATGGGACGTGGCTGCATATGTGAGGGACATGGCTAGAGGAACATGGGACGTGGCTGCATATGTGAGGGACATGGCTCATTGCTGCATATGTGAGGGACATGTGACATTGCTGCATATGTGAGGGACATGTGACATTGCTGCATATGTGAGGGACATGGCTCATTGCTGCATATGTGAGGGACATGTGACATTGCTGCATATGTGAGGGACATGTGACATTGCTGCATATGTGAGGGACATGTGACATTGCTGCATATGTGAGGGACATGTGACATTGCTGCATATGTGAGGGACATGGCTCATTGCTGCATATGTGAGGGACATGGCTAGAGGTACATGGGACGTGGCTGCATATGTGAGGGACATGGCTCATTGCTGCATATGTGAGGGACATGGCTCATTGCTGCATATGTGAGGGACATGGCTCATTGCTGCATATGTGAGGGACATGGCTAGAGGAACATGTGACATTGCTGCATATGTGAGGGATATGGCTCATTGCTACATATGTGAGGGACATGGCTAGAGGGACATGTGACATTGCTGCATATGTGAGGGACATGGCTCATTGCTGCATATGTGAGGGACATGGCTAGAGGGACATGTGACATTGCTGCATATGTGAGGGACATGTGACATTGCTGCATATGTGAGGGACATGGCTTATTGCTGCATATGTGAGGGACATGGCTAGAGGGACATGGGACATGGTTGCATATGTGAGGGACATGGCTAGAGGGACATGGCTGAATATGTGGGGGACATGGCTGGGGGGACATTGCTGCATATTAGGGGGACATGGCTGCATTTGGGGACACATGTAAAAAAAGTATCGGTATTCGGTATCGGCGAGTACATGAAAAAAAGTATCGGTACTTGTACTCGGTCCTAAAAAAGAGGCATCGGGACAACCCTAGTGTTAACCCCTGACCTTTACAGCCCCTATCACCGGTGCTCTTCAGCATCTACCTCCACCCACTCCTCAAAATCATCAGTGAGCAGGATTTGTGCTACCACTCCTATGAGGATGACACTCAACTCTACTTTCGCATCACCAAAAAACAAGCAACCGATATCACAGATTAGAAAAATGCCTGGCACTGATCGACGAGTGGATGACTGAGAGCTCCCTCAAACTCAACAGATCCAAAATGGAACTTCTTCTCTCACACCCACAGGAATAAATTGCGACAAGACCGAAAGACTAAAGCTAGGACCCCCCCATGGACCTAAAAAAAAATCACCACCCTGAGAACCCACTATCTGCTGGGACAGATCATCACCCCGAGTACCAAGGTCAAAAGCCTGGGAGTAACCTTTGACTCAGAGATGTCGATGGATGCGCAAATAGGATCAGTAGTCAGCGGATCCCATTACCTTCTCTGCCTGCTGTGCAGACTCCTCCCCTTCATCCCGGAAGAGGACACAGTGGTAGTAGTCGGAACGATCATCAATTCTAGACTTGACTACACAAACTTCCTCTACTTAGGACTACCAAAATCCCAGATCTCACGCCTACAAGTCATCCAGAACACGGCAGCCAGGTTGGTAACAGGAAAGAAACCCTGGGAATCATTCATCCCGTCCAGGAGGGCCCTTCATTGGCTAACAGTAAAGGATCGGGTCACATTCAAGACCCTCTGCCTCACCCATAAATGCACTCAAGGAAAGACTCCTCAATAATTATGCGAGAAAAAAAAAACTACACAAACCAAAACCTCCTCCACATCCCCAAATACAACTACAACTCGAAGGGAGAAGGAAGATTTGCAGTCCAAGGAACACGGCTATGGAACGCTCTACCAACAGACATCCGCATGGAAGAAAACCATCGGGCCTTCAGGAAAAAACGAAAGACCCGCCTCTTCTGAAGGATCAGGAAGACAACGGATGGAATAAGAGCCTTGAGGCGATTTAGTTTGCATGTGTTGCGCTATACAAGTTATTCACTCACTCGGATAGATATCCCTATAAATACTCACGTCATCTCTATAGATGTGAGCACAGGACCAGAGCGGAGGTAGAGACACGTGGACAACCAGGGAGCGCTGTGCATTCCCCAAAGCCAATGTGTGAATGTAGAAGACAGTGGGCCAACACTTCTGTGGAGTGAGATCAGTGGTATATAATGAATGTATAATATTATTAAGGATTGTACAGAGAAGGATATGGCACCGCTGCGTATTAATTGTGTGAAAATAGTGCAGCGCTGCGTATCTATAAATCTTATATAAACAAATAATTATACATTCCATAAATCTATTTATGAAAAAAGAAATAAATGATAAAAAAACAGTTGATATGGAGGTTTCCAAAGCTGTCACCGCTGTGAAAAATCCGATTTAAATGGATCCAATATTCAGTGCGCACCCCCACCTGCTAAAATGCATGCTCACCTCAAGGGTGAGTATAAAACTCATAGACAGATCACTCCTCGTGTCCGATCACGATCCCTCCACTTTACCAATGGTAGTAATTCCTACAGTCTCCAGACTGCACCTCTGTGTGGGGAATCAACGTATAAACTGTCTCCAAACACCACCTTCCTCCATTCACTTATTAATAATCACTTCTATATCCCGGGGAGGGGGGGGGGGGAGGACATGAAAGAAAAAACACAAGTACCATAGTGCTCTCTGCTTCTGTATTTATTATAAAAGCCCCCCCCTAAAAAGTCACACTTACAATAAATACAGCAAGTATCAAATCACCAGCTCACTCACTGCCTTTCGACATTCACATTAGATTTTATTAATGACTGATTGTAATATGTTTATAAAGTGATAAAAGCTCATGAAATGTCTTTTTCTTCAAGGGTTTTATTAAACCAGGTTCATCAGAGGGGTGGAGGGATAGGGGGGATTCAGGTACCTTGCTTGTGGATCACAGGTACAGTCTTAGATCCAGAGGACAAATCGGTTCCGCACTGGATTCAGCAACTACCGGATAGGCCTCTCTCACTGACCTAGCAGCCGGTGTGAAGCTCGTTCAAAGTCTCTGCCACAGACTTGATGAGTGTCGTCGAGTCGTCACACAGTCCTCTGCCACAAGATCGTGCAACCACACACACACACTGCAAAGCTCCAAAGAAAGCACACAGTCCACGGTGTCGGGATCTTTCAGCCAGGCCGGCAGCACAGTGAGGTAAATTGGCCAGGAGGCGACCTCCATTTGAGTCCCCAATTGTTCGGCTTCTTCCCGCAGGCAAGACAGCACAGGACCACCCGTGGACCAGTAGGCCCCAAAAACTCCTGGGCCTACTCTCAGTTGCAGAGCCTCGGGCCAGCAGGCCCAGAGACCGGAAAATACTGCTAACGCATCCCTGAGGCCAGGAGGGCCATCCGGTCAGGATCAGAAGTCCCTGCCAGAACGGCGCCCGCCCCCAGAATGCACAGCGGGCAGACTTTGGCTCCTGATGACAGCGACACCCACAGTCAAGTGGAAGATGTGCAACACAGCTGAACTAGAACAGAAACCCACAATTTGGCATATTATTCTGAGCCAACTACAGCTCAGATAACTAAATTTACTAAGTAGCACCTACTCAACAGGAACAGGGCGCTACATATAGGATTGTGAAAATTTCCATCCTATTTACTAAGAAGCTGAAGATGTCCATGATGTAGATGAGGGTTACATATAGTATGAGTAGCACCAAGACCAAGACCTAGTCTGGCAATGCCCAGAATGATACCAATTAGTCTCTGACCAATCTCACGGGTTGGATGGAATTTCTTCTTATATCAGTGGTCAGTGTAGTGGTCCCTTACATTGGTGACCAATGGGAGAAGGACCCTCTTATATGTCATCAGTGGGAAGACTGCCCCCCTTACAGATCATTGATGCCAGTTGTTACCTAGAGACAGAAATTGTCCATTGCTTAAGGAACCCTTTGGAGGAACCCTGGCTGAGAAAGGCTGGACTAGGCAGTAATATATTTCTCTCCCCCTTGGTGGGAGTGGAGATGACCCATCTATACAGATATACAATACATACACACACAGCACAAGGCCGTGTTCACACTACGAGATGTTTCTTGTAGCTGCAGGTCCTCTGAGCTCCACAAGGTGGTGATTTTCTCACTTTACCGTAGAGACAGGAAGTCTCTATGGAAGACAGGAAGTGATGTCAGGGACAGACAGGAAGTTCCAGGTGAGAGGAAGTAGTGAGGAGACATCTTTGGAATCGGTAGCAGAGGAGGTAATAAGATCTTATCTTCTATTTACACCCAGTAACCCCGTCATGTCCGTCCTCTTCCTCCATAGTCACTGTGACGTCTTTTATCTCCAGCAGATGATAATACACACATATACCTCCCAACTGTCCCTGATTTGGAGGGACTGTCCCTCATTCACAACAAAGTCCCTCTTTCCTCCTCATGTGTCCCTCATGTTGGTCTGATCTATATACATGTATATAAAATGCACTATTTATCTATCAAAAAGTCTTTCCCGGTGCTAAACCTTCCATCCAATTTCTACATTTTTCTGCTGCATTTGTAAATTCCAAAAGCCGATATAAAGGAATATTAGTGGTGAAAATGCACTTGTGGGTTTATCCCATTTTCTTTTCTCCATTAAGGGGTGTGTCAGGGGGTGTGTCCTATGCCTACATACTTTTGCTAATAGAAGTCCCTCATTCCCATCTCAGAAAGTTGGGAGGTATGTACACATATATAGTGTGGAGTCGTACATTAACCCCTTCAGGGTCAGAACATTCCCCCACTTACGGGGCATTACGGGAACTTTATCTTCATTTCCGAAATGTGTTTTTTTACATCTAATTCAGCTTTTCCATTTATAATAACAGATTATACGATAATACGGGATGGGGGTTTTATTAAGAGGTGTATTTATAATTAGGGATGCACCGAAATGTAATCATCCGAAACATATCGTCCCAAAATGGTGTTTTCAGCATATTGCCGAAAGAAAAAAATTTGCAGATAATTGCACATACGCAGTGGCTGTGCCTCCGGGGGTCCACCCATTGCGGGGTGTCATCCTGATGGCTCAAGGTCCCGTCCTCCCATCCCTCCTCCTCCTCTCCTTGCAGAGTGGTGATCTCCCTGTGTCAGGAGATGAATTGCCCGGACCGCAGTAACAATGTCCCGCCTCCTGTGATAGACGGCGCACTGATCCAATCCCGGGACATTGAATCAGTGTGTAGTGATCACTGGAGGCGGGACATTGTTTTTTTTTTCTAAGATATTTTTATTGGATCAAAAGACAAACCAACAAACAGAAATACAAAAAACAACAACAATACCACCAGACAATCTGGTCATAAACAGTCGGCAATATGCTTAAACATAGAAAAATAAACAGATATCAGTGCAAAGATATAAAGTAGGCACAACGGTAAAAGGTTCAGGTGTATTACCAGGGGATAGATCCCTGGGGCACGGCCCATCAATGGGTCAATCAAGGGTAGTACAATCAGTGCTGGGAGAGGGTTAGCGGACTAGCCAACTATCTACCCCAAATATTGTGAAAGGTTTTTCTCAGTTTCCGGAGTTCAAAAGTAAGTTTATACAGTGGGATAGAATCATTAATAAGTTTTAACCAGAGGGACCTCAGCGAGGTCTGTGCGCCCTTCCAGGACAGTAAAATAGCTTTTTTAACATAGAAGTAGAGTATGCGGAGCAGTCTCTTGGCATGTGATGATAGGTGTAATTTGCCAAAAATGCCTAATAGGCAGTTCTTGGGGTGGGTTATGTTTGGGAGGCCTATTGCCGATAAGATGAAAGCACCCACTTCCTCCCAGAAGTCCCGGACTACCGGGCATGACCAGAAGCAGTGTAGAAAATCGGCCTCTTGGCCACAGCCACAAAAACAGGCAGCCGAGGGCAGAAGACCCATCTTGTGTAACCTAGCCGGAGTGAGGTGGGTTTGATGAAAAATTTTGACCTGTATGATGCGGTGTTGGGAAGCAATAACTAAAGTTTTATACGTGTCACTAAATTCTGAACAGTCCTCGTCTACCAGGGAGATGTCCAGAGAGGTCCACTTTACCTGAGCTTTGTGATACCTGGGGTTAAAGTCAGTCATTAGGGCTGCATAGTAGGTGGAGACAAGTTTAGTGGGGTCTGGCTGTCTGAGCAGTTTTTCCAATGGGGGCAGGTCGGTGGGATCGTCCAGGGAGCCAAACTGGGCATGGATAACGTGCCTCAGCTGGTAATAATAAAATAGATATGATCTTGGTAGATCAAAGTCTAAATGTAGCTGAGAAAAAGATTTAAAGCCCTGAGCGTTGTACAGGTGGCATAAATATTTAACCCCTTTGGAGTACCAGCGATTTGGATCAGGAAGGGAGTACAGTTCCTGCAGATTAGGGTTACACCACAGGGGGTTGTTGGGAGATTTCAGCCAGGTGTGTTTGGATACTTTCGTGACAATATCGAGGAAAGAGAAGTGGCAAGTAGAGATGTGCCGGGGCGATCAGGGACCCGGCCTCTGTAGATAATATTATGTAGGGTTTCCAGGGAAGATGCGATGGCTCCCTCCGTGGAGGTACAGGCATTGGCCGGAACTGGGCACAGCACCAGCTGGGATGCCAAGTAATATAGGAAGAAGTTAGGAAATGCCAAGCCCGCCAAGTGCGATGGTAATCCAGCTTCATGACACAGGGAGATCGTCGCTCTGATCTGGGCACAGGCAGGCTGCATCTTATGGGCACATGTAGGCTGCATCCCACAGGCACTGGCAAGGCTGCATTGATCTCTTGTATCATGTCTGCAGTCTCTAAACATCTTCTGTATCATGTCTGCTAGAGGTACACCGAATCAACATTGTGTAATACTATTAGTAGTGTGTTTAAGTAAGAGATTGCAGACATTATACAAGAGATGGTTAGAGACTGAGGACATGATACAGGAGGTGATCAGAGACTGAGGACATGATACAAGAGATGATCAGAGACTGCCCAGGGTACAGAGTGCAGTGGTCAGAACAGGTTTTCTCCGGGTCTTCTAATGACATTAATTAGAGCGAAGGGTCTCTCCTGTACGGTTCTCTCCTTGACATATCGTAGAATGAAGCCGTATTGTTCTTTCAGTGTCATCATCCCGTGTTCTGTCCATTTCCACACCGACACCAACATCTCCTCCACCATCCCGCTGTATTTGTTGTCTCACCATGTTTCCAATGATGGAGATCCAGAGACTGACCGGAGTCTTCTTCTCCATGTCACCAGACCACCTCTTCCTCTACTATTGGGGTGCTGGGCCTTTCTATGACTACTCAGGACCCCCAACCTCTTCTTTAGGATTGTGAAGATTTCTAAACTATTTACTAAGAAGCTGAAGAAGATGTCCATGATGTAGATGAGGGTCACATATAGTATGAGCAGCATCACCCTTCACTCTGTCACCAAGACCTAGTCTGACAATGCCCAGAATGATACCAATTAGTCTCTGACCAATCTCACGGTTTGGATGGAATTTCTCCTTATATCAGTGGTCAGTGTAGTGGTCCCTTACATTGGTGACCAATGGGAGAATGACCAGCTTATATGTCATCAGTGGGAAGTTCCAATATCTCCCCTGTTTTCTGCAGACAGATATACATTTCCTGATGTCTTATGTTGTACAGATCCCTCATGTTCCCCGATACGAGATCATACATTGGACTTGTTCAACTTTCCAACCAGGAGAGAATGGACTTGGCAAGATTCTCTCCCCATGTCGAGGGTATGTGGCTTGGTATGGTCCAGGAGGGGGCATGCTCACTCCCTATCCCCCACCGTTCCCTGAGCAGTCAGGTTACTTGCAAGGACCCCCTTATATCAGTGGTCAGTGAAGATGGACTTTCTTACACCGTCATGGTGGGAAGACTGCCCCCCTCTTACAGATCATTGATGTCAGTTGTTACTGAGAGACAGGGGGAACCTTTATAGCAGTGTTCCCTTTCCTTATTGTATTCACTTAACCCTTACATCACTGATCCCCCCTCCATCTGGCCTCCTCTCAGGTGCACCATGCAGGGCTCAGTCAGATGGTCCTCTGTGGACTTCATCTTGGTGGCTCCTATATTCTTCTCCCCACACATGTCTGACTTGTACCGTGACCCTTGTCCTAGCAGCACTCCCAATCTTGACTCCCACCAGAGACTGCAGACATGATACAGAAGATGGACAGAGACTGTGCAGACATAATACAAAAGATGGCTAGAGGCTGTGCAGACATGATACAAGAGATGGTCAGAGACTGTGGTGACATGATACAAGAGATGGCCGGAGACTGTGTAGACATGATACAAGAGATGGCCGGAGACTGTGTGGACATAATACAGGAGATGGCCAGAGACTGTGTGGACATAATAAAGGAGATGGACAGAGACTGTGGAGACATGATACAAGAGATGGCCGGAGACTGTGTGGACATAATACAGGAGATGAACAGAGACTGTGGAGACATGATACAAGAGATGGCCGGAGACTGTGTGGACATGATACAGGAGATGGACAGAGACTGTGGAGACATGATACAAGAGATGGCCGGAGACTGTGTGGACATGATACAGGAGATGGACAGAGACTGTGGAGACATGATACAAGAGATGGCCGGAGACTGTGTGGACATAAGACAGGAGATGAACAGAGACTGTGGAGACACGATACAGGTTATAATCAAAGACTGTGCAGACATGATACAGGAGATGGTCAGAGACTGTGCAGACATGATACAAGAGATGGTCAGAGACTATGGAGACATTCACCTGTGTCCAGTCCTAGGCACACCACCCCTGTCATCTCTGGTCTCCTCCCAGCATCTTCATGCCCCTCTGAGCACTCGCTGCATACACAGTACAGAGTGCCAGGCACACCCGGTGGGAAGGGAGATGTCAGCAGCACCCTCATTGGATACAGCGCTACAGAGCCCTGTTGTGATGTAACATCTGATTGCAGAGTGTGTGGTGGGCGGGGCAATGAGTGAAAGGGGAGCTCGGGGAAAGGCATTTCTACAATTTCCTACAGCAAGTCCGGCCCTGGGTCACCAACCAGGGGACATTTTTTCCCACACATATGGTAGGCTAATTAGGTGGCCGCAAGGCCCCTGTAGGTGACCACCTAACTTGCCTAATTAGAGAGCCTCCCTCTGTACAGTACATATACACACAGCACAAAAGCATGTTCACACTATGAGATGATTCTCTGGGCTGCAGTTCCTCTGATCTCCACAAGATGGTGATCTCACTTCTACCATAGAGAGAAGTCTCTATGGAATACAGAAAGTGATGTCAGGGACAGACAGGAAGACGGCAGGAAGTAGTGAGGAGACATCTTTGGAATCGGTAGCAGAGGAGGTAATAAGATCTTATCTTCTATTTACACCCAGTAACCCCGTCATGTCCGTCCTCTTCCTCCATAGTCACTGTGACGTCTTTTATCTCCAGCAGATGATAATACACACATATATAGTGTGGAGACCTAGATTAACCCCTTCAGGGCCAGAACATTCCCCCACTTACAAGGCCGGAACATTCTCTTCATTTCAGTTTATAATAACAGATTATACGATAATACGGGGTGGGGGTTTTAGTTAGAGGTGGACTTATGATACTTGTGTTTGATTTTATAATCTTTATGGAGGAGGAAATAACTATTCCTGATGTCTGTGAAGGTTCAACACAAGGGATGTGTCTGGATGATGACTTTATCTTTGTAAGTATCAGATGATGTCACTGTCTATTTCCCTATGTAGGAGGATTTAGAAGGACACACGGATCTCTACAAGGACGTCATGATGGAGAATCAGCCGCCCCTCACATCACCGGGTAAGAGGAGACTTTATTGTAAAGGAGAGAGCAGTACGGAGGCTCCACCCCCATCCCCCATCATCTGATAAACACATAGAAACAATGGATTCAGTCAGTGTGTGTGTTTCCTACAGATGGATCCAGTAATGGGAACCCACCAGAGAGATGTCCCCGTCCTCTGTATTCCCGGGATTCCACACAGGAAGGTCACACCATCCCCCACCATCATCAGGTAGATGAGGAACAATCACTGATCGTATCATTAGGATCTGTACATTATCTGCATTGTTACCATTGATGTCATTTTTATTCTATATTCAGAGTGGAGACCTGAGAGATCCTAAAGTTGAGGTTAAAGAAGAGATAAAAGAGGAGGATGATGAGGATGGAGTGATGGAGGAAGGTCACACCATCCCCCACCATCATCAGGTAGATGAGGAACAATTATTGGTGGTTATGATTTATACACAAACATGTTTATTATAATGAATGTTTTATTATATATTCAGAGTGGAAACCTCGGGGATGATAATATTGATGTTAAAGAAGAGTATAAAGAGGAGGATGAGGAGTATGGAGTGATGGAGGAGTTTTCTGAAGGACACAAGGATATGATGGAGACACCTAATACCAGGAACCCACCAGAGAGATGTCCCCGTCCTCTGTATTCCCGGGATTCCACACAGGAAGGTCACACCATCCCCCACTGTTACAAGGTCGGTGGGGCGGAGCATCTAGAACATGGACTGGTGGAGATGATGTGTGGGTTTTGTATGTAAGTTTATATCTTACAGATGATATTCTCTCTCATTCTCTTGGTTTAGAGTGGAGATCCAATCGATATAGAATTTGAGGTGAAATCAGAAGAAGAAGAGAGGTATGTGAGGGATGATCAGCAGTCTATGGAGGAGGATGGAATAACGGGGACATTTATAGAGGAGGACACTCCTACAGAGATCAGCACAGGTGGGTCATTAACACTAAATCCATTCCTCCACCCATACTGCTCACTGATTGGTCCAGAGTAGGGCGGGGACTGGGTGATATCAGCCTGTAATCCCCTGGTCACTTTCCTGAGCTGTGTTCCCCGTCCTGTATTCCTGTATTTCTCTCGGATAATCTTCCTTCTCTGTGCTGCAGACACAATTTATGTCTCGAGACTGGATTTATGGAGATTTTGGGGTTCAGCTGGCAGCAAAATGTTGATTTTCACCATAGGGTTTGCTTGACCTAGACACCTGGGGTATGTACCTTGGGTCTTCTGCCCCATGCCCGGGTCTAGTGAGATCTCTGACAGAACAATTCTCCCGGGTTACTTGCTCTGCTATTTGCTGGCTGTGCCGGGTGGAGGGATATGTCTGTATAGTCTCAGACCCAAGTCACTGAGTGCAGTCTCAGGAGATGGGAGGCAGCGTTGTGGGATCTCTGCAACTTGTCTCCAGTAAACATTTCACCCACCACTGATTACTGAATACCGATATCATGAGTCCTGACCCCTGCACTATATACTCTATGTTGTACATTACATACTCCTGACCCCTGCACTATATACACTCTTTGTTGTACATTACATACTCCTGACCCCTGCACTATATACTCTGTGTTGTACATTACATACTCCTGACCCCTGCACTATATACTCTATGTTGTACATTACATACTCCTGACCCCTGCACTATATACTCTATGTTGTACATTACATACTCTTTATTGTCTCTGAACAAGAACGGTTGGAGAGCCGGTTTAGGGCCAGGACACATTTGAGTAGATGCAATGACAATTGGCAGACTCCGAGACTTCTATAGGTAGACTGCTATACAGTGGAAGGCCTCGAGCCGGACACCACTTCTGTATAGGTAGGACCGCTGTCTCCTATGGTAACAGATCTTGTTACAGTCACTAACGGTAGTTCCACATAACTCTTGGTAACACAGAATAGTTCTCTTCTTCTCACACAGTCTCTCACTGCAGATCTTCTCTCCCTGAGCTCATTAGTAGGGATGAGCTTTATGTTCGGGTCAAACATGAGTTCCACTCCAACATTAGCTGTTCGCCCGTTCATCGAAAAATTAACATTATGGGGCGTTCGCACCAAATTCGAGCGCCGCGACATGCACGATAATGCACTGCGATCTCGCAGTGCATTGCTGTATGATGATTGAACAAAGCATGCTCCATGACCCGCATACTTTGGCCAATCCCAGCGCCGTCAGCAAAGAGAGCCATAATTGGCCAATGGCAGGGTGTTTTTGCACTGCAACTGCTGCCTTTTCAGCTGGTAGACTCTGCCCCCTTTTGTGAATTTGTGGAATGTGCGGTACCTCAGTGGCAGGTTCCCTAACGCCATTTCTTTTCACGGAAGACCATTCCGGTTCTCTACCAGCATGTGGAAGGCAATGTCTTGGCCTCGTTGGACAGGGCGGTCAGCAGTAAGGTGCCTATTATCGCTGACTCATGGTCCAGCAGGCATTAACAGCGATGTTACCTTTCTTTCACGTTGCACTGGGTAACTCTGCTGGCAGCTGGGAAGGATGCAGGACAGGGTGCAGTATTGTTTTAGCTTGTTCTGCCACCACACCTCCAAAATGCTAGTGGTGGCTCTCTCCTCCACCCCCTCCTCTTCATTCTCTATGGCCTCTTCCTCTGCAGATTTGTCCTCCTGAACCAGCGATGCTCCATAGACATTCAAGGGGCTACGCAAGCACTCAGGCAAAAAGATGCCATGTGGTGCTTAAGTTGGTCTGCTTAGGGGACAGCCACACTGGGGCAGAGATTCTGTTAGCTCTGCAGGGGCAGGCTCAGAGGTGGTTGACGCCACACCAGCTTCAGCCAGGAATGGTTGTAGGCACCAACCTACTCTCCGCCCTATGACAGGGACATTTGACCCATGTGCCCTGTTTCCAGGAACTTTCCCAGAACTTATTCACCCTTCGCAGAGGGAGCAGAGGATGAAACATCTTCAGTAGGCCTTGCAGAAAGGTTTGTGCAATGCGTTTCCAGACCCTGGGAGGTTAGAATTTCCTGGTGCTGGTTTCTGAGGCTTCGTTCAATCACAGAAAGAGCAGTGGAGAAGGTGGCCGTCTGCCGGTTGCCTTCAGACAATTCTTCAGTCCGCAGCCCCAAGGTCTGATTGGTTCCAGCAACCGTCGCCAGCGTCTGAATTAAATGGTGCAGGAATATCTAGGGGCAAGATCAGACTTGGAGACATTTCCAACAGAAAATCCTCTGGGTTACTGGGTCTTGAGGATGGACCACTGGCCAGAGCTTGCACAATATGCAATTGAGCTACTGGCCTGTCCTGCATCCAGCGTTCTTTCTGAACGCACATTCAGTGCTGCTGGAGGCTTTGTAACCAATCACAGAGTGTGCCTGTCCACAGACTCTGTTGATCGGCTCACCTTCATAAAAATGAATCAGTATATAGAGCCTGCGGGCACTTTTGATTTTTCACGTTCGGGCCCCATAAACTTTAACGGTGTTCGAATGTTCGCACAAACTTTCGGTCCATTTGCTTGTTCTGCCGGGAACCGAATCGGGAGGTGTTAGGCTCCTCCCTACTCACTGGACTTCCAGATTCAGTGGCCACTGACTCTCCTGAGCACTTCTACAGCTAACCCGCTGTATATTCCTCAAGTGTCACCTCCACTATCCTGCTGGGTCCCTGGCTTGGCTCTTACTGATGCTCCTCAAGCGTCACCCCCGCTATCCTGCTGGGCCCCTGGCTTGGCACTTACTGATGCTCCTCAAGCTTCACCCCCGCTATCCTGCTGGGCCCCTGGCTTGGCACCTGCTGAATCTTCCCCACTTCTTCACTGTCCCAGGCTGGTGAGAAGATTGCTCTGGTTCTGGCTCCAGCTTACTAACTGTAGTCTCCGGTAACAAGGTGGATGGTCCCTTAGTGGCTACAGCTTCCCCTCCACCTCCGACCACAACTGGTTCCCCGTTGGGCTGAATCTTTACTCTCAGTTGGAATCCAATCTTGCAGTCCCAATCCTGCGTTGCTTCTCTTGCTCCTGGATAGGCCTCAGGCTTCCGGCCTAGCAACCCAGGCGACATAACGCACGTCCACCCAGACAGCTGTCCAGGTGGCACAGAACCCCGATCACCTGACTCCACCCAAATAAATAGGCTCTCCCAGCAGGCCAAGGGACCAAAGAAACCCCTGCAAATTGGCTGAGACACCCCATCCATTCATAATCTGACCTTGCTACACAGAAAAGGTGCAGCCATCCAAAGTTAGAGAGGAATCAGTAGATCTTCTAACAATAAGCAAGGATAACTATCACCTGGTGAACTTGATTTATTAGCCACCTTTCCTAAATACCAGGGTGCTACATGTTCATTACATACTTCTGACCCCTGCACTATATACTCTATGTTGTACATTACATACTCCTGACCCCCGCACTATATACTCTATGTTGTACATTACATACTCCTGACCCCTGCACTATATACTCTATGTTGTACATTACATACTCCTGACCCCTGCACTATATACTCTATGTTATACATTACATACTCCTGACCCCTGCACTATATACTCTATGTTGTACATTACATACTCCTGACCCCTGCACTATATACTCTATGTTGTACATTACATACTCCTGACCCTCGTCCTATAATCCCCTCATCACTGTCACTCCTATAAAAGACAGTTCTTGTTGTTTCCTCACTCTCTGACTAAGGTCCATGAATAAAGAAATGATCTGGTAGGAGATCAGAGGAGCCATTTACTAGTTACCTTGAGGGGGGAATTGTAAGATCCTCAGAGACAAAGCTGCCTGATGTGGGTGGAGTCCTGGTTTAGGGGAACCAATCAGCTCATGTCTAGTAATAATCTTTGTATTTCTATTTTAGTAGATGGACGGGAGATGAGGAAAACCTCAGAGGATTGTCTCACTTTGTCTCCAGACTGTAAAGTAGAAGATGAGGACATCACACAGTATAGTCCAGGAGAAAACCCGACTACCTCAAATGTCCATCCGGCACCACACAGTGTAGATGGACCATCGTATTCCTCTTATCCTGAGGAACCTCAGACTGTGCGGGACGGTGCCGGACCATCGTATTCCTCTTATCCTGAGGAACCTCAGACTGTGCGGGACGGTGCCGGACCATCGTATTCCTCTTATCCTGAGGAACCTCAGACTGTGAGGGACGGTGCCGGACCATCATATTCCTCTTATCCTGAGGAACCTCAGACTCTGAAGGACGGTGCTGGACTATCGTATGCCTCTTATCCTGAGGAACCTCAGACTGTGCGGGACAGTGCCGGACCATCGTATTCCTCTTATCCTGAGGAACCTCAGACTGTGCGGGACGGTGTTGTCTTTCCAACACATAAGAGGTTTCCGTGTCCTGAATGCGGGAAATGTTTTTCAGTGAAGTCCAGTCTTTCCACACATCAGAGATCTCACACAGGGGAGAAGCCTTTTTCCTGTTCTGAGTGTGGAAAATGTTTTTCAGTGAAGGCCAATCTGTACACACATCAGAGATCTCACACGGGGGAGAAGCCATTTTCCTGTTCTGAGTGCGGGAAATGTTTTTCAGATAAGTCCCATCTTTCCAGACATCAGAGATCTCACACGGGAGAGAGGCCTTTTTCCTGTTCTGAGTGCGGGAAATGTTTTTTACAAAAGTCCCATCTTTCCACACATCAGAGCTCTCACACGGGAGAGAAGCCTTATTCCTGTTCTGAGGGCGGGAAATGTTTTTCAGAGAAGTCCAGTGTTTCCACACATCAAAGATCTCACACGGGGGAAAAGCCATTTTCCTGTTCTGAGTGCGGGAAATGTTTTTCAGATAAGTCCCATCTTTCCAGACATCAGAGATCTCACACGGGAGAGAGGCCTTTTTCCTGTTCTGAGTGCGGGAAATGTTTTTTACAAAAGTCCCATCTTTCCACACATCAGAGCTCTCACACGGGGGAGAAGCCTTATTCCTGTTCTGAGTGTGGGAAATGTTTTTCAATAAAGTCCCGTCTTTCCACACATCAGAGCTCTCACACAGGGCAGAAGCCTTTTTCCTGTTCTGAGTGCGGAAAATGTTTTTCAGTGAGGTACAGACTTTCCACACATGAGAGATCACACACGGGGGAGAAGCTTTTTTCCTGTTCTGTGTGCGGGAAATGTTTTTCAATGAAGTCCAATCTTTCCGCACATCAGAGATCTCACACGGGGGAGAAGCCTTTTTCCTGTTCTGAGTGTGGGAAATGTTTTTCACAGAAGTCCATTCTTTCCAAACATCAGAGATTACACACTGGGGAAAAGCCGTATTCCTGTCCTGAGTGCGGGAAATGTTTTTCAGATAAGTACAATCTTTACAGACATCAGAGATCTCACACGGGGGAGAAGACGTATTCCTGTCCTGAGTGAGGGAATTGTTCCTTACTGAAGTCCTGTCTTCCTGTACATCAGGGGTCCCACACAACCCCTCGAGGTGTATTAGTGAGTGCGGGAAATGTCTTGTATGTGAATGTTGCTGGACATGTGGGGAAGAAGTACACCCTGATATACGGGTGAAACTCGAAAAATTAAAATATGGTGCAAAAGTTCATTTATTTCACGAATGCAACTTAAAAGGCGAGACTAATATATGAGAGAGACTCATTACATGCAAAGCAAGAGGGTTCAAGCCGTGATTTGTCATCATTGTGAGGATTTAAAGAAGTGAGGATTTAAAGAATCTCCCTCCCTTATCCCATTAAAAACATCCCTGCCCCCCCCTCCCCCCGATGCTTGGCGACAATGGCTAATCTGCGATACTCTGCAGAAACCATTCGGGGGCTGAGGCGATTCGCCACAGTATTACCAGCCATCACCAAGAAGGCCTTAAGAATTGAGCAACTATTGAGAATCGATCGACGATCGACCGTCAAAAATTTCAGTCATCCACCCCAGCCTGAGCACATATCTTGTGCTTTGATCAACACAAGATTGGCAGTAAAACACTGACTAGAAATCCATGATTTCATACTACAATACGACTTAGACTGCCTCTTTATTACAGAGAGCGCTCACAGCCGACTGTAACACCATTCTAGGAGAACTGGTGCCAGAAAACTACCGTATTATAACGGAAAACAGAATAGGGCAAAGAGGAGGGGGCCTGGCGGTGATCAAAAGGCGCATCTTGCGATCACTAAACCAGTCCGTCAAAATCCTCTTTCATTCATGGAAACCCTTACTCTGCAACTGCAATCAAATCCCCAGGAGACCGTCCGGATTCTACTCTGCTACAGGCCACCCGGGCCAAAATCGCAGTTTTTTTCGTCACTGACGGAATTTATCTCCACTTATACCCTAAACAGCAAACATCTTTTGCTGCTCGGGGACTTCAATCTCTGGGCCAATTCTTCACAGGATCCGATCGCCGACGCCTGTATTGACCACCTGGAAGGATTAGGACTACAACAACTAGTATGTGGGCCCACACATGCTTCAGATCACACGCTCGACCTAATTTTCAGACAAAATCTGGAAATAAGTATTTTGGAAAATGAACCGTTGCCATGGACAGATCACCATGCAATTAAATTCCAAAATTCCCCCATTGATAAAAATGCCTAAGCCGGTGACAACACACTGGACTAGATCTCAGAAGAAGCTCCATTCGGAACTCTTCAAATCTAACTTAGGAAATAAAATAAAAACACTCCAACCACTCTGAACAGTCGGTGCTACAGTCTGCCGACTGAGTAGCACCGAAACGCAAAGCCCACATCCAGAAAAACAAGTCCGGCTGGTTCAATAACCAGCTATTGCTACTGATGCAAGAGCGCAGAAGGGCGGAAGCCGCCTGGAAAAGAAGCGCGTCAGAAGAGAACCTCATCAGCTACAAAACAACAAGGAAATACCGTAAAGAAATTTTCCAAGCCAAGAAAAATTATTTTTCTAAGGCCATCAATAGCGCCCTAAATCGCCCTCGCGAACTCTTCAAGCTGGTCAGTCAGACCATGAATCCAGGCTGTTTTGAAGCCCCGAATTCAGATACCCAAGAGTGGTCATTTCCTGTATATGTATTTTACAATTATGCTTATTTTTGTATTATATTGATGATATTAAAATTAGATTTTTAACATACTTCCTTGGCCTCAAAGTCCGACCATCAATATCTACCTGTAGTTATTGTTCTTTTTTCTCTTTTTTTTATTTATTTTTTTAAGTGTATTTTGTGCGTGAAACTCGAGAGAGAGGAGCCGGACTGCAGGAGTTGGGAGTAGGCAGACCCTCCCCCCGGAGGCAATTGCCATCCTTCTCCATGCCCCCGGTGGCAATGGAAGGTGTGAGGGGGGGGGGCCTTCCACTCACCCCACCCTACCTGCTCCACTTGGGAGCCCAACTGGGGCCCAGCAGGACCCCCCCTATGAGGGGGTCTAGCCCACCCAGCCAGCCCCGTAGGTCCTTCGCCTCTCTTTATTTTAGGAGACCGCATGGCCAAAGTGCGTGCGTGTTAAATCAATTTTGTGTGCGTGCAAGTGTGGTGGTGCATAGCACACCCACCGGGAGCCGGGCTGAGACCACCAAACTCAATTCACATGTAGCCGAGACCAGGATTCGAACCCTTGGCTGCAGAGGTGAACGGCTTGTCAGCGCAGTGCCAATCACGTTGAGCCACCGAAGCTCCTCATTGTTCTTCTTCTAATAATACTCAGCACTTGGATGGTATTTATTAAATGGAATGCACAGCGTGCAAACTTTGACTCCTGGTGACAGCGACACCCACAGTCAAGTGGAAGATGTGCAACACAGCTGAACTAGAACAGAAACCCACAATTTGGCATAATATTCTGAGCCAACTACAGCTCAGATAACTACATTTCCAAAATAGCACCTACTCAACAGGAGCTACATATAGGATTGTGAAAATTTCCATCCTATTTACTAAGAAGCTGAAGAAGATGTAGATGATGTAGATGAGGGTCACATATAGTATGAGCAGCATCACCCTTCACTCTGTCACCAAGACCTAGTCTGGCAATGCCCAGAATGATACCAATTAGTCTCTGACCAATCTCACGGGTTGGATGGAATTTCTCCTTATATCAGTGGTCAGTGTAGTGGTCCCTTACATTGGTGACCAATGGGAGAAGGACCCTCTTATATGTCATCAGTGGGAAGACTGCCCTCCTTACAGATCATTGATGTCAGTTGTTACTGAGAGACAGAAATTGTCCATTGCTCAAGGAACCCCTAGAACCCTTTGGGGGAACCCTGGCTGAGAAAGGCTGGACTAGGCAGTAATATATTTCTCTCCCCCTTGGTGGGAGTGGAGATGACCCATCTATAAGGATATACAATACATACACACACAGCACAAGGCCGTGTTCACACTACGAGATGTTTCTCAGGGCTGCAGGTCCTCTGAGCTCCACAAGGTGGTGATTTTCTCACTTTACCATAGAGAGAAGTCTCTATGGAAGACCGGAAGTGATGTCAGGGACAGACAGGAAGTTCCGGGTGAGAGGTGAGTCGGGAGGAAGTAGTGAGGAGACATATTTGGAATCGGCAGCAGAGGAGGTAATAAGATCTTATCTTCTATTTACACCCAGTAACCCCGTCATGTCCGTCCTCTTCCTCCATAGTCACTGTGACGTCTTTTATCTCCAGCAGATGATGATACACACATATATAGTGTGGAGACCTAGATTAACTCCTTCAGGGGCAGAACATTCCCCACAGAGATTTCTCTTCATATTAGAGATGTCACATTTCCCACCAATCACCTTCTCACCTCATCAGTCTATGCTAACGGATTATACCACTTTTATTGGAGATGGGGGTTTCTATAGACAAAGGATTAGAGGCGCCCGGACACTAAAACCATTACAGATGCTAAAAGGAATGTTCCTTTATGTGTAATCCCACTGGGGGGGGGGGGGGGGGCTGTTCTTACCCTCATATTATCCCCTACACCCCATCCTAATATTATACAACCAGTACAGTCAAGATCATTCTCTTATCAATAATTGGTCTACAGGTAACCTGTATATATCACATGACCAATGAGGATGGAGGAGGACCGGAGTCACATGACTGAGAGGATACTAAACCTCACCCTGGAGATCATCTACCTGCTGACCGGAGAGGTGAGGAGGATTCTGGGAGGTCACATGACATCACTCTTATCTCTATTAATAATACAGACCTGACCGGAGAGGTGAGGAGGATTCTGGGAGGTCACATGACATCACTCTTATCTCTATTAATAATACACAGACCTGACCGGAGAGGTGAGGAGGATACTGGGAGGTCACATGACATCACTCTTATCTCTATTAATAATACACAGACCTGACCGGAGAGGTGAGGAGGATTCTGGGAGGTCACATGACATCACTCTTATCTCTATTAATAATACACAGACCTGACCGGAGAGGTGAGGGGGATTCTGGGAGGTCACATGACATCACTCTTATCTCTATTAATAATACAGACCTGACCGGAGAGGTGAGGAGGATTCTGGGAGGTCACATGACATCACTCTTATCTCTATTAATAATACAGACCTGACCGGAGAGGTGAGGGGGATTCTGGGAGGTCACATGACATCACTCTTATCTCTATTAATAATACAGACCTGACCGGAGAGGTGAGGGGGATTCTGGGAGGTCACATGACATCACTCTTATCTCTATTAATAATACAGACCTGACCGGAGAGGTGAGGAGGATTCTGGGAGGTCACATGACATCACTATTATCTCTATTAATAATACAGACCTGACCGGAGAGGTGAGGGGGATTCTGGGAGGTCACATGACATCACTCTTATCTCTATTAATAATACAGACCTGACCAGAGAGGTGAGGGGGATTCTGGGATTCTAACATGATATTCCTATTGGTTCTTCAATACAGAGATTTCCTCTTGTGAAATCAGGTGATCACATGACCATCACAGTGCCTCCATGTGACTCCCTAAAACCCGAGAGACACAACATGGAGAAGATTCTAAAAGTCACCAAGAAGATGATGGAGCTGCTGACAGGAGAGGTGAGAAGTGCTTGAAATTGTGGGCCAAGGGATGTGTCTGGATGATGACTTTATCTTTGTAAGTATCAGGTGATGTCACTGTCTATTTCCCTATGTAGGAGGATTTAGAAGGACACAAGGATCTCTACAAGGACGTCATGATGGAGAATCAGCCGCCCCTCACATCACCGGGTAAGAGGAGACTTTATTGTAAAGGAGAGAGCAGTACGGAGGCTCCACCCCCATCCCCCATCATCTGATAAACACATAGAAACAATGGATTCAGTCAGTGTGTGTGTTTCCTACAGATGGATCCAGTAATGGGAACCCACCAGAGAGATGTCCCCGTCCTCTGTATTCCCGGGATTATTCCACACAGGAAGGTCACACCATCCCCCACCATCATCAGGTAGATGAGGAACAATCACTGATCGTATCATTAGGATCTGTACATTATCTGCATTGTTACCATTGATGTCATTTTTATTCTATATTCAGAGTGGAGACCTGAGAGATCCTAAAGTTGGGGTTAAAGAAGAGATAAAAGAAGAGGATGAGGAGGATGATGATAATAAGGTGATGGAGGAATCAGAGGTTCCAGAAGAACACAAAGATCTGTACCAGGACACCATGGGGGAGTCATCCAGCTACAAAAACCCACCAGAGAGATGTCCCCGTCCTCTGTATTCCCGGGATTCCACACAGGAAGAACACACCATCCCCCACCATCATCAGGTAGATGAGGAACAATTATTGGTGGTTATGATTTATAGACGAGCATCTTTATTATAATGAATGTTTTATTATATATTCAGAGTGGAAACCTCGGGGATTATATTATTGTTGTAAAAGAAGAGTATAAAGAGGAGGATGAGGAGTATGGAGTGATGGAGGAGTTATCAGAAGGACACAAGGATATGATGGAGCCACCTAATACCAGGAACCCCCCAGAGAGATGTCCCCGTCCTCTGTATTCCCGGGATTATTCCACACAGGAAGGTCACACCATCCCCCACTGTTACAAGGTCGGTGGGGCGGAGCATCTAGAACATGGACTGGTGGAGATGATGTGTGGGTTTTGTATGTAAGTTTATATCTTACAGATGATATTCTCTCTCATTCTCTTGGTTTAGAGTGGAGATCCAATCGATATAGAATTTGAGGTGAAATCAGAAGAAGAAGAGACGTATGTGAGGGATGATCAGCAGTCTATGGAGGAGGATGGAATAACGGGGACATTTATAGAGGAGGACACTCCTACAGAGATCAGCACAGGTGGGTCATTAACACTAAATCCATTCCTCCACCCATACTGCTCACTAGGGATGAGCCTGATGTTGGAGATGAACGTAAGTTTGACACCAACATCAGGTGTTCACCGAAATAGCGAACAATTTGGGGTGTTCGCGGCGAATTCGAAGGCCGCGGAACACCCGTTAGAAGTCTATGGGAGGTTTTAAAGGTTAATATGCAAGTTATTGTCCTAAAAAGTGTTTAGGATCCCGGATTCTGGCCCAGGGGAGTGTTTGGGGACCCAGGTCCTGTCTCAGGGGAGTGTTTGGGGACCCGGGTCCTGCCCCAGGGGAGTGTTTGGGGACCCGGGTCCTGCCCCAGGGGACATGTATCCATGCAAAAAAGTTTGGGAGCAGTGATTATAATAGTGCTTAAGGTGAAACAATAAAAGTGAAATGTTCCTTTAAATTTCGTACCTGGGGGTGTCTATAGTATGTCTGTAAAGTGGCGCATGTTTCCCGTGTTTAGAACTGTCCCTGCACAAAATGACATTTGTAAAGGAAAAAAGTTATTTAAAACTGATCGCGGCTGTAATGAATTGTCGGGTCCCGGCAATACAAATAAAACTCATTGAAAAAACCGGCATGGATTCCTCCCCAGTCCATTAACAGGCCCTTTCTGCACCCCCCCCCCCCCACCCCCCACCCCAAAGCACCATTTTGATAGGGACAAGGGCCTCATCCCCACAACCCTTGCCTCGTGGGGGGCTTATCGGAATATTGAAGCCCCCTTTAACAAGAGGACTCCCAGATCCTGCCCCAACATGTGAATTGGTAACGGGTAGCATTTAATTTTTTTTTAAAAAAGACAAGAGACGAGTCCCTTATTAAAAAATAAAAAGAATCAAATGTCCAGCGATGTCCATTCATCTTCTGTTCCACTGGGAGGTTCCCGCCGACTGACGCTTCTTTCGCTTTGACAGCTGTTATATAGCTGAGGGCGGGGCCACCGGGTGACATAAACAGCTATATACAGCTGTCACCGGCGGGAGAAGCATCACTCAGCAGAGCCTCCCATGGAGGTGGAACTGTTACAGCTTTTTTTTTTTTTTTACATTTTCGGTTGGACGGCGCGAGATGGATTTACATAGCTGGACTTTTTTTTTTTTTTTTTTATAAAAGGACTTGTCCCGGAGTGTCTTTTGTAAAAAAATTATATTTTTTTGTGAAGTGGGGGGACAATGTACCCCGTTACCAATTCACATAGGGGGGGGCCCGGGATCTGCCGGTCCCCTTGTTAAAAGAGGCTTCCAGATTCCGATAAGCCCCCCGCCTGCAGACCCGCACAACCACCAGGCAAGGATTGTGGGGATGAGGCCCTTGTCCCCATCAATATGGGAACAAGGTGCTTTGGGGTGGGGGGCGCAGAGCCCCCCTTCCCCAAAGCACCCTCCCCATGTTGAAGGCATGTGGCCTGGTATGATTCAGGAAGAGGGGGCACTCTTCTCATCTTTTTCTGTGGCCTGCCAGGTTGCGTGCTCAGATAAGGGCCTGGTATGTATTGTGGGGGGGACCCCCACGCAATTTTTTTTTTAATTTTGGTTTGGGGTATCTCTTTATATTCATACAAGACCCAAAGGACCCTCGTCATTTAATCCCCTCATCACTGTCACTCCTGTAAGACAGTTCTCGTTGTTTCCTCACTCTCTGACTAAGGTCCATAAATAAAGAAATGATCTGGTAGGAGATCAGAGGAGCCATTTACTAGTTACCTTGAGGGGGGAATTGTAAGATCCTCAGAGACAAAGCTGCCTGATGTAGGCGGAGTCCTGGTTTAGGGGAACCAATCAGCTCATGTCTAGGAATAATCTTTGTATTTCTATTTTAGTAGATGGACGGGAGATGAGGAAAACCTCAGAGGATTGTCTCACTTTGTCTCCAGACTGTAAAGTAGAAGATGAGGACATCACACAGTATAGTCCAGGAGAAAACCCGACTACCTCAAATGTCCATCCGGCACCACACAGTGTAGATGGACCATCGTATTCCTCTTATCCTGAGGAACCTCAGACTGTGCGGGACGGTGCCGGACCATCGTATTCCTCTTATCCTGAGGAACCTCAGACTGTGCGGGACGGTGCCGGACCATCGTATTCCTCTTATCCTGAGGAACCTCAGACTGTGCGGGACGGTGCCGGACCATCGTATTCCTCTTATCCTGAGGAACCTCAGACTGTGCGGGACGGTGCTGTCCTTGCAACAGATGAGAAGTTGTCCTGTCCCATGTGCGGGAAGTGTTTCAGTTCCAAAAGCAGTCTTAATAAGCACAAAAAATCTCACACAGGTGAGAAGCCGTATTCTTGTTCTGACTGCGGAAAATGTTTTTCAGAGAAGTTCAGACTTTCCTCACATCAGAGATTACACACGGGGGAGAAGCCTTTTTCCTGTTCTGAGTGCGGGAAATGTTTTTCAAAGAAGTCTGATCTTTCCACACATCAAAGATCACACACGGGGGAGAAGCCTTTTTCCTGTTCTGACTGCAGGAAATGTTTTTCAGAGAAGTCCAGTCTTTCCAAACATCGGAGATCTCACACGGGGGAGAAGCCTTTTTCCTGCTCTGAGTGTGGAAAATGTTTTTCAATGAAGTCTAATCTTTCCACACATCAGAGATCTCACACGGGGGAGAAGCCTTTTTCCTGTTCTGAGTGCGGAAAATGTTTTTCAGATAAGTCCAGTCTTTCCAGACATCAGAGATCTCACACAGGGGAGAAGCCTTTTTCCTGTCCTGAGTGCGGGAAATGTTTTTCACTGAAGTCCAATCTTTCCAAACATCAGAGATCTCACACGGGGGAGAAGCCTTTTTCCTGTTCTGAGTGCGGGAAATGTTTTTTACGGAAGTCCCATCTTTCCACACATCAGAGATCTCACACGGGGGAGAAGCCTTTTTCCTGTTCTGAGTGCGGAAAATGTTTTTCAAATAAGTCCAGTCTTTCCACACATCAGAGATCTCACACGGGGGAGAAGCCGTATTCCTGTCCTGAGTGCGGGAAATGTTTTTCAGAGAAGTCCCATCTTTACAGACATCAGAGATCTCACATGGGGGAGAAGCCGTATTCCTGTCCTGAGTGAGGGAATTGTTCCTCACTGAAGTCCTGTCTTCCTGTACATCAGGGGTCCCACACAACCCTCGAGGTGTATTAGTGAGTGCGGGAAATGTCTTGTATGTGAATGTTGCTGGACATGTGGGGAAGAAGCACACCCTAATATACGGGTGAAACTGGAAAAATTAGAATATGGTGCAAAAGTTCATTTATTTCACTAATGCGACTTAAAAGGCGAGACCAATATATGAGAGAGACTCATTACATGCAAAGCAAGAGGGTTCAAGCCGTGATTTGTCATCATTGTGATGATTGTGGCTTCCAGCTCATGAAAACCCCAAATCCACAATCTCA
Organism: Rana kukunoris; assembly: GCA_029574335.1. Taxonomy (NCBI): domain Eukaryota; kingdom Metazoa; phylum Chordata; class Amphibia; order Anura; family Ranidae; genus Rana; species Rana kukunoris. The sequence goes on from JAJQKJ010002038.1 coordinate 169,526, forward strand.
GAAAATTCCAATATTCCATGCAATCAATAAAACACGGATTGTACAGAGAAGGATATGGCACCTCTGAAAAGTAGAAGCTGCGTATTAATTGTGTGAAAATAGTGCAGCGCTGCGTATCTATAAATCTTATATAAACAAATAATTATACATTCCATAAAACTATTTATGAAAAAAGAAAAGAAATAAATGATAAAAAAAAACAGTTGATATGGAGGTTTCCAAAGCTGTCACCGCTGTGAAAAATCCGATTTAAATGGATCCAATATTCAGTGCGCACCCCCACCTGCTAAAATGCATGCTCACCTCAAGGGTGAGTATAAAACTCATAGACAGATCACTCCTCGTGTCCGATCACGATCCCTCCACTTTACCAATGGTAGTAATTCCTACAGTCTCCAGACTGCACCTCTGTGTGGGGAATCAACGTATAAATTGTCTCCAAACACCACCTTCCTCCATTCACTTATTAATAATCACTTCTATATCCCGGGGGGAAGGACATGAAAGAAAAAACACAAGTACCATAGTGCTCTCTGCTTCTCAATTTATTATAAAAGCCCCCCCCCTCCCCCTAAAAAGTTACACAGGAACAAAACTTGTCTCTGGACAGCCGCACTCTGAGCAAATTGTCACCTTTATTAAAAGAAGGACAGCACTACAAGTCACAGCAAAATAAAACCCGACTCCTGACGCGTTTTGCACTGAAACTAGTGCTTAGTCATAGCGAGAGTCCCCTAAAAAGTTACAAGAAATAACAATAAAAACAGCAAGTATCAAATTACCAGCTCATTCACGGCCGATCTAGACCCACGGCGCTTCGCCTGACCTCACAGATAGGGCTCCTCCCTTCTAAATGCAGGTCGGCCTCTCATTGGCCTTCGTCAGTAGATGGGTGGGTCAAATGAGGTGAAACCTTATATACCTGCCTGTTGCCTAGGCAACCCTTCAGACATCACCACAGTTTGTGAGGACTCTTCCTGTGACTACAGAGCTCACATTCATAGAGCTGGAGAGCGTGTCACCCAAATCTGCAAACCAGCAGGGCGCTCTCACTCGATCACACCGCTGAGCTCCGTGGTGATGTCCCGTTACAATCTAATCTCCACATGAGTGTGCGATGTATCGCCATATACATACAATAAGAAACAAGTGTAAAATAAAATGAAAAGATGTTCCTATGTGATAAAACCCGAGGGTTTCTAATGTTAAAATAGCGCAGCTTCTGCTGTTTAAAGGCTTTACTTTGCGTTCTGGACGAATGACGAATCGTGAGACAAATTCGTGAATAAAAACCGTGTGTTTTAATATACACACTATAAAGGATAATGTAACGGTATGGCCGGTGGGACCCAGAGGCTCTTGCAGGGTGTGGGGTACTCTTGTTTCAGCTTCACCAATGACTCTTGTGTCTAGGATCATCCTGTGTCCACTAGGGGCATAGGATGACTGAGAACTGATATCTCGGATTACATGAGATGGGACAGTAATGATAATCCACAATATATTCAGAATATCTTGAACTATTACCGGTTGTTGATTCTGAACTCAACAGGTTAATTGAAAGATGTCATCACCTCCAGCTACCTGGCTGTAGTGTACGATAAAGCTTGCTGTGATTGCATTCTATTGTCTATTGTGCTAATTAAGTCTGCTACTGTGGTGATGTGGATTGGAGCTTGGTAGACAGTCTGGCTTCTAAAGACCTTTTCATTGTGTGATGCTAATTAACACTGTATTGTGTAAATTTCTATTAATGATAATGTGTGTTGTGAATTAGCACAGTCTAAAAGGTCAGATGTCTGACTTGCCAGCTGTAGGTAATTAGAATTGGAGTCAGAATGTCTGACTAAAGGAATGTGTATTGTATAAGCAGGTGTCCATGTTAAAAGATGTGTATTGAGGGGGGCTCCATTGTATGATGTTGTGGGTGGAGTTGAGTCATTGTTACTGACTGTATATAGAGCCTGATTTTCCCATTAAAGTATCTATCCATTTGGAACCAGAGAACAGAGCTGTGTGTGTCTCATTTCTGGGGGAAATCCAATGGGTCCTGTCTGCCGGATTGTGGAGTGTCGATAAGCTGTCGTGGGTTGGTGGAATGGAATATCGTAAACGGCGTTAACCCCTGAGCGTTACAGATAATAAGTACAGTTACAGTACATTTGTAGCTTCAAATAAAAGTTCAATACATAAAAGAAAGTTCTTCGAGAACATGTGCTTTAAAGATGGCCGATTAGCCCTGTGTATGCCGGAGAAAATTGTCTGTGTGCTTCTGAAGATGGGTGGAAGGGTAGAAGAGAGGGAGAAGCTTTCCACCCAAGCTTTTTATAAACTTCAAGATCCTTTCTTTGGCTTTCCCGCCTAAAGCACTCCTCCTACCGTACATCACTCCCCAGAATGGAGGGGATGACGAGGAGGAAATATATGAGGCTTACCATAGGAAGTGGTCTATCTCCTAATTACTTACAGACACAGGAAATGGGGGAAGGGATTCGTCTGCCTTCCAATCCAACTTTCAAAACAGAACATCAGTCAAATGAAATATGTTCTCGGATTCCCAGACCTGGTAAAATACCAGGAAGCAGCCCACTTAGTCAGAGTAACAGAATGGTGTGGGCAAAATAGGAAACCATGGATAAAAATAGAAGAAACTACAGTGGAAATACCACTGGATGGTCTAAGCTGGATCCCTGAAGCAGAATTAACAACAGATGTAAAGAGACATCCAATGGTAGGAGCGACTATCCAAATAACTAAAAAGATTTTTGAAAAAACAAACATGTCAAAATATCCCAGCCCAATGACTCCGATCCTGGGTACTAAGACATTTCAACCAGGTTTGGAAGATCTAAGATTTAAAGCCCTACGATATAGAGGTATGAGTAGAATTATTCATTTCTCAAAAAATAACCGAATAATGACAAGGGAAGAGCTTGAAAAAGAAGTTATACCAGACTTGGACTCTCTAAGACTGTTGCAACTAGAAGCATTTCTACGGATATTAGCAAAGACCTATATAGTAGTTCAGTGCTGGGACAAGGCCATTTGGTGCCCAGGGCGAAGATGGCAAACTGCCCCCCCCCCCCCCGATTTTAAGAAACGGCGGCATTTGATGGGGAAAACTGGCAGCACACTGGTGGCAATTGATGGGGCACACTGGCGGCAATTGATGGGGCAAACTGGCAGCACACTGGCGGCAATTGATGGGGAAAACTGGCAACACACTGGCGGCAATTGATTGGGCCCACTGGTGGCAATTGATGGGCACACTGGTGGCAATTGATGGGCACACTGGTGGCAATTGATGGGCACACACTGGCAGCAATTGATGGGGCACACTGGAAGCAATTGATGGTTACAGTGGCTGCTTTTGATGGCACAGTGGCTGCGTTTGATGGGCACAGTGGCGACAATTGATGGCACAGTGGCTGTGTGTGATGGGCACAGTGGCTGCGTTTGATGGGCACAGTGGCTGCGTGTGTTGGCACAGTGGCTGCGTGTGTTGGCACAGTGGCTGTATGTGTTGGCACAGTGGCTGCATTTGATGGTCACAGTAGCGACAATTGATGGCACAGTGGCTGCGTGTGATGGGCACAATGGCTGCGTTTGATGGCACAGTGGCTGCATGTGTTGGAACAGTGGCTGCATGTGTTGGAACAGTGGCTGCATGTGTTGGCACAGTAGCTGCTTTTGATGGGCACAGTGACTGCTTTTGATGGGCACAGTGGCTGCTTTTGATGGCCACAGTGGCGACAATTTATGGCACAGTGGCTGCGTGTGATGGGCACAGTTTCTGCGTGTGATGGGCACAGTTTCTCCGTGTGATGGGCACAGTGGCTGCGTTTGGTGGGCACAGTGGCGACAATTTATGGCACAGTGGCTGCGTGTGATGGGCACAGTTTCTGCGTGTGATGGGCACAGTTTCTGCGTGTGATGGGCACAGTGGCTGCGTTTGGTGGGCACAGTGGCGACAATTTATGGCACAGTGGCTGCGTGTGATGGGCACAGTTTCTGCTTGTGATGGGCACAGTTTCTGCGTGTGATGGGCACAGTGGCGACAATTTATGGCACAGTGGCTGCGTGTGATGGGCACAGTTTCTGCGTGTGATGGGCACAGTGGCTGCATTTGGTGGGCACAGTGGCTGCGTTTGGTGGGCACAGTGGCTGCGTTTGGTGGGCACAGTGGCTGCGTTTGGTGGGCACAGTGGCTGCTTTTGATAGGTTGCATGGCTCATTTAAAATAACACAAAAAAAAAATAATCTGACACTTTTTATTAATAAGTACTGGTCACCTCACTTCAGTCAGCCCCCCCCAAGAGCCCCCCTCCCCAACTAGCCATTTTCTTATCTGCTTACTTTACAGTTCAGCAGTCTGTTTTGTAGCAAAGACACAGGTTCCAGCTAAAGCCAGGCAGGCTCCTCGTCCTTGTCGGCGGATCCTCCTCTCTAGCTGCCTGGCATCACAGGCAGCGCCGACACAGCTCCCTGGGCAGCCCTCGGAGTCCTCCATCTCCCCCCTCGCCTCCGGCCGTGAGTGGAGTGACGTCACGCCGCTGACAGGGAGAGACCAAGACTCCTCCGTAGGGGGAGTAAGCAGACAGGGAAGGGAGCAGGGGCAGGAGGTGAGAAACGCGGATGCAGGAGTGGCGAGCGCACATGGCAGTCGGCACGCTAGCTATGACACACAGGTCACTTTACTGGAGGCTGTGGCAGAACTTCACCTGCGGCTGCGCCCCCCCTCCTATACAAAATGGTAGCGCCCAGGGCACTTGACCCTTCTGCCCCTGCCTTGTACCGGCCCTGTAGTAGTTAGAGACCTTTCTAAATTCGAACAGATATGTCTAGAAGGGAAGCCCAAGAGACATATGTTATCTTACTTTTATGCAACACTCATTAACTTAGAGATACCACAAGAACTCCCGTTCATGCAAGCATGGGAGAACGAGATGGGATTAACATTCTCCCAAGAACAAAAAACTAGGATCCTCCGGTTTACTCACAAAGCCTCGGTGGCAAGCAAATATGAGGAGGGGAGCTATAAAATCTTAACAAGGTGGTATAGAACACCAACAGTATTACATCGTATATACCCGCAGTCCTCAGATAGGTGTTGGAGATGCCATGCAGCAGAGGGGACACTACTGCATATTTTTTGGGAATGTGCAAAAATAAAAGAATTCTGGGAAATGGTGATAGAAACGATCCAAAAAATCACAGGGATTAACCTAGAAGGCAGACCATCAGCGGTGCTATTACTGGATATCCCAATATCAGTAGAAAAATACAAAAACTCGCTGTTAAAACATCTCATTATAGCTGCGAGAGCATGTATCCCGATCCTTTTGGAAGCAAGAGATCTCCCCATCTAAAGCCCAATGGATTGCGAGAGTGGCGGAGATTCAAATAATGGAGAATCTTACATTGACATTGAAAGACGAAGATGAGAGATACCGGATGATATGGGCTCCATATTTAAAGTACAGGGAGGAGTAGTGGGGTTAGATGAGTAAGGAGGGGAGAGATGGCCGATGGGGGGTTGGATAAGGAAGCCCCCTTTATAATTTTTTTTTTTTTTTTTTGTTGCTGGGAGAGGGGTGAAATAGGGGGGGACTAGAACGGTAAGAAATAAGAGAGCACACTAATCCACAGAAGTTAGGGAGAGGGAGAGAGGAGCTGAAGGGAAGGCGGCTCATTTGCTTCCTCCTTTTCAGTTAATTATCAATTATTACTATTTATTTATTTATTTTCTCTCTCGATCTCTCTCTATCTTGGATTATAATTGATTCAAATGAACGTTAAGAAATATGTTAATGTGTAACTTGAAACTTTGGAAAAGAAAAAAGTAGAAAATAAAGAATTAAAAAAAAAAAATATTTACAAAATGAATAAATATGTCTTTTACAGCTTCTAGAAATTGATGACTGGGTTAAAATGTCACATAAATATATATGCGGTGTCAATAAAAATAGAGTCAGATGTTAGTTACACTTCAACATATAGTTCACCACTAGATGGCATAAGAGGTCACATTATAGGAGATAACAAGGTATACAGTTTCTTCAAGGCTGTAGTTTAACTAATAGTAATCACAGAAATGGTTTAAAAGAGAGGGCGGTGTTGAGCCCTGGTGAATAGGTGGCCCTTTGATTAAATATCCATCTTGCATCTTGTTGGAGGACTTTTTTTGTCAAAGTTACCCCCTCTTTCCTGTGGGGTAATGACTTCTAATACAAAGAAGGAAATGAAAGTGGGGTCATAACTATGTTGTAATCCGATGTGTTTGCATATAGGGGTATACAGTAACCCTGCATCAAGGTAATATAAATGATCCTTTATTATTATTATTATACAGGATTTATATAGCGCCAACAGTTTACGCAGCGCTTTACATTAGGGAAGACAGTACATTCACAATACAAATCAATACAGGAGGGATCAGAGGGCCCTGCTCGTAAGAGCTTACAATCTAGAAGGGAGGGTCAAGTGGAACAAGGGGTAGTTAGCTGTGGGGGATGGTCAGATGGACTCAGGTGAAAAGTGCAGTTGCTAGGTGTGGGAAAGGTAGGCTTCTCTGAAGAGGAGGGTTTTCAGGGATCCTCTAAAAGCTAATAGAGAGGGAGATAGACGGATAGATTGGGGTAAGGAGTTCCATAGGCTTGGAGAGGCTCTGGAAAAGTCCTGGAGACGAGCATGGGAACAGGTGATGAGAGAGCTAGAGAGTAGGAGGTCTTGGGAAGAACGAAGAGAACGATTAGGTTGGTATTTAGAGACTAGGTCAGTGATGTAGCTGGGGGCAGAGTTGTGGATGGCTTTGTAGGTAATTGTTAGTAGTTTGAATTTAATTCGTTGGGTGAACGGAAGCCAGTGGAGGGATTGACAGAGAGGAGCAGCAGAGACAGAGCGGTTGGTAAGGTGGATGAGTCTGGCAGCAGCGTTCATGATGTACTGAAGGGGGGTTAGAGTATGCAGCGGTAGGCCAGTGAGAAGGGAGTTGCAATAATCAAGGCGAGAGATGACCAGGGAGTGAATCAATAGTTTTGTGGTGTCCTTGGTTAGAAAGGGGCGTATTTTGGAGATGTTGCGAAGGTTGAGGCGGCAATTTTTGGACAGTGATTGAACGTGAGGTTTAAAGGACAGTTGAGAGTCCAGGACTACACCTAGGACTTTGGCATGTGGGGATGGGCTGATAGTTGTGCCATCAATTTTGACAGAGAGATCGGGGGAAGAGGCACGTGGGGGAGGGAAAATGATAAGATCCGTTTTGGATAGATTGAGTTCGAGGAAGTGGTGCGACATCCAAAGTGATATATCTGATAGTAAATTAGTGATACGGGAGGAGAATGAAGGAGTGAGTTGAGGGGTAGAGAAATAGATTTGAGTGTCATCAGCGTAGAGATGATATTGGAAGCCATGGGAGGCTATCAGCTGACCCAGGGAGGAGGTGTAGATTGAAAATAGGAGAGGTCCAAGAACAGAACCTTGGGGGACCCCAATGGAGAATGGGAGAGGAGAGGAGGAAGTAGAATTGTAAGTAACGCTGAAGGTACGGTTGGATAAGTAAGTAGAGAACCAGCGAAGAGTACAGTCACGGAGACCAAAGGTGTGGAGTTTTTTGAGGAGGAGCAAACGATCTTTTTGTTTTTCCAATATAGAATGCGCCACAGAGACATGTAGCTAGGTATACCACTCCAATTGTGGTGCAATCAGAGTATGATTTTGATTTATGATAACCTCCCCTGGGTAGGGGGCATCCTGTCCCTTCCTTCACCCAGGGGCATTGGTCGCATTTCCCACATTTGAAGGTCCCCTTCCCTCCTATTGCATCTGCACTGGGGGAGTCAGGGATAAGATGACTGTGTACTACTCTGTCTCTGATTGAGCGTGGCCTTCTGCACACTATCTCAGGCTTTGCTGCAACGTATTTAGAGACAACTGGATCTTCAGCTAGGAAGTGCCAGTTGTTTGCTATAATGTTACGGAAGATATCTTGATTTGAACTGTACATGGTAATATATTTGGTAGTGGATATTTTCTCCTTGACTTTGGGTTGATAATGTTTCCCTTGTCTTGGATTTCGCCCTGTTTTAGGACTTTTTTACTATAACATCTCAGTAGAAGTCTTGCATATAATGCTTTTACCTCACTTTCAAAATCTTCCTCCTTAGTGCAATTACGGCGTATTCTCAGATATTGCCTGAATGGAATACTTCGGTCTAATGGGTGGGGATGGGCACTAGAGTAATGTAAAATAGTGTTCCCTGCTGTTTCCTTTCTATAAAGGCTACTATGTAATGAGCCGTTTATGTCAAGGAAAAGTCTTAAATCCAAAAAGGGGATACTAGACGTGTGTGATTGAATTGTAAATTTCAAATTGCAAGCACCGTGGGATTTTCACCTACCACCAGTGGATGGGACTTCAGTCTCCACTGGTATACCCCAGGGATGGAGGGCAGTTGGCCCAGAACCCCCAACAACATGATGGACTAAGCCCAGTCACCATGTCGTCTCTCCAGTAGCTGAAAAGACTCCAGGGAGAAGGGCCAGTCCAGGCCTCTCCCCAGCAGCAGGCATGTTCTCTGAGAGAGGCAGAGGTTGGCTGCATGAGTAATGCTCTCTCTGGAGCAATTTATTTGGGGTACAGTATGGATACAAGCATTGGGGGACTGGAACTACTGACTAACTTCAGAGTCAACCCACTTTTGGGGCTCCCTCCTGTGTTAGTCTCCCGCCCAAAGGGGAGAGATGTAACGGGATGGCCCGTGACACCCAGGGACCTTTGAAGGATGTGGGGTACTCCTGTGCCAGCTTCACTGATGACTCTTGGGTCTAGGGTCATCCTATGCCCCTTTTGGGCATAGAATGACTGAGAACTGATATCTCGGATTACACGAGATGGGACAGTAATGATAATTCATATATTGCAGGATATCTTGAGATATTACAGGTTGCTTATTCTGACCCCCAACAGATCAATAAGAATGTCTCATAGACTGTTGAGATGCTAATTAAGCCCCCCTGGCTGTAGTGATGAAAGCTGTGATTGCATTCAATGGTCTATTGTGTTAATTAAGCCTGGCTCCTAAGACCTTCCATTGTGTGATGCTAATGACACTGTATTGTGTGAAAGTTCTGTGTTGGCAGTCTGAAAGGTCAGATGTCTGACTTTCAGGTGTAGTGAATTAGCATGTTAATTATGTTTACTAAAGGAATGTCTATTGTAATCAGGTGAGAACAACTTGTCGCAGAGCCAGACCGTCTGGGTAATGAGTAGTAATTAACTCACCTAAATGTCATTATCTAAAAGAATGTGTAAAGTGAGGGGTGGAGTTGAGTCATTGTCCACTCTTAGTTTCAACTGTAAATAACAAGCTGAGTGTACCATTAAAGAATTCACTCATTCATTTTTGAACCAGTAACAGAGCTGTGTGTGAGCCTCGTTATTCTGGGAAATGAAATGGGTCGTGTCTGTCGGATAAGCTGTCGTGGGGCGATGGAATGGAATATCGTAAACGGTGGTGATCGTTACAGCTCTTCATCTCAACATGAGAATCGATCTACAAAGCTTCATAAACAGGCACTCAGAGGAGCTGTGGTGGCTCAACGTGATTGGCACTGCGCTGACAAGCCGTTCACCACTCCAGCCAAGGGTTCGGATCCCGGTCTCGGCTACATGTGAATTGAGTTTGGTGGTCTCAGCCCGGCTCCCGGTGGGTGTGCTATGCAAGGTACGCCTGTGCTTAGTACGCCCACCCCCCACAAAAACCACCACACTTGCACTCACACAAAATTGGTTTAACATGCACGCACTTTGGCCATGCGGTCTCCTAAAATAAGGCGAAGGACCTACGGGGCTGGCTGGGTGGGCTAGACCCCCTCACTCCCTCATAGGGGGAGTCCCTCTGCCCCGTTGGGCTCCCAAGTGGAGCAGGTAGGGCAGGGTGAGTGGGAGGCCCTCCCTCACACCCGCCATTGCCACCGGGGGCATGGAGAAGGATGGCGATTGCCTCCGGGGGGAGGGTCTGCCTACTCCCAACTCCTGCAGTCCGGCTCCTCTCTCTCGAGTTTCACGCACAAAATACACTTAAAAAAATAAATAAAAAAAAGAGAAAAAAGAACAATAACTACAGGTAGATATTGATGGTTGGACTTTGAGGCCAAGGACGCCTATTGATGGTCGGACATCAATATTTTAATATCATCAATATAATAGAAAAATAAGCATAATTATAAAATACATATACAGGAAATGACCACAGTGTACAAAATCCTCAGAAGTCGCAAACGCACGTTTCGCCGTGGGGCTTCTTCAGGATGATGACAAGGATTTTGTGGAAAAGTGTGTAACAGAGAACAAGTGGTTATATAACAGATGGTCTCACGATGGATGAATCCAAGGGCACATACAGCAAGCGGTATATCAAAACCGACAAGGGACTTGCTTAGAGAATCCTCAAAAATTGAAAGAATCTTATAGTGACTGTGAGGTCAAGATAAAACATCTTTCAAACTTGGGTTAGGCGTCACGGGTGTAGTTACACATAATCAATAATGAGTGACCCTGTAGCCAACTGGGACAACAACCCTCTTTCAAATGACAGGACGAGATACCATCCATATACACTAGGTCGCCAATATACTGGTTCCTGTGTTGGACATCAAAGTTTGAGCCTATATAAGTATAAGCCCCAGTTGGGCTCCCAAGTGGAGCAGGTAGGGTGGGGTGAGTGGGAGGCCCCCCTCACACCCGCCATTGCCACCGGGGGCATGTAGAAGGATGGCGATTGCTTCCGGGGGGAGGGTCTGCCTACTTCCAACTCCTGCAGTCCGGCTCCTCTCTCTCGAGTTTCACGCACAAAAATACACTTTAAATAAAAAGTAGAAAAAAATAAACAGGCACTCTGAGGAGAGCGATCTCCCCTGAGAACTGAATAGTGCTATTTTACCGCATTTTCGTAGAAGGACACTCTGGGCTGCAGTTCCTCTGATCTCCACAAGATGGTGATCTCACCTCTACCATAGAGAGAAGAAGTCTCTATGGAAGACAGGAAGTGATGTCAGGGACAGACAGGAAGTTCCGGGTGAGAGGTGAGTCGGCAGGAAGTAGTGAGAAGACATCTTTGGAATCGGTAGCAGAGGAGGTAATAAGATCTTATCTTCTATTTACACCCAGTAACCCCGTCATGTCCGTCCTCTTCCTCCATAGTCACTGTGACGTCTTTTATCTCCAGCAGATGATAATACACACATATATAGTGTGGAGACCTAGATTAACCCCTTCAGGGGCAGAACATTCCCCCCACTTACAGGGCCGGAACATTCTCTTCATTTCAGTTTATAATAACAGATTATACGATAATACGGGGTGGGGGTTTTAGTTAGAGGTGGACTTATGATACTTGTGTTTGATTTTATAATCTTTATGGAGGAGGAAATAACTATTCCTGATGTCTGTGAAGGTTCAACACAAGGGATGTGTCTGGATGATGACTTTATCTTTGTAAGTATCAGGTGATGTCACTGTCTATTTCCCTATGTAGGAGGATTTAGAAGGACACAAGGATCTCTACAAGGACATCATGATGGAGAATCAGCCGCCCCTCACATCACCGGGTAAGAGGAGACTTTATTGTACAGGAGAGAGCAGTACGGAGGCTCCACCCCCATCCCCCATCATCTGATAAACACATAGAAACAATGGATTCAGTCAGTGTGTGTGTTTCCTACAGATGGATCCAGTAATGGGAACCCACCAGAGAGATGTCCCCGTCCTCTGTATTCCCGGGATTATTCCACACAGGAAGGTCACACCATCCCCCACCATCATCAGGTAGGTGAGGAACAATCACTGATCGTATCATTAGGATCTGTACATTATCTGCATTGTTACCATTGATGTCATTTTTATTCTATATTCAGAGTGGAGACCTGAGAGATCCTAAAGTTGAGGTTAAAGAAGAGATAAAAGAGGAGGATGATGAGGATGGGGTGATGGAGGAAGAACACACCATCCCCCACCATCATCAGGTAGATGAGGAACAATTATTGGTGGTTGTGATTTATACACAAACATGTTTATTATAATGAATGTTTTATTATATATTCAGAGTGGAAACCTCGGGGATGATAATATTGATGTTAAAGAAGAGTATAAAGAGGAGGATGAGGAGTATGGAGGGATGGAGGAGTTATCAGAAGGACACAAGGATATGATGGAGCCACCTAATACCAGGAACCCCCCAGAGAGATGTCCCCGTCCTCTGTATTCCCGGGATTCCACACAGGAAGGTCACACCATCCCTCCATATTGCAAGGTCGGTGGGGCGGAGCATCTAGAACATGGACTGGTGGAGATGATGTGTGGGTTTTCTATGTAAGTTTATATCTTACAGATGATATTCTCTCTCATTCTCTTGGTTTAGAGTGGAGATCCAATCGATATAGAATTTGAGGTGAAATCAGAAGAAGAAGAGACGTATGTGAGGGATGATCAGCAGTCTATGGAGGAGGATGGAATAACGGGGACATTTGTAGAGGAGGACACTCCTACAGAGATCAGCACAGGTGGGTCATTAACACTAAATACACTACATACTCCTGACCCCTGCACAATATACTATATGTTGTACATTACATACTCCTGACCCCTGCACTATATATTCTGTGTTGTACATTACATACTCCTGACCCCTGCACTATATACTCTATGTTGTATATTACATACTCCTGACCCTCATCCTATAATCCCCTCATCACTGTCACTCCTATAAAAGATAGTTCTTGTTGTTTCCTCACTCTCTGACTAAGGTCCATGAATAAAGAAATTATCTGGTATGAGATCAGAGGAGCCATTTACTAGTTACCTTGAGGGGGGAATTGTAAGATCCTCAGAGACAAAGCTGCCTGATGTGGGCGGAGTCGTGGTTTAGGGGAACCAATCAGCTCATGTCTAGTAATAATCTTTGTATTTCTATTTTAGTAGATGGACGGGAGATGAGGAAAACCTCAGAGGATTGTCTCACTTTGTCTCCAGACTGTAAAGTAGAAGATGAGGACATCACACAGTATAGTCCAGGAGAAAACCCGACTACCTCAAATGTCCATCCGGCACCACACAGTGTAGATGGACCATCGTATTCCTCTTATCCTGAGGAACCTCAGACTGTGCGGGACGGTGCCGGACCATCGTATTCCTCTTATCCTGAGGAACCTCAGACTGTGCGGGACGGTGCCGGACCATCGTATTCCTCTTATCCTGAGGAACCTCAGACTGTGCGGGACGGTGCTGGACCATCGTATTCCTCTTATCCTGAGGAACCTCAGACTGTGCGGGACGGTGCCGGACCATCGTATTCCTCTTATCCTGAGGAACCTCAGACTGTGCGGGACGGTGCCGGACCATCGTATTCCTCTTATCCTGAGGAACCTCAGACTGTGAGGGACAGTGCTGACCTTCCAGCACCTAAAAGATTTCCCTGTAGTGAATGCGGGAAGTGTTTCCGATTAAATTCCCATTTAATTGAGCATAAAAGATCTCACACAGGGGAAAAGCCGTATTCCTGTCCTGAGTGCGGGAAATGTTTTTCACTGAAGTCCAGACTTTCCATACATCAGCGATCGCACACAGGGGAGAAGCTACTTTCCTGTTCTGAGTGTGGGAAATGTTTTTCAGCAAATGCCGATCTTTACAACCATCAGAGATTGCACATGGGGGAGAAGCCATTTTCCTGTTCTGAATGCAGGAAATGTTTTGCAGCGAAGGCCCAGCTTTACACACAGCTAACGTCTCACATGGGGGAGCAGCCGTATTCCTGTCCTGAGTGCGGCAAATGTTTTTCAGCTAGGTCCAGTGTTTACACACATCAGAGATTACACACAGGTGAGAAGCCATATTCCTGTCTCGAGTGTGGGAAATGTTTTTCAGATAAGTCCAATCTTATCAAACATCAGAGATTGCACACGGACGAGATGCCATTTTCTTGTCCTGAGTGCGGGAAATGTTTTGCAGCGAAGGCCCAGCTTTACACACATCTAACGTCTCACACGGGGGAGAAACTGTATTCCTGTCCTGTGTGCGGGAAATGTTTTTCTGATAGGTCCAGTGTTTACAAACATCAGAGATCTCACACGGGGGAGAAGCCATTTTCCTGTCCTGAGTGTGGGAAAAGTTTTGCAGCGAAGGCTCAGCTTTACACACATCTGCCATCTCACACGGGGGAGAAGCCGTATTCCTGTCCTCAGTGCGGGAAATGTTTTTCAGATAGGTCCAGTATTTACAAACATCAGAGATTGCACACGGGGGAGAAGCCGTATTCCTGTCTAAAGTGCGGGAAATGTTTTTCACAGAAGTCCACTCTTTCCACACATCAGAGATCTCACACGGGGGAGAAGCCGTATTCCTGTCCTCAGTGCGGGAAATGTTTTTCAGATAGGTCCAGTATTTACAAACATCAGAGATCTCACACGGGGGAGAAGCCGTATTCCTGTCTAAAGTGCGGGAAATGTTTTTCACAGAAGTCCACTCTTTCCACACATCAGAGATCTCACACGGGAGAGAAGCCTTTTTCCTGTTCTGAGTGTGGGAAACATTTTTCAATGAAGTCCAGTCTTAACACACATCAGAGATTGCACATGAGGGCGAAGCCACTTCCCTGTCCTGAGTGAGGGAAATGTTCCTCTCTGAAGTCCTGTCTTCCTGTACATCAGGGGGTCCCACACAACCCTCGAGGTGTATTAGTGAGTGCAGGAAATGTCTTGTATATGAATGTTGCTGGACATGTGGGGAAGAAGCACACCCTGATATACACCTCAGATATATTCCATGGCTGATCTTCATCATGTAAGAAACACTTCATAAGGAGATCAGAGATCACCAAAGACATGGATGAAGTGTTGTACCGTGTTGGCCATTGATAGCCGGATAAAAATAAAAATTGAGTCCTTCCCTCTCATTGGCTGAGTACGTTTTGTGGGGGAAGATTTCACAGACATTTAGGGATCTATTATAAAACAAATTGTAGAATGAATGTGACACGCGTTCCTCCAATCATGACAAATATTGGATCATCGGCTCCATCTAGTGGCAAAAATCTGTCACTCTCCCTTGTACACAAATTCCCCCTTAACCACTTAAGACCCGGACCAATACGCTGGTAAATGACCCAAGGTGTTTTTGCGATTCGGCACTGCGTCGCTTTAACAGACAATTGCGCGGTCGTGCGACGCGGCTCCCAAACAAAATTTGCGTCCTTTTCTTCCCACAAATAGAGCTTTCTTTTGGTGGTATTTGATCGCCTCTGCGATTTTTATTTTTTGCGCTATATACAAAAATAGAGCGTCATTTTTGAAAAAAAAAACACTATTTTTTAATTTTTGTTAAAAAAAAAATCAAATAAACTAAATTTTAGTCAAACATTTAGGCCAAAATTTATTTAGCCACATGTCTTTAGTAAAAAAAAAAAAAATCGCAATAAAAAAAAATAGCTACCTAGCGGGAACAGCGACACTAATACAGCGATCAGAAACATGATCGCTTAGTGACGCTGGCAATAGGGAGTGAAAGGGTTAACTAGGGCGGTGATCAGGGGGTTAAAACTTTATTAGGGGGGGTGGGGGGGCTACTCTGGACCTAACACTAACTGACTTTTACACTGCCTGTCACACTGACACTAAATGCAGTGATTAAATCACTGCATTCAGTAACACTGTGACAGGGGGGTGGGGGGGGGGGGGGGCGATCACAAGGGGTTAATATGCCTATGTGAGTGTGTGTCAGTGTTGTGTTGGTGCACACTTACTTGTGATGTCTTCTCTCATCAGCAGCGCTGGGAAACAGCGCTGCGATGAGAGGTGACATCATTTCCTCCTTCCTGTGTAAACACAGGAGGAGGAAGTGACAGGCTGGGAGCGCGCTCCCATTGGCTGGGAGCGATCGCGGGGGGGGCGGATATCACGGACATCTGCCCGCAGATCCCGGATCGCTCCCAGAGGTAGGGGGACCCCCGCACACCGCGGAGGGGGTCCCGATGGGACCCCCGAACCGCACTTAGGCGGGGACGTAAATTTACGCCCTTGTGCCTGTACGTGCCATTCTGTGGCCGTATATGTGCGTGCGGGGGTCCTTAAGTGGTTAAAGAATCCTCAAAAATTGAAAGAATCTTATAGTGACTGTGAGGTCAAGATAAAACATCTTTCAAACTTGGGTTAGGCGTCACGGGTGTAGTTACACATAATCAATAATGAGTGACCCTGTAGCCAAATGGGACAACAACCCTCTTTCAAATGACAGGACGAGATACCATCCATATACACTAGGTCGCCAATATACTGGTTCCTGTGTTGGACATCAAAGTTTGAGCCTATATAAGTATAAGCCGCAGTTGGGCTCCCAAGTGGAGCAGGTAGGGTGGGGTGAATGGGAGGCCCTCCTCACACCCGCCATTGCCACCGGGGGCATGTAGAAGGATGGCGATTGCTTCCGGGGGGAGGGTCTGCCTACTTCCAACTCCTGCAGTCCGGCTCCTCTCTCTCTCGCACAAAAATACACTTTAAATAAAAAGAAGAAAAAAATAAACAGGCACTCTGAGGAGAGCGATCTCCCCTGAGAACTGAATAGCGCTATTTTACCGCATTTTCGTAGAAGGACACTCTGGGCTGCAGTTCCTCTGATCTCCACAAGATGGTGATCTCACCTCTACCATAGAGAGAACTCTCTATGGAAGACAGGAAGTGATGCCAAGGACAGACAGGAAGTTCCGGGTGAGAGGTGAGGCGGGAGGAATTAGAGAGGAGGCATTCCTGGAAGACTCAGCAGAGGAGGTAATAAGATCTTATCTTCTATTTACACCCAGTAACCCCGTCATGTCCGTCCTCTTCCTCCATAGTCACTGTGACGTCTTTTATCTCCAGCAGATGATGATACACACATATATAGTGTGGAGACCTAGATTAACCCCTTCAGGGGCAGAACATTCCCCCACTTACAGGCCCGGAACATTCTCTTCATTTCAGTTTATAGTAACAGATTATACGATAATACGGGGTGGGGGTTTTAGTTAGAGGTGGACTTATGATACTTGTGTTTGATTTTATAATCTTTATGGAGGAGGAAATAACTATTCCTGATGTCTGTGAAGGTTCAACACAAGGGATGTGTCTGGATGATGACTTTATCTTTGTAAGTATCAGGTGATGTCACTGTCTATTTCCCTATGTAGGAGGATTTAGAAGGACACAAGGATCTCTACAAGGACGTCATGATGGACAATCAGCCGCCCCTCACATCACCGGGTAAGAGGAGACTTTATTGTAAAGGAGAGAGCAGTACGGAGGCTCCACCCCCATCCCCCATCATCTGATAAACACATAGAAACAATGGATTCAGTCAGTGTGTGTGTTTCCTACAGATGGATCCAGTAATGGGAACCCACCAGAGAGATGTCCCCGTCCTCTGTATTCCCGGGATTATTCCACACAGGAAGGTCACACCATCCCCCACCATCATCAGGTAGATGAGGAACAATCACTGATCGTATCATTAGGATCTGTACATTATCTGCATTGTTACCATTGATGTCATTTTTATTCTATATTCAGAGTGGAAAGCTGAGAGATCCTAAAGTTGAGGTTAAAGAAGAGATAAAAGAGGAGGATGATGAGGATGGGGGGATGGAGGAAGAACACAAAGATCTGTACCAGGACACCATGGGGGAGTCATCCAGCTACAGGAACCCCCCAGAGAGATGTCCCCGTCCTCTGTATTCCCGGGATTCCACACAGGAAGGTCACACCATCCCCCACCATCATCAGGTAGATGAGGAACAATTATTGGTGGTTATGATTTATACACAAACATGTTTATTATAATGAATGTTTTATTATATATTCAGAGTGGAAACCTCGGGGATGATAATATTGCTATTAAAGAAGAGTATAAAGAGGAGGATGAGGAGTATGGAGTGATGGAGGAGATATCAGAAGGACACAAGGATATGATGGAGCCGCCTAATACCAGGAACCCACCAGAGAGATGTCCCCGTCCTCTGTATTCCCGGGATTCCACACAGGAAGGTCACACCATCCCTCCATATTGCAAGGTCGGAGGGGCGGAGCATCTAGAACATGGACTGGTGGAGATGATGTGTGGGTTTTGTATGTAAGTTTATATCTTACAGATGATATTCTCTCTCATTCTCTTGGTTTAGAGTGGAGATCCAATCGATATAGAATTTGAGGTGAAATCAGAAGAAGAAGAGACGTATGTGAGGGATGATCAGCAGTCTATGGAGGAGGATGGAATAACAGGGACATTTATAGAGGAGGACACTCCTACAGAGATCAGCACAGGTGGGTCATTAACACTAAATACACTACATACTCCTGACCCCTGCACCATATACTCTATGTTGTACATTACATACTCCTGACCCCTGCACTATATACTCTATGTTGTACATTACATACTCCTGACCCACGTCCTATAATCCCTCATCACTGTTACTCCTATAAAAGACAGTTCTCGTTGTTTCCTCACTCTCTGACTAAGGTCCATGAATAAAGAAATGATCTGGTAGGAGATCAGAGGACCCATTTACTAGTTACCTTGAGGGGGGAATTGTAAGATCCTCAGAGACAAAGCTGCCTGATGTGGGCGGAGTCCTGGTTTAGGGGAACCAATCAGCTGATGTCTAGTAATAATCTTTGTATTTCTATTTTAGTAGATGGACGGGAGATGAGGAAAACCTCAGAGGATTGTCTCACTTTGTCTCCAGACTGTAAAGTAGAAGATGAGGACATCACACAGTATAGTCCAGGAGAAAACCCGACTACCTCAAATGTCCATCCGGCACCACACAGTGTAGATGGACCATCGTATTCCTCTTATCCTGAGGAACCTCAGACTGTGCGGGACGGTGCCGGACCATCGTATTCCTCTTATCCTGAGGAACCTCAGACTGTGCGGGACGGTGCCGGACCATCGTATTCCTCTTATCCTGAGGAACCTCAGACTGTGCGGGACGGTGCCAGACCATCGTATTCCTCTTATCCTGAGGAACCTCAGACTGTGCGGGACAGTGCTGTCTTTCCAACACATAAGAGGTTTCCATGTCTTGAATGCGGGAAATGTTTTTCACGGAAATCCAGTCTTTCCACACATCAGAGATTGCACACGGGGGAGAAGCCTTTTTCCTGTTCTGAGTGTGCAAAATGTTTTTCACAGAAGTCCCATCTTTCCAAACATCAGAGATTGCACACGGGGGAGAAGCCTTTTTCCTGTTCTGAGTGCGGAAAATGTTTTTCAGAGAAGTCCAATCTTTCCATACATCAGAGATCTCACACGGGGGAGAAGCCTTTTTCCTGTTCTGAATGTGGGAAATGTTTTTCACTGAAGTCCAGTCTTTTCAAACATCAGAGCTTGCACACGGGGGAGAAGCCTTTTTCCTGTTCTGAATGCGGGAAATGTTTTTCAGAGAAGTCCAGTCTTTCCACACATCAGAGATTACACACGGGGGAGAAGCCTTTTTCCTGTTCTGAATGTGGGAAATGTTTTTCAGTGAAGTCCCATCTTTCCACACATCAGAGATCTCACACGGGGGAGAAGCCTTTTTCCTGTTCTGAGTGCGGGAAATGTTTTTCAGAGAAGTCCCATCTTTCCACACATCAGAGATCACACACGGGCACAAAGCCTTTTTCCTGCCCTGAGTGCGGGAAATGTTTTTCACGGACGTCCTATCTTTCCACACATCAGAGATTGCACACGGGGGAGAAGCCTTTTTCCTGTTCTGAGTGCTGGAAATGTTTTTCAGAGAAGTCCAGTCTTTCCAAACACCAGAGATCACACACGGGCGCAAAGCCTTTTTCTTGCCCTGAGTGCGGGAAATGTTTTTCACGGACGTCCAATCTTTCCACACATCAGAGATTGCACACAGGGGAGAAGCCGTATTCCTGTCCTGAATGCAGGAAATGTTTTTCACAGAAGTCCCAGCTTTCCAAACATCAGAGATTGCACACGGGGGAGAAGCCTTTTTCCTGTTCTGAGTGCGGGAAATGTTTTTCAGATATGTCCAGTTTTTTTATACATCAGAGATCTCACACAGGGGAGAAGCCTTTTTCCTGTTCTGAGTGCGGAAAATGTTTTTTAGTGAAATCCAAGCTTTCCACACATCAGAGATGTCACACGGGGGAGAAGCCGTATTCCTGTCTTGCTTGTGGGGAATGTTTTTTAAGGAAGTCCAGTCTTTACACACATCAGAGATCTCACATCGGGGTGAAGCCACTTTCTTGAGTGAGGGAAATGTTCCTCACTGAAGTCCTGTCTTCCTGTACATCAGGGGTCCCACACAACCCCTCCAGGTGTATTAGTGAGTGCAGGAAATGTCTTGTATGTGAATGTTGCTGGACATGTGGGGAAGAAGCACACCCTGATATACACCTCAGATATACTCCATGGCTGATCTTCATCATGTAAGAAACACTTCTTAAGGAGATCAGAGATCACCAAAGACATGGATGAAGTGTTGTACCGTGTTGGCCATTGATAGCAGGATAAAAATAAAAATGGAGTCCTTCCCTCTCATTGGCTGAGTACATTTTGTGGGGGAAGATTTCACAGACATTTAGGGATCTATTATAAAACAAATTGTAGAATGAATGTGACACGCGTTCCTCCAATCATGACAAATATTGGATCATCGGCTCCATCTAGTGGCAAAAATCTGCCCCTGTGGTATTAATACCGACCATTGACATAAAACAGAAAATACCACATTTGGCCATTAGATGGCGCTAAGTACCATAGAAATTATCTCCATCTAGTGGCCAAATGCAATCATTTCCATTGTAAATGAATGGAAACCTTTCGACCAGCACAGCAAATCTCCTAATAACATTTATCTTTCCCCCATTCACACAGAAGGAATGTACATGGACTTTCCCCGGGGGAATTGCTAGGCACATATTTTATGAATAGACCCCTAAATGTCAGGAGACGTTTATATAAAGATGGGAAGTATGGAGCAGATAAATGAATAGACCTCCTAGCAATGTTATTACCAGGCTGCAGCTAGGGGGAGCTCTAATGTGTGAGCACAGCAGAGTGATCCCATCTAGCTCACATTAACCCTTTCGCTCTCAGATGTTTTTGCATTATTTTGGGCCTGAAGATTAGATAAAACCCCCAAACATATATTATCTGATAGCAGAGGCCCTGGAGAATAAAATGGTGGTGATTGTTAAGGTGTTCCTCGTACACAAATTTCCCCCTAATATCCGGGTTTATTTTCTCCTTTTCCCCATTTTCTATGGTGTGATCTTTTCTACAATACTTTGTTATAATAATGTAACACGTTGTGTATTGTATGACTCCGCCTCCACATTCCAGACAAGTCATTTTCCTGACCAATCGCATTTCTACCTTTTTACTATTTCCTGATTCTATGACTGTAATCTGTTTTTAAAAGTAAAAATGATAATAAAAAAATGTATTGAAGAGAAATGACAGGTTGTGTGTGTGGGTGGAATGAGAAGAATTGCTGGTGGTGTTGTCACCTGTCACAGCAGTCACACCTGCTTTCCCGGCCAATGCACCAGATAAATGTTGCAGCAAAACGGCTCTTTGAGTTCTGGGAAACCAGGAATGGACTCCGGACACGGACTCCAGGAAAACAAAGCTTTTATTTCACCAGGGAAAGGAGCGACTCACGCCAGGATGCCAAGTGGCCTCTTCTAGGCGTTTACAACATATATATTTCCTCTTGTATAGACATTCCTTGGAACTTGGTAAAACATCTAAAAGCTTGTTAGCGAGTGACATCTGCGGCTTCTCCGTTATCTGTCTAATTTATCATCTACTAAGCTGTAGACATGTGCGCTCACCCAACATTTCTTTGTTTTCAGAGTCATTTGTTTCTTCCTTTTTCTCGGGTCGTTAGTTATGATAAAAATGTATTACTTCAAATTAATTTGAAAATCCAAATTAATAACAAATTATCAGTATCGGAATTTCCTTTCAAATTGAGCTGTTAGTGAATGTAACAATTAGGAATTGATCCGATTTAACAAATCCTGCATCGAATCGAATGGAACGTAAGAAAATTAACCAATTAAGGACCAAGACTGTTTTTCAGACTTGGTGTTTACAAAAATATAAAAAAAAAAATTTGCTAGAAAATCACTTAGAACCGCCAAACATTATATATATATTTTTTCTGACACCCTAGAGAATAAAATGGCGGTCGTTGCAATACTTTTTGTCACACCGTATTTGCGCGGCGGTCTTACACAAGCGCGCTTTTTTTTTTTTGGAAAAAAAAATCACCTTTTTTAAATTAAAACACAAGACAACAGTAAAGTTAGGCCAATTTTTTTTATATTGTGACAGATAATGTTACGCCGAGTAAAATGAGACCCAACATGTCGCGCTTAAAAATTGCGCCCGCTCGTGGAATGGCGTCAAATTTTACCCTTCAAAAATCTCCATTGGCGACGTTCAAAAAAATTGAAAAAGTGTCTTTAAGAAGTATGGCGGAAGTGACGTTTTGACGTCACTTCCGACCTGCTTTTCTATGGGAACGGGTGGGGGCCATCTTACCCTCACTCGTATCACAGCCAAGCAGGAGACAAGACCCGATCGCCGCTGCCGACAGCTCCGGTAAGGGGTGGAGGGCACAGGAGGGGGGCCCCTCTCCAGCCGCCGATAACGGTGATCTTGCGGCGAATCCTCCGCGCAGACCACCATTATCGATTAAAGGACTGGCGTGTAAAGAGATGGATACCTCGGTTGTGGCAGCAGCTGCTGCCATTACCAAGATATCCCTCTTCAAAATTAGGATGTATATAGTCGTGCGCGGGTCCTGAAGTGGTTAATATCAAAACATTTTTCTTTGTTTCTATTTCTGTTTTTGTAAATGATTACGTTTTCTCCTTCACTGATGGGCACTGATGACACTTCACTGACGGGCACTGATAAGGCGGTGCCGATGAGGCGCTACCAATGAAATGGCACTGACAGACGGCACTAATGGGCACTCATAGGTGGCACTGGTGGGTACTTATGAGTGGCACTGCACTGATAGGTGGCACTAAAAGGCTGCACTGATGGGTATATATGAGTAGCACTGATAGATGGCACTGAAATGCATCACTGATGGCACTGGCAGGCATTGCTGATGGGCACTGAATTGGCATATCCCTGGGGTATTCCAGGGTAGCATACCTGGTGGGCGTCCTTTGTAGACATCCTTGGTGGTCCTGGCGGCATCTCCGATGGTACTGGCGGCATCCTTGGTGGTTCTGGCGGCATCTCCGATGGTACTGGTGGTCCTGGATGGGCATCCGCAGGGGAGCTGCACTGATAAACAATCAGCACAGACCACCATGTCAGGAGAGCAGCCGATCGGCTCTCCTCTACTCTCGTCTGTCAGATGCCAGTGAGGAAAAGTTGATAAACGGCTCTTCCTGTTTACGCTGTGATCAGCCGTGATTGGACACAGCTGATCATGTGGTAAAGAGCCTCTGTCAGAGCCTCTTTCCTGAGATCGGTGTTGCGGCGTGTCTGACTGACACACCACAACAGCGATCGCGTCTTATCCTGCTGGACATCATATGACACCCAGTCAGGATAACTGAATCACTTCCTGAAAGTCATTTCTCTATAGGCCGGGTGGGAAGTGGTTAAAAGCCTTCACAGGTCATCAGATTAAAGGTAACCCTGAAGAATGGGCCTAGAGTGCAGTGGTCAGGAGTATATCATATACAGAGGTCAGGAGTATATCATATACAGTGATCAGGAGTATATCATATACAGGGATCAGGAGTATATCATATACAGAGGTCAGGAGTATATCATATACAGAGGTCAGGAGTATATCATATACAGAGGTCAGGAGTATATCATATACAGGGGTCAGGAGTATATCATATACAGTGGTCAGGAGTATATCATATACAGTGATCAGGAGTATATCATATACAGGGGTCAGGAGTATATCATATACAGGGGTCAGGAGTATATCATATACAGAGGTCGTCAGGAGTATATCATATACAGGGGTCAGGAGTATATCATATACAGAGGTCAGGAGTATATCATATACAGGGGTCAGGAGTATATCATATACAGGGGTCAGGAGTATATCATATACAGAGGTCAGGAGTATATCATATACAGGGGTCAGGAGTATATCATATACAGAGGTCAGGAGTATATCATATACAGGGGTCAGGAGTATATCATATACAGAGGTCAGGAGTATATCATATACAGGGGTCAGGAGTATATCATATACAGGGGTCAGGAGTATATCCTATACAGGGGTCAGGAGTATATCATATACAGGGGTCAGGAGTATATCATATACAGGGATCAGGAGTATATCATATACAGGGGTCAGGAGTATATCATATACAGGGGTCAGGAGTATATCATATACAGGGTTCAGGAGTATATCATATACAGGGGTCAGGAGTATATCATATACAGGGGTCAGGAGTATATCATATACAGAGGTCAGGGTCTTCTACTGACATTAGAGAGAAAAGTCTCTCCTGTACGGCTCTCTCCTTGACATATCGTAGAATGAAGCCGTATTGTTCTTTCAGTGTCATCATCCCGTGTTCTGTCCATTTCCACACCGACACCAACATCTCCTCCACCATCCCGCTGTATTTGTTGTCTCACCATGTTTCCAATGATGGAGATCCAGAGGCTGACCGGAGTCTTCTTCTCCATGTCACCAGACCACCTCTTCCTCTACTATTGGGGTGCTGGGCCTTTCTATTGCCTCGTTTCCACTGAGCGGATCGGTTCGGTACGGTACGCTATTTTGGGTGTTTCCATTATGAAAGCGTACCGAAAAACCGATGCATCACTGATTGGTGGATGCGCTAGGATTTTTTACTAAACCCTGAATGGTCCCTCACGGTCCGATTTGCAGTGGAAACGCTCACGCGATTAGACCGGACCCATCCGAACCGCTCCAAAATAACTGACCCGACCCGATCCGTGCAGTGGAAACGAGGCATATGACTACTCAGGACCCCCAACCTCTTCTATAGGATTGTGAAGATTTCTATCCTATTTACTACGAAGCTGAAGAAGATGTCCATGATGTAGATGAGGGTTACATATAGTATGAGCAGCATCACCCTTCACTCTGTCACCAAGACCTAGTCTGGCAATGCCCAGAATGATACCAATTAGTCTCTGACCAATCTCACGGTTTGGATGGAATTTCTCCTTATATCAGTGGTCAGTGTAGTGGTCCCTTACATTGGTGACCAATGGGAGAAGGACCCCCTTATATGTCATCAGTGGGAAGACTGCCTTCCTTACAGATCATTGATGTCAGTTGTTACTGAGAGACAGAAATTGGAACCCCTAGAACCCTTTGGAGGAACCCTACCTGAGAAAGGCTGGACTAGGCAGTAATATATTTCTCTCCCCCTTGGTGGGAGTGGAGATGACCCATCTATAAGGATATACAATACATACACACATAGCACAAGGCCGTTGTTACACTACGAGACGTTTTTTGGGAGTATGATTCCTCTTACCTCCACAAGGTGGTGATCTCACTTCTACCATAGAGAGAAGTCTCTATGGAAGACAGGAAGTGATGTCAGAAACCGACAGGAAATCCAGGTCAGAGGTGAGTCGGGAGGAAGTAGTGAGGAGACATCTTTGGAATCGGTAGCAGATGAGGTAATAAGATCTTATCTTCTATTTACACCCAGTAACCCCGTCATGTCCGTCCTCTTCCTCCATAGTCACTGTGACGTCTTTTATCTCCAGCAGATGATAATACACACATATACCTCCCAACTGTCCCTCTTTGCTTTTCATGTGTCCCCCATGTTGGTCTGATCTATATACATGTGCAGGAGTGGTGTATCCATAGGGACGCCGAAGCGCCGCCCCCTCTGGTTCGCTCTCTCACAGCCACTAAAATATACAGATTCATGCATTGTATGAATCTGAATATTTTCACCACTGCCGCCCACTATTCAGCTGGCCTGACATCGAGCGCCGGTCAGCTGAATAACGGCAGCTGGCTGGCCTTGTGGAAGTGCCTATCAGAGCCAGCGGCTCTGATAGGCTTTCCGAGTACAGCCCTGAGGCTGTAGTCGGCTTCCTGAAGCTTATCCTTGGGACGTATCGGCGGTGACTTCCTTGGATAAGACTGACAGGCATCTCAGCCAATCAGGTAATCTGATTCTGCTAATCAGTGATTGGCTGAAGAGTCATCGAGGGCGGGACGAGGGACGGAGAAGCCAGAAATGTACGTTCGGGGGGGGGCATTTTACTGTGGGCACGGTGGCCACAATTGTGGGTCACAGTGGCGACAATTGGGGGCACAGTGGCTGCGTTTGATGGCACAGTCGCTGCGTTTAATAGGCACAGTGAGGCTGCAATTGTTTTTTTTTTTTTCATTCCCCCCCCCCCCCAAAAAAAATTTGAGCACCAGCCGCCAGTGTACATGTGTATATAAAATGCACTATTTATCTATCAAAAAGTCTTTCCCGGTGCTAAACCTTCCATCCAATTTCTACATTTTTCTGCTGCATTTGTAAATTCCAGAAGCCGATATAAAGGAATATTAGTGGTGAAAATGCACTTGTGGGTTTATCCCATTTTTTTTCCTCCATTGGGGGCGTGTCAGGGGTGTGTCTTATGCCCACATAAAGTTGGAAGGTATGTACACATATATAGGGCCAGATTCTCAGTGCGAGTGATGCTTAGCATCACTTTGGCATAGATACGCTTCAACGTCCGATTACACTTGCGGATCGTAGGTGTAATGACAACTCCGGCCACTAGTTGGCCTTTACGTTGTTTTCTCATTTGCATATGCAAATGAGGCTAGTACGCCGATTCCCGATCGCTTTTACGCCGCCCCGTCGTCGCGTACGTCGTTTACAAACTTGTAAGGTTACCCCTGCTTCTATGAGGAGTAACCTTACGAAGTTCCGTTGGATGCCATGTTAAGTATGGCGTCGGGTCAGCGTCGGCTTTTTCCGTCGCTTACGTCATTTTACTAACTCGTTCGCGAATAGGGGCATTGCGTAGTGACGATCACGTCGTTTTGACGTCGGTTTCAACGACGCTTTCCGACGTGAGCTGGAGCATGCGCACTGGGCTTTTTCCCCGGCTGGCGCATGCGCAGTTCGTTCGACGCGGGGGCGCGCTTAATTTAAATACAAGCCGCCCCATTTGAATTAAGCGGGCTTACGCTGGGCCATTTTCGCTACGCCAGCGCAAACTACGGAGCAAATGGTTAGAGAATACGGCACTTGCTCTAGTACGATGCGGCGGCGTAGTATAAATGGCTTACGCTACGCCAGCGATTTTCTTAGAGAATCTGGCCCATAGTGTGGAGTCGTACATTCCCCCACTTACGGGGCCGGTACATTCCCCCACTTACGGGGCCGGAACATTCTCTTCTTTTCCAAAATGTGTTTTTCCCCAGCTAATTCAGCTTTTCATTTTATAATAACAGATTATACGATAATACGGGATGGGGGTTTTATTAAGAGCTGTATTTATAATTAGGGATGCACCGAAATTTAATCGGCCGAAAATTATGTTTTTAGCATATTGCCGAAAGAAAAAAAAAAAAGTACAGATAATTGCGCAGTCACTCAACTCATGTGCGACTTGAACATCGCATGTTCGATCGTTCGTCGAATTGCGAACGTTATGGGCCGTTCGCGCCAAATTCGAGTGGCGTGTCACGGCCCATAATTCACTGCAGTGCATTGCCGGCTGATGATTGGCCAAGCATGCACTATGACCCGCATGCTTTGGCCAATCACAGCGTGCAAAAACCGGAGAGCCATAATTGGCCAAAGCCAATTATGCCTCGGGGGATTTAGTACAAACCCCACACTATATAAGGCCGCCTGGAAGTTGGCCTTGTGTAGTGTGTTGTGGCGGTGTTTAGAGAGAGAGAGAGAGAGGGTGTCATTTCAATTGAGTTAGAGCACACAGGCGAGTGAGTTACAGTGTGTAGAGGATATATATGCATCCCAGGTGTTGTGTGTGTGTGTGTGTATACATATATATATATATATATACACTGTATTGAGTTTAGCTAGATCCGTTCCTGTTATTCTCTTCCTAATATATAGGCAGGCAGCAGGCCTGCTAGCTGCAGTATTTTCACTTGGTGTACTGTGTCCTTTGCACAGTGTGCACCTAAAGCTACCTGAAGACAATTGCTGGTGTTCTCATATTAATACCACAGGCAGGGTTCTGCAAGTATTGTCAGTGTTTGTGCAGCTACATCTCCCTGCAGCCCATCGGTATGTCTTGAAGGACAACAAGGGGAGGCAGAGAGTCACAAGCCGATAAAAGAGGGCAAGCAGGCTCTGTGTCTAGAGGCAACAGTACTGGTCATGGACACGGTGCATCCTCATCAGCACGTGGCCGTGGGACAGGTTTTTTCCGGCAGCTGGTCGCGTTGATCCGCAACATTCCATACACTTGGTAGAGTGGATGACCAAGACATCTTCATCTTTCTCATTCTCTCTCACCCAGGCTGAGGCTACTTTGTCTGGCAAAGCAGCTGCCATCGCGGCCTCTTCCCTCTGCTCAGTGGCATCAGTCACTCCTTCCCTAGCCCCACCATGTCCTCCTAAGGAGTCCCCCGAACTGTTTGACCACAGTGTTGGGAACATGCTGCAGGAGAATGCACAGCGTTTTGAAGGCTCCCATGATGGTACCCAGATAGAGGAAGGCAGTAACATGAGCCTAGAGAGAGGGGGTGCCCAAGAAGGACAGCAATCTGGCAGTCATGTTCCCCCAGCTGCAGCATACTGCCAGGTTTGCTACAGTGATGAGGAGGGAGGGGATAAGGTCACTGACTCCATGTGGGTGCCTGATAGGAGAGAGGAGGAAGCACAATGAGGCAGGATGCCCTCCAGGGGCCAGCTTAAGGGCAGTCAACTGACTGCATCACATCGCAGAGCTTCGCATGTGCAGGGCGCTGCTCTCTCTCTCTCTCCGTGTTATTCCAAAAGTTCTTTGGTGTGGGCCTTTTTTGAGACGAGTGCATCAGATCGCACCGCTGCTATTCGCAACAGATGTCGCAAGCGTATCTCGCGTGACCAAAACCTCACATGCCGCTTGGGCACCACATGCTTGACCAGACATATGTCAGCCTGCAATGTGGTTCATTGGCAAGTATACCTCAAAGGCCCACACCAAAGAACAAAGCGGACCTCCCCTTGCCCCTCATCAGCTGGGATCTCCAACCCCACTATACCCTCAGTCCTCTCTGAAGCCTGCACTGATAGGACTGAAAGTGTAGAATTCTGGTGTGTCACAGCCAAGTACTTGCGGGCAATCTACTATCGGTACACCGACATCAGATTATACCAGGCAAATATCCCTGCCCCAGCTGCTGCAGCGCCGAAATAATTTTTTTCCCAGCCATCCACATGCCCAGCGGTTGAATGCTAGCTTAGCTAAATTGCTAGCACTTCAACGGCTGCCTTTTTAGTTGGTAGACTCTGCCCCCTTACATGAGTTTGTGGAATGTGCCTCAGTGACAGGCTCCCAAATGCCACTTTTTCTCACAGATGGCAATTCCGGCTCTCTACCGGCATGTGGAAGGCAATGTCCATGCCTCGCTGGACAGGGCGGATAGCGGTATGGTGCATATTACCGCTGACTCATGGTCCAGCAGGCATGGACAGGGATGTTACCTATTTTTAACGGCGCATTGGGTGACTCTGATGGCACGCCTCCAAAATGCTACTGCTGGTGATTGTGACACACCTCTCTCCTCCACCCCTCCTCTTCTTCTTCCTCTGTGGCCTCTTCCTGTGCTGATTTGTCCTCGGAACAAGGGGCAGGCTCAGAGGTGGTTGACACCATGCCAGCTTAAGCCAGGAATGGTGGTTTTCGACAATGGCACTAACCTCCTCTCCGCCCTCCGACAGGGACAACTAACCCATGTGCCCTGTTTTGCTCACATCCTTAACTTGGTGGTGCAGCGGTCCTTGGCAGGTACCCGGGCTTACAGGATGTCCTGAAGCAGGCCAGGAAACTCTGTTTGCATTTCCGCCGGTCATATAATGCCAGTGCTCGGCTGGCTGACCTCCAAAAGGAACACAACCTGCCCAAGAACCACCTAATCTGTGACATGCCCACCAGGTGGAACTTGTTGGCCATGCTGCAGTGGCTGCACAAGCAGCAGAGGGCCATCAATGAGTATCTGTGCCAATATGGCACCAGGACAGGGTCAGGGGAGCTTGTTTTTTTTTTTTTCCATGCCAGTGGGCCTTGATCAGGGATGCATGCACTGTCCTGTCACCATTTGAGGAGGCCACGAGGATGGTGAGCAGTGACAATGCATGCATTAGTGACTCTGTCCCTCTTGTCCACCTGTTGGAGCACACACTGCGTGGAATAATAGACAGGGCCCTTGAGGCAGAACAGAGTGAGGAAGAGGAGGACTTCCTTACCTCTCAAGGCCTCTTTTATCCAGACAGTGTTCCTGCTTGGATCACCACCACCTACCAAGCACCTGATGTAACTGAATTTTTTTTTTAAATGTCAGATCCCTTCAAGATGCTGAGTGACTGTTGTGCTGAGTAAATCATCCTTTTCCTCCTCAATGATCATGCTGATAGCTTGTAAGAAAATTTTTGGTTCTGGGCACCGCCACCAGTGGCTAAGGCCCAATTTTTCTGCCCCTGTTTAATTCTTGATGCAATACTTTGCAGTGGGGCTTATTACTGCGCTCCAACTAGAGTATCTGTGAGGGCTTACAGTGTTGTGGCACCAGCACCACCGCCAACAAAAGCCCAATTCGTCTGGCCCTGTTCAACAGGGGCATGTAATAACAATTCTTGATCTAATATTTCACAGCATGGCTCATTCCTGCGCCCACCGAGAGTAACTGTAAGGACTTACAGTGTTGTGGCACCAAAGACCCAATTTTTCTACCACTGTTCAACAATGGCATGTAATTACAATTCTTGATATAATCGTTGACAGCAGGGCGTTCCAGCGCCCACCAGGACTAACTGTGAGGGCTTACAGTGTTGTGGCAACACCAACACCTAGGGCCCAAATTTCTGCAGAGAATATACGTCAGGCCCCTACTTTCAAACATCCAACTTACAAACGACTCCTACTTGCAAACGGAAGGCAACACCAGGAAGTGAGAGGAAGTATACCCCTAGGAAGGGAAATTCTCTTCTGTAAGAGTTGATATGGGAAAAAGGTGTCTCCTCTCCACTGATGCTTTATCACCAATCCTTGTTTCCCTAATAACCCCAAATTTTCGAAATCCAATTGTCATTGGGACAGAAAGTGAGGTGCAATCTTATGAACAGATGCGCACAGACAGCAAAACAAATGTTACAGGGGTGACAACCCTTCCCTATGTTTTCAGAAAAGCTTAAAAAAATGTTTTTGGCTGGAGCTACACTTTAAAAAAGTACCAGTTCAAAATTACAGATTGTATTTAACAACAAACCTACAGTCCCTGTGTTGTTTGCACCGCCTGTATACTGCTGTTCAAAGTATATAGGGCCAAACGGGCTTGTAATGACCTGGGGGGGGGGGGGGGACCAATGCTATTTTTCTCAGTGATTTTCATCCATATTGCAGGGGCCAGATATTACATTAAAGCCGCAAGCAGTTTTAAATGACTTTTTTTCTATAGAAATGTCATTTTGTGCATGGACAGTTCTAAACACGGGAAACACGGCCCACTTTACAGACATACTATACACACCCAGCAGGTACAATACTTAAAGGAATATTTAACTTTTTTTTTTTTCACTTTAAGCATTGTTAAAATCACTGCTCCCGAATACACGGCCATTTTTAAAACTTATTTTACATTGATACATGTTCCCTGGGGCAAGACCCGGGTCCCCAAACCCTTTTTAAGACAATAACTTGCATATTAGCCTTTAAAATTAGCACTTTTGATTTTTTAACCCTTAGACTTCAATGGGGTCCTAAAGTTTGTGCGAACATCTGGTCCGTTCAAAGGTTCTGATGCGAACCGAACAGGGGGGTGTTTGGCTCATCCCTAGATTATAAAATCAAACACACAACATAAGTCCACCTCTAACTAAAACCCCCAACTCGTATTATCTAGGTTTGTGAGTCTCCTAAGGTCGCTCTCATCTGCTCTGTCAGCCCCCTTCCGTTCAATCACCCCTCCTCCTCTCTGTAACCCCCCCTCCTCCTCTCTGTCACCCCCACACCTCCTCTCTGTCACCCCCACACCTCCTCTCTGTTACTCCCCCTCCTCCCTGTCACCCCCACACACCTCCTCTCTGTCACCCCCTCCTTCTCTCTGTTACTCCCCCTCCTCTCTGTCACCCCCACACCTCCTCTCTGTCACCCCCTCCTTCTCTCTGTCACCCCCCTCCTCCTCTCTGTCACCCCCCTCCTCCTCTCTGTCACCCCCCTCCTCCTCTCTGTCACCCCCCTCCTCTCTCTGTCACCCCCTCCTCCTCTCTGTCACCCCCTCCTCCTCTCTGTCATCCCCCTCCTCCTCTCTGTCACCCCCCTCCTCCTCTCTGTCATCCCCCCTCCTCTCTGTCATCCACCTATTTGTAACCCCCCTCCTCCTCTCTGTAACCCCCCCTCCTACTCTCTCTGTCACCCCCCCCCTCTGTAATCCCCCTCCTCCTCTCTGTCACCTCCCTCCTCCTGTCTGTTACTCCCCCTCCTCTCTGTCACCCCCACACCTCCTCCTCTCTGTCACACTCCTCCTCCTCTCTGTCACCCCCCCCCTCCTCCTCTCTGTCACCCCCCCCCTCCTGCTCTCTGTAACCCCTCCTCCTCCTCTCTGTCATCTTCCATTCTGATTAGTACTCTCTTCGAGTAGTCCCAGGTATTTTACAATCCTATCGCGTGTACTACAAAAAAATTACCTTGTGCCGCAAAAGTGTTCGGGTTTGGCTTGCAGAAAAGGTGGCAACCCTACTTTGGAGGAACCCTGGCTGAGAAAGGCTGGACTAAGCAGAAATATATTTCTATCCCTCTTGGTGGGAGTGGAGATGACTCCATCTGTAAGAATTTACAATACATACACACACAGCACAAGGCCGTGGTCACACTACTCTCTGGGCTGCAGGTCCTCTGAGCTTCACAAGGTGGCGATCTCATTTCTGCCATAGAGACAGGAAGTCTCTATGGAAGACAGGAAGTGATGTCAGGGACAGACAGGAAGTTCCGGGTGAGAGGTGAGTCGGGAGGAAGTAGTGAGGAGACATCTTTGGAATCGGTAGCAGAGGAGGTAATAAGATCTTATCTTCTATTTACACCCAGTAACCCCGTCATGTCCGTCCTCTTCCTCCATAGTCACTGTGACGTCTTTTATCTCCAGCAGATGATAATACACACATATATAGTGTGGAGACCTAGATTAACCCCTTCAGGGGCAGAACATTCCCCCACTTACAAGGGCCGGAACATTCTCTTCATTTCAGTTTATAATAACAGATTATACGATAATACGGGGTGGGGGTTTTAGTTAGAGGTGGACTTATGATACTTGTGTTTGATTTTATAATCTTTATGGAGGAGGAAATAACTATTCCTGATGTCTGTGAAGGTTCAACACAAGGGGTGTGTCTGGATGATGACTTTATCTTTGTAAGTATCAGGTGATGTCACTGTCTATTTCCCTATGTAGGAGGATTTAGAAGGACACAAGGATCTCTACAAGGACGTCATGATGGACAATCAGCCGCCCCTCACATCACCGGGTAAGAGGAGACTTTATTGTAAAGGAGAGAGCAGTACGGAGGCTCCACCTAGATCCCCCATCATCTGATAAACACATAGAAACAATGGATTCAGTCAGTGTGTGTGTTTCCTACAGATGGATCCAGTAATGGGAACCCACCAGAGAGATGTCCCCGTCCTCTGTATTCCCGGGATTCCACACAGGAAGGTCACACCATCCCCCACCATCATCAGGTAGATGAGGAACAATTATTGGTGGTTATGATTTATACACAAACATGTTTATTATAATGAATGTTTTATTATATATTCAGAGTGGAAACCTCGGGGATGATAATATTGATATTAAAGAAGAGTATAAAGAGGGGGATGAGGAGTATGGAGTGATGGAGGAGTTTTCAGAAGGACACAAGGATATGATGGAGCCACCTAATACCAGGAACCCCCCAGAGAGATGTCCCCGTCCTCTGTATTCCCGGGATTCCACACAGGAAGGTCACACCATCCCCCACTGTTACAAGGTCGGTGGGGCGGAGCATCTAGAACATGGACTGGTGGAGATGATGTGTGGGTTTTGTATGTAAGTTTATATCTTACAGACGATATTCTCTCTCATTTTCTTGGTTTAGAGTGGAGATCCAATCGATATAGAATTTGAGGTGAAATCAGAAGAAGAAGAGACGTATGTGAGGGATGATCAGCAGTCTATGGAGGAGGATGGAATAACGGGGACATTTATAGAGGAGGACACTCCTACAGAGATCAGCACAGGTGGGTCATTAACACTAAATCCATTCCTCCACCCATACTGCTCACTGATTGGTCCAGAGTAGGGCGGGGACTGGGATATGTGATAACATCCTCCAACTTTGGGACCTTGAATAGAAAGTGATAATGAGGGGGGGAGTCAGTAACCCAATGATGGTGGTCTTCAGGATCAGTCCAGTTTTCCTCTTGGTTGTTTTCCCCCCCATCCTCACTCTCTGACCCTCATCCTATAATCCCCTCATCACTGTCACTCCTATAAAAGACAGTTCTCGTTGTTTCCTCACTCTCTGACTAAGGTCCATGAATAATGAAATGATCTGGTAGGAGATCAGAGGACCCATTTACTAGTTACCTTGAGGGGGGAATTGTAAGATCCTCAGAGACAAAGCTGCCTGATGTGGGCGGAGTCCTGGTTTAGGGGAACCAATCAGCTCATGTCTAGTAATAATCTTTGTATTTCTATTTTAGTAGATGGACGGGAGATGAGGAAAACCTCAGAGGATTGTCTAACTTTGTCTCCAGACTGTAAAGTAGAAGATGAGGACATCACACAGTATAGTCCAGGAGAAAACCCGACTACCTCAAATGTCCATCCGGCACCACACAGTGTAGATGGAC
This sequence comes from Rana kukunoris, assembly GCA_029574335.1. Taxonomy (NCBI): domain Eukaryota; kingdom Metazoa; phylum Chordata; class Amphibia; order Anura; family Ranidae; genus Rana; species Rana kukunoris. The sequence goes on from JAJQKJ010002038.1 coordinate 204,627, forward strand.
CATCGTATTCCTCTTATCCTGAGGAACCTCAGACTGTGCGGGACGGTGCCGGACCATCGTATTCCTCTTATCCTGAGGAACCTCAGACTGTGCGGGACGGTGCCAGACCATCGTATTCCTCTTATCCTGAGGAACCTCAGACTGTGCGAGACGGTGCAGTCCTTTCAACAGATAAGAGATTTCCCTGTCCTGAGTGTGGGAAGTGTTTCAGTTGTAAATCCAAACTTAATGTGCATATAAGATCTCACACAGGGGAGAAGCCCTATTCTTGTGCTGAGTGCGGAAAATGTTTTTTAACAAAGTCCCATCTTTCCCGACATCAGAGATCTCACACGAGGGACGATGCCAGACCATCGCATTCCTCTTATCGTGAGAAACCTCAGACTGTGAGGGACAGTGCTGACCTTCCAACACCTAAAAGATTTCCCTGTAGTGAATGCGGGAAGTGTTTCCGATTAAATTCCCATTTAATTGAGCATAAAAGATCTCACACAGGGGAGAAGCCGTATTCCTGTCCTGAGTGCGGGAAATGTTTTTCAGCGAAATCCAGTCTTTACAACCATCAGAGTTCTCACATGGGGGAGAAGCCGTATTCTTGTCCTGATTGCGGGAAATGTTTTTCACTGAAGTCCAGACTTTCCATACATCAGCGATCGCACACAGGGGAGAAGCTACTTTCCTGTTCTGAGTGTGGGAAATGTTTTTCAGCAAAGGCCGATCTTTACAGACATCAGAGGTCGCATACGGGGGAGAAGCCATATTCCTGTCCTGAGTGTGGGAAATGTTTCTCAGTGAAGTACAATCTTTACAACCATCAGAGATTGCACACGGGGGAGAAGCCATTTTCCTGTTCTGAATGCAGGAAATGTTTTGCAGCGAAGGCCCAGCTTTACACACATCTAACGTCTCACATGGGGGAGCAGCCGTATTCCTGTCCTGAGTGCGGCAAATGTTTTTCAGCTAGGTCCAGTGTTTACACACATCAGAGATTACACACAGGTGAGAAGCCATATTCCTGTCTCGAGTGTGGGAAATGTTTTTCAGATAAGTCCAATCTTATCAAACATCAGAGATTGCACACGGGCGAGAAGCCATTTTCTTGTCCTGAGTGCGGGAAATGTTTTGCAGCGAAGGCCCAGCTTTACACACATCTAACGTCTCACACGGGGGAGAAACCGTATTCCTGTCCTGTGTGTGGGAAATGTTTTTCTGATAGGTCCAGTGTTTACAAACATCAGAGATCTCACACAGGGGAGAAGCCATTTTCCTGTCCTGAGTGCGGGAAAAGTTTTGCAGCGAAGGCTCAGCTTTACACACATCTGCCATCTCACACGGGGGAGAAGCCGTATTCCTGTCCTGAATGCGGGAAATGTTTTTCAGATAGGTCCAGTATTTACAAACATCAGAGATTGCACACGGGGGAGAAGCCGTATTCCTGTCTAAAGTGCGGGAAATGTTTTTCACAGAAGTCCACTCTTTCCACACATCAGAGATCTCACACGGGGGAGAAGCCGTTTCCCTGTTCTGAGTGTGGAAAACATTTTTCAATGAAGTCCAGTCTTAACACACATCAGAGATTGCACATGAGGGCGAAGCCACTTCCCTGTCCAACCGAGGAAAATGTTCCTCTCTGAAGTCCTGTCTTCCTGTACATTAGGGGCCCCACACAACCCTTGAGGTGTATGAGTGAGTGCGGGAAATGTTCTGTATGTGAATGTTGCTGGACATGTGGGGAAGAAGCACACCCTGATATACACCTCAGATATACTCCATGGCTGATCTTCATCATGCAAGAAACACTTCATAAGGAGATCAGAGATCACCAAAGACATGGATGAAGTGTTGTACCGTGTTGGCCATTGATAGCAGGAGAAAAATAAAAATGGAGTCATTCCCTCTCATTGGCGAGTACATTTTGTGGTGGAAACTCTTGCAAGAGTTCTGTTTTCTCAAGTCGTCTTTCAGGACGAAACGCGTTAACCCCACCACTTAAAAGTCTGTCCTCTAGGCCTTTTAAAATAAAAATGGAGTCCTTCCCTCTCATTGGCTGAGTACATTTTGTGGTGGAAGATTTCACAGACATTTAGGGATCTATTATAAAACAAATTGTAGAATGAATGTGACACGCGTTTCTCCAATCATGACAAATATTGGATCATCGGCTCCATCTAGTGGCAAAAATCTGTCACTCTCCCTCGTATACAATTTCCCCTTAATATCCGGGTTTATTTTCTCCTTTTCCCCCATTTTCTATGGTGTGATCTTTTCTACAATACTTTGTTATAATAATGTAACACGTTGTGTATTGTACGACTCCGCCTCCACATTCCAGACAAGTCATTTTCCTGACCAATCGCATTTCTACCTTTTTACTATTTCCTGATTTTTTTGCTGTAATCTTTTTAAGTAAAATTATAATAAAAAAATTATTGAACAGAAAATAGTTGTGTGTGTGTCGGTGGAATGACAGCGAACTTCAATCCCAGACAATTGCTCAAAGGAGATGCTTTAAAAGTCCTCACAGGCCATAAATGTAGAGGAAACCCCGAATAATGGGCCCAGAGTGTAGTGGTCAGGAGTATATCATATACAGCCCTGTGTATGGAGTGCAGTGGTAAGGAGTGTATCATATACAGCCCTGTGTATGGAGTGCAGTGGTAAGGAGTGTATCATATACAGCCCTGTGTATGGAGTGTAGTGGTCAGGAGTGTATCATATACAGCCCTGTGTATGGAGTGTAGTGGTAAGGAGTGTATCATATACAGCCCTGTGTATGGAGTGTAGTGGTCAGGAGTGTATCATATACAGCCCTGTGTATGGAGTGTAGTGGTCAGGAGTATATCATATACAGCCCTGTGTATGGAGTGCAGTGGTAAGGAGTGTATCATATACAGCCCTGTGTATGGAGTGTAGTGGTCAGGAGTGTATCATATACAGCCCTGTGTATGGAGTGTAGTGGTAAGGAGTGTATCATATACAGCCCTGTGTATGGAGTGTAGTGGTCAGGAGTGTATCATATACAGCCCTGTGTATGGAGTGTAGTGGTAAGGAGTGTATCATATACAGCCCTGTGTATGGAGTGTAGTGGTAAGGAGTATATCATATACAGCCCTGTGTATGGAGTGTAGTGGTCAGGAGTATATCATGTACAGCCCTGTGTATGGAGTGCAGTGGTAAGGAGTGTATCATATACAGCCCTGTGTATAGACAGACCACCTTAGCAGGAAAGTGATACAGCAAGTGACAATTCGCGACATGGCAAGTGAGAATCCATGACATGTGGCAAGTGACAATCTGATGTGTGGCAGGAGACGTGGCAATCCGCAGCATGTGGCAGGCAACGTGGCAAATGACAATCCGTGGCAAGGGACAATCTGCATCTAATGACAGGCGAGTGTCCTGTACCCCCGATGCAGTGTCCTCTGCCCTCTTCACATCACCCCCCACTGTAGTGTCCTCTGCCCTCCATATCAGTGTTCCCTGCCCTCTCCACCCACAGTAGTGTCCACCCCAAAGCAACGTTTTCTAACCCCCTTCACGTGATTCCCACACTGTAGTGTCCTGTATCCCCCAAAACAGTGTGCCCTGCCCTCCTTCACATCACTCCCCCACTGTAGTGTCCTCTGCCCCCTCCCCCCACAGTAGTGTCCTGTACCCCCAATGCATTGTCCTCTGCCCCCTTTACATCACCCCCCCCCACTGTACTGACCTCTGCCCCCCATACAAGTGTTCTCTGCCCTCTCCCCCTAAAGCAGCATTTTCTACCCACCTTTTCATCACCCCCCCCCCACTGTAGTGTCCTATGCCCCTCCCATATCAGTGTTCTATGCCCTCTCCCCCCACAGTAGTGTCCCCCCCCTCCCCAAAGCAACGTTTTCTACCCACCTTCACGTGACTCCCACACTGTAGTGTCCGGTATCCCCCAAAACAGTGTGCCCTGCCCTCCTTCACATCACTCCCCCACTGTAGTGTCCTCTGCCCCCTCCCCCCACAGTAGTGTCCTGTACCCCCAATGCATTGTCCTCTGCCCCCTTTACATCACCCCCCCCCCCACTGTACTGACCTCTGCCCCCCATACAAGTGTTCTCTGCCCTCTCCCCCTAAAGCAGCATTTTCTACCCACCTTTAAATCACCCCCTCCCCACTGTACTGACCTCTGCCCCCCATACAAGTGTTCTCTGCCCTCTCCCCCTAAAGCAGCATTTTCTACCCACCTTTACATCACCCCCCCCCACTGTAGTGTCCTATGCCCCCCCCCATATCAGTGTTCTATGCCCTCTCCCCCCACAGTAGTGTCCCCCCCCCCTCCCCAAAGCAACGTTTTCTACCCACCTTCACATCACTTCCTCTGCCCCTTCACATCACCCCACCCCCCACTGTACTGTCCTCTGCCCCCATATAAGTGTTTACTGCCCTCTCCCCCCAAAGCAGAATTTTCTACCCACCTTTACATCACCCCCCACTGTAGTGTCCTCTGCCCAACCATATCAGTGTTCTATGCCCTCTCCCCCCACAAGGCAACATTTTCTACCCACCTTCACATCACTTTCTCTGCCCCCTTCACATCACCCCCCCTACTGTACTGTCCTCTGCCCCCATATAAGTGTTCTCTGCCCTCTCCCCTCAAAAAGCAACGTTTTCTACCCACCTTCAAATTACTTCCTCTGCCCCTTCAAACCCCTCCCCCCCACTGTACTGTCCTTTGCCCCATATAAGTGTTCTCTGCCCTCTCTCCCCAAAGCAGCATGTTCTACCCACCTTCACATCACCCCCCACTGTAGTGTCCCCTGCCTCCTTCACATCACACACCCTCCTACTGTAGTGTCCTCTGCCCTCTCCCCCATAAGCAGCATTTTCTACCCACCTTTACATCACCCCCCCCACTGTAGTGTCCTCTGCCCCCCCATATTAGTGTTCTATGCCCCCCCCCCAAAGCAACATTTTCTACCCACTTTCACATCACTTCCACACTGTAGTTTCCTGTACCCCCAAAACAGTGTCCTTTTCCCCCTTTACATCAACCTCCCCTCACTGTAGTGTCCTCTACCCCCCCCCCCCATTCACATTCCCCTCACTGTAGTGTCCTGTATCCACCAAAACAGTGTCCCCTGCCCTCCTTCACTGTATTGTCCTCAAACCCCATAGCCGTGTTCTCTGCCCCCCCCCCCCCCCGCACAAAGTGTCTTCTGCCCCCTGAAAGCAGTGTCCTCAACCCCCCTCCCCACTAAAGTATCCTCTACCCCCCATACACACAACACTGTGTAGGAAGCACTTCTTCCTTGTTGGCGTGTGTACAGCAGAGCGGAGATCAGAAGACGTCATCGTGGCGGGTGGAAGGATAGAGAAGGAGCTGCTGGAAGTAACATTTCATAAACTGGTGATTGGTTGCTTGGACCGCCTAGCAACAAATCACTGAGCAGCTCCCGCCCTCACCTTCCATCCAGCACTATACTGCCTCCCGATCCCCGCTCTGCAGTAAACAAGTGCGGCGGAGGCAAAGCCCGGGTTTACGATCCACCTGACGGCTCCCGGCGGTCTACGGATCGATCATAAATATATATCCCATAATTTGTGGAAAACTGCGTAACTTTCATGGAAACCAATTCATATACACTTATTGGGATTTTTTTTTCTACCAGACGTGTAGCAGAATACATTTTGGCCTAAATTGAATGCCGTAATTTTACTTTATTTATTTTATAGAATGAAGCCGTATTGTTCTTTCAGTGCCATCATCCCGTGTTCTGTCCATTTCCACACCGACACCAACATCTCCTCCACCATCCCGCTGTATTTGTTGTCTCACCATGTTTCCAATGATGGAGATCCAGAGACTGACCGGAGTCTTCTTCTCCATGTCACCAGACCACCTCTTCCTCTACTATTGGGGTGCTGGGCCTTTCTATGACTACTCAGGACCCCCAACCTCTTCTATAGGATTGTGAAGATTTCTATCCTATTTACTAAGAAGCTGAAGAAGATGTCCATGATGTAGACAAGGGTTACATATACACTATGTTACCAAAAGTATTGGGACGCCGGCCTTTACACACACATGAACTTTAATGGCATCCCAGTCTTAGTCCGGAGGGTTCAATATTGAGTTAGCTTACCCTTTGCAGCTAGAACACCTTCACCTCTTCTGGGAAGGTTGTCCACAAGGTTTAGGGGTGTGTCTATGGGAATGTTTGACCATTCTTCCATAAGAGCATTTGTGAGGTCAGGCACTGATGTTGGACAAGAAGGCCCGGCTCGCAGTCTCTAATTCATCCCAAACGTGTTCTATCGGGTTGAGGTCGGGACTCTGTGCAGGCCAGTGAAGTTCCTCCACCCAAACTCTCTCATCCACGTCTTTATGGATCTTGCGTTGTGCACTGGTCCAAATCATGTGGTGGAGGGGGAATTATGGTGGGGGGTTGTTTTTCAGGGGTTGGGTCTGGACCCCTATTCCCAGTGAAGGGAACTCTTAAGGCGTCGGCCTACCAAGACATTTTGGACAATTTCATGCTCCCAACATGGTGCGAACAGTTTGGGGACGGCCCCTTCCTGTTCCAACATGACTGCACACCAGTGCACAAAGCAAGGTCCATAAAGACCTGGATGAGCAAGTTTGGGGTGGAGGAACTGGACTGGTCTGCACAGAATCATCTTATGGAGTCTGTACGGGGTATAGTAAGCTCGGTGTAAGATTTTAAATTGGATCATTTTACCCTTAGCTAAGACTTAATGAGAGAAGTTAAAGTAGGAGGTCCTGGGAAGAGCGGAGGGGAGTTTTGGGCGATATCTGCAGGTGAGGTTGGTGATGTAGATGGGGTGATGTTGTGAATGGCCTTGTATGTTGTGGTTAGCATTTTGAATTTTACACAGTGGGGGAGGGGAAGCCAGTGAAGGGATTGGCAGAGAGAAGCAGCAGTCACGGATCGCTTAGTGAGGTGTATTAGTCTGGCAGCAGAATTCATAATAGTCTAAAGGGGGAGGAGCCTGCATAAGGGTAGGCCATTAACCAATTCAGGCCCGCGCTACCGTCGAATGACGGCAACAGCGCGGGCCTGAATATCCAACATGCCGTCATTTGACGGCATCTCCTTTGGGCGTTCCCAGTGCGCGCTGTAGAGCGCGCTGCGGGGAAGCCCTGTGTTGTCCGTGTCCCTTGGACACGGCCAATCACAGATCGCGGCGAACGGCCAATCAGAGCGGCCGTTTGCGATGCGATCTGTGGGCGAATGAGAGATGATCTCTCATAGATCATCTCTCATTGCCGTGTTACACAGAGACAGCGTCCTGTCTCTGGAGAGGAGGAGCCCGATCTGTGTTCCTTGTACATAGGGACACAGATCGGTCACCCCCCCCCAGTCACCCCCCCCCCCTCCCCCTACAGTTAGAACACACCTAGGATACACATTTAACCCCTTCCTCGCCCCCTAGTGTTAACCCCTTCAATGCCAGTCACATTTATACTGTAATTAGTGCATATTTATAGCACTGATCGCAGTATAAATGTGAATGGCGGCAAAAATGTGTCAAAAGTGTCCGATGTGTCCGCCATAACGTCGCAGTAACAATAAAAATCGCAGATCGCCGCCATTTCTAGTAAAAAAAAAATAATAAAAAATAATAATTCTCTCCCCTATTTTGTAAGCGCTATAACTTTTGCGCAAACCAGTCGCTTATTGCGATTTTTTTTTCTTTTACCAAAAATATGTAGAAGAATACGTATCGCCCTAAACTGAGAAAAAAATGTTTTTTTTTTTTTATTGGGATATTTATTATAGCAACAAGTAAAAAATATTGTATTTTTCTTCAAAATTTGCGCTCTTTTTTGTTTATAGCGCAAAAAATAAAAATCGCACAGGCGATCAAATACCACCAAAAGAAAGCTCGACTTGTGGGGAAAAAAGGACGTAAATTTTGTTTGGGAGCCACGTCGCACGACCGCGCAATTGTCAGTTAAAGCGACGCAGTGCCGGAGGGGGGTGTATGTGCCCAGTAGGCAAGTGGTTAAGGAGAGAGTTTCAGTAGTCAAGGCGGTAAATAATCGCGGAGTGAATAAGTTGCTTTGTGGGGTCATTAGTCAGGAAGGGTCAGATTCTGGAGATGTTGGGGAGGTTAAAGTGGCAGGATTTAGCCAGTGATTGGATGTGGGGGCTGAAGGAGAGGTAAGAGCCAAGGATTACACCCAGCACTCTGGCATGTGTGGAGGGACCAATGGTTGTGCTGTTGATATATATATATATATACATATACATACATACAATCAGGGCTTTTTTTCAGGGGGAACTTGGGGGAACTCAGTTCCACCACCTTTGGCTCAGACCCTTTGGTGCCTGCTCACCACAATCACTTGTGAACACAGAAGTCTGGTTTCTGTGTTTACAAGTGACTGCTTTGTAACCCCATGAACTCTGCACACTGTATGTAATGCAATTCTGGTATTTAATTCCCCTTTAAGACCCTTCTACTGTTTGTGAAATCTGAACGGGTCGTGGTTGAGTTCCTGCACCTATTTTCTGAGAAAAAAAGCTCTGCATACAGTACGTTATAGGTGGCTGTCAAAAAATGCTGAGATGTTGAGATATTTCTCGGGGCTGCAGTTCCTCTGTGCTCCACAAGGTGGTGATCTCACTTCTACCATTCTTCTTCCCGTCTGGAAGTCTCTATGGAAGACAGGAAGTGATGTCAGGGACAGACCGGAAGTGTTGTTGGATATAAACAGGAAGTTCCGGGTGAGAGGCGAGTCGGGAGAAAGTAGTGAGGAGATGTCGTTGGAAGTGGAGGTAATAAGATCTTATTTTCTATTTACACCCAGTAACCCCGTCATGTCCGTCCTCTTCCTCCATAGTCACTGTGACGTCTTTTATCTCCAGCAGATGATGATACACACATATATAGTGTGGAGACCTAGATTGACATCTTCAGGGGCAGAACATTCCCCCCTCTTGTGGGGCCGGTGACTTGTCAGGCTTGTTCCCCTATCCAGCTGGTTCCTTTAAGGACTGCGCAGGCACAATCCTTGTCGACGGAAATCTCCGAACCTCGGCCGCCATCCAGGCTCATTCTTTAACACCATTGGAGGATGGTAAAAAAAAGAGCCAGGAGGCCGAGCGAGCGGAGCGAGGACGTGACGCCGACTGGCCACTTTCCTCAAATTCCACGTTCCAAGGTTCGGAGATTTCCGCCGGCAAGGATTGCGCCGGCGCAGAACCAGCTCGTTAGCCGGAACCATACCATCAGATTGCGCCTGCGCAGTCCTTAATCGAACCAGATAGGCAGATCAACGGAACATTCTCTTGATTTTGGAGATACATTCTAGTATTTTGGTCCTTTGAACACACAGTAGTGACAATAAATAGACAAGACAACATGGCTGAGCTCTACCCCCCCCCCTCATATTTTAGTTCCCCCCTCCCCCCCCCTAAAGCCAAGGAATATCCCATGTGTCCACTGTGAAGCACAGTTTCCACCCACCACTGTCAGCTCTACAGCGTTAGCTACATCTATTTGTAAACACAAAGAGAACTGTGGTTGGTTGCTAGGACTGCCCAGCGTCCTAAGAACCAACCCCCAGTTGCCTGCTTCATCCCCCCCCCCCAGATGAGGAGGACAGAACTTGCTCCTCCAAACCTGCTACCAGTGCCCCACGTCCCACGTTTTTATCGTACCTGCAGGCTGCACTGTAACTGAAAGGGGTGGACACTGATGCAAAGAGAGTAAGGTTAAATCTTCAGTCCCTGATTCGGTGTTGGAGTAAGGATGAGCTCCGGCGTTTTAGCACACCCCACATGCAGAGCCCGCCAGGAATTTGGCACTGCGATGCGCTAATCACAGGCAGTGAGACATTTCCCGATCTCTGCAGCCATGCATCGGGACAATGTCTCACTGCCTGTGATTAGCGCAGCACAGTGCCGACTTCCTGGCGGGCTCTGCACATGGGGTGTGCGAACACGCCGGAGCTTAATCTTATGTTAAAAGGGGAAGTTCTGGGGATCCTAATGTAAAGGATAGAGATTCTGGGGACGCTGATATTAAGAGGGATAGCTCTGGGAGCCCTGATTTAAGGAGGGGGCATCTGGGAGCCCTGGTGCAACAGGGGTTACTTTGGGGACCCTGATATAAGCAGCGGGGGCTCTGGGAACCCTGATATAAGGAAGGGAGCTCTGGGGATCCTGATGTAAATGGGGGATATTCTGGGGACCTTGTAAACACTAATGTAAAGGGGTTCCCTGAAGGAAGGGGGGTTGCTTTGGGGACCCTGATGTAAGGGGGTCCCTGAAGTAGGTGGGGTGGCTCTGGGGACCCTACTATAAGGGGGGGTACTTCTAGGAACACTGATGTAAAGTAGGGGGCCTCAGTAGCCCTTATGTAAGGAGGGTGACTCTGGGGACCCTGATGTTAAAGTTATAGCTCTGGGGATCCCCCCTAATGTAAGGGGGGATCCCTGATGTAAAAGGGGGTGGCTCTGAGGACCCTGATGTTAAAGTTATAGCTCTGTGGATCCCCCTAATGTAAGGGGGGATCCCTGATGTAAAAGGGGGTGGCTCTGAGGACCCTGATGGAAGGAAGAACACAGATGTAAAAGGGGGACTCTTGTGGGGATTCTTGATGTGAGGGAGAAACCCGATGTGAACAAGGTGGGCTTGTCCTGACCCCGTCACTCTATACATTACGTTGTACATAGACCCGACCAAGGTGTTCATTATCCTAACAGTTGCTGGTTTTAATGACGTTGTTCTTTAAGGTCGGATCAGACGGACACAAAGATTACTTTTTGTGTGCAGAAAAGCATATGTTAGAGGAAGTCTGTGCAGCATTGCCTAAAGGATGTTCAATATTCTGTGTTGGGAATTGGGGAGACAGTCCAATACCTTCCCATGACACGGGGTCTGGCAGTGCCCGGTGCAGAATTTCAGAGCTCCAGGAACCCACCACCTTGTACGGTGTCCTGGATACTACTGCTGGCAACTTGGCAACCAGAGAACAAACCCCTCTCCCTGCTGTCCTCTTCCTACCCACAATGGGCTGCCATTGAAGGGAAGAGAACAGACTCCTCCCCCACAGTTCTCTACCCCACCAGCAGCATTCTGCTGCTAGCCAATCCAATTCCTTCTCTTACTGCAGAGTGTGACATCACTCCTGTCAGTCAGCAGGCTGCCGGAGATTGGAGCCTTGCAGCCGGAGTTCTGGCAATTATGCTGATTATCCGGCAACTCCGACCAAAATTCAACCACGTTCCCTTTCCGGGACATCATGATGACACTCAATTGACCTCACAGCACTGCCTCAGAGTAAACAAGTCACAGGAAAGATCGTATTTATTATTCCTTGTCTACAGATCGAATACTAATCAAATCCAAACAAACCCAACAGAGAAAAGGGAATTTCTGACACCGCAGGCCAAGAGGGTCCCAGGTTCAAGAAAATGTAGAAAAAACAAAACAGTCCAAATTAAATGTGTTCCCATGGGGGTAGTAGTTCTTAAATGTACCGCAACCCTCCTATTCCCCCCTCACATCTACATCCCATCATTGTGTGACCAACACCATCCAAATAATTCTTACTTTCATTTCCCAAAGTTATCCGTCTACAAGGAGAGCTGTATAGATCAAATGACGGCACCAATGAGGATGGAGGAGGACCGGAGTCACATGACTGAGAGGATACTAAACCTCACCCTGGAGATCATCTACCTGCTGACCGGAGAGGTGAGTAGGATTCTTGGAGGTCACATGACATCACTCTTATAACGGAGCGTCCCACACTGTGATTGAGTGCTTCCGTCATATACCGCTTCCTATCAGTCTGGATATAGATATCAGATATTCCAGCTGCTTTCAACACACAATGAGACGAGACTTGTCTGTCTGCTAAGTATGGAGTCTTTAATAGAACCAAGAATACAGCCTTATATACAGTAAAGAAGAGGTAACCAGAACATAAATTAACATGAGCTAATTAACTAATCATTTACCCAGACTAGGTGAGTAGACTTCGTCTCCTCATTCACCTGCTATACAATACACATTATCTTAAGTGTAAACACTGGACATCTTCACACAATAGCAGGGTCAATTAGCACAGAGAACAGACAGATGGCTGGAGGTGACGGCATTAGCATCTATGAGTCACTCTACAATTAACCCTTTGAGTTCATAATCACTAAACATTAAATAGTCCTACAGATATCCTGGGATGTATTGTGGATAATAAATACATAATAATTCCATCTCAAGTAGTCCATAATATCATTTATCAGTCATCCTATGCCCATAGTGGACATAGGATGATTTTAGACATAAGATGGTTCAGGGATGTCCCGGGTGAGTCTGTCACAACTCTTATCTCTATTAATAATACAGACCTGACCGGAGAGGTGAGGAGGATTCTGGGAGGTCACATGACATCACTCTTATCTCTATTAATAATACAGACCTGCCCGGAGAGGTGAGGGGGATTCTGGGAGGTCACATGACATCACTCTTATCTCTATTAATAATACACAGACCTGACCGGAGAGGTGAGGGGGATTCTGGAAGGTCACATGACATCACTCTTATCTCTATTAATAATACACAGACCTGACCGGAGAGGTGAGGGGGATTCTGGGAGGTCACATGACATCACTCTTATCTCTATTAATAATACAGACCTGACCGGAGAGGTGAGGAGGATTCTGGGAGGTCACATGACATCACTCTTATCTCTATTAATAATACAGACCTGACCGGAGAGGTGAGGAGGATTCTGGGAGGTCACATGACATCACTCTTATCTCTATTAATAATACACAGACCTGACCGGAGAGGTGAGGGGGATTCTGGGAGATCACATGACATCACTCTTATCTCTATTAATAATACAGACCTGACCGGAGAGGTGAGGAGGATTCTGGGAGGTCACATAACATCACTCTTATCTCTATTAATAATACAGACCTGACCGGAGAGGTGAGGAGGATTCTGGGAGGTCACATGACATCACTCTTATCTCTATTAATAATACAGACCTGACCAGAGAGGTGAGGGGGATTCTGGGAGGTCACATGACATCACTCTTATCTCTATTAATAATACAGACCTGACCGGAGAGGTGAGGAGGATTCTGGGAGGTCACATGACATCACTCTTATCTCTATTAATAATACAGACCTGACCGGAGAGGTGAGGGGGATTCTGGGAGGTCACATGACATCACTCTTATCTCTATTAATAAAACACAGACCTGACCGGAGAGGTGAGGAGGATTCTGGGAGGTCACATGACATCACACTTATCTCTATTAATAATACACAGACCTGACCGGAGAGGTGAGGGGGATTCTGGGAGGTCACATGACATCACTCTTATCTCTATTAATAATACAGACCTGACCGGAGAGGTGAGGGGGATTCTGGGAGGTCACATGACATCACTCTTATCTCTATTAATAATACAGACCTGACCGGAAAGGTGAGGGGGATTCTGGGAGGTCACATGACATCACTCTTATCTCTATTAATAATACACAGACCTGACCGGAGAGGTGAGGGGGATTCTGGGAGGTCACATGACATCACTCTTATCTCTATTAATAATACAGACCTGACCGGAGAGGTGAGGAGGATTCTGGGAGGTCACATGACATCACTCTTATCTCTATTAATAATACAGACCTGACCGGAGAGGTGAGGGGGATTCTGGGAGGTCACATGACATCACTCTTATCTCTATTAATAATACAGACCTGACCGGAAAGGTGAGGAGGAGTCTGGGATTCTAACATGATATTCCTATTGGTTCTCCAATACAGAGATTTCCTCTTGTGAAGTCAGGTGATCACATGACCATCACAGTGCCTCCATGTGACTCCCTAAAACCTGAGAGACACAACATGGAGAAGATTCTAGAAGTCACCAAGAAGATGATGGAGCTGCTGACAGGAGAGGTGAGGAGGATTCTGGGACATTATCCAGTAACAGACAAGGGGTGTGTCTGGATGGTGACTGTGTCATTATAAGTATCAGATTCCTAAGTGGTCTGGCCGAAGGGTCACCTCCCCGGTCTTCTGGCTTAGATTTGTCAGTCTTTCGGGAAGGAAAGTCTTCCCCTTTTCGGTGTTATTAAGGGAAATTGGCCATTACTACTGAATGTAATTAGGTGGGAGCAATGGTGGAGGCTTTACCAATTGGGTCTCTCCATAAGCTCTCAGTGTTCTGATGCCTTCCTGGTTGGGCCGGGGCTGCATTGCTCTAGCTGTGGGCCAGGGTTGGGAGAAAAGCCTGTGGTGAATGTGCCCCTGGAGTGGCAGTCTATAATTCTCACTGTGTTTAAGGGGCACTGTGAGTTTTGTTGGCACTATGGTCACTTCACTTACACACTTTTTTCACACCTATGGGCCAAGCCTTTTGGCTGGGACCAGAGTAATTTTTGTTTTCTGCCTGAAGAGCTGGCCATCGTATTGCACAATGGCCACTTTCTCTTCTCCCCACTTTTTATATATTTTATCTCGTGTTTGTCACTTTTCTGTATTTTTTTTTTTTTTGTTTAATGTTACACATTTTGTCACAGAGTGACTGGTAGGGTGTGGGTCCTCGGGCCTACCCTGAACGTCATGGCTGCCTGGCTTGGTTTGCCCTCTCTCATTGGGTCTCCCTGGGGGGGAGCTACACCAAGTACTTGGGTGGGTCCGTTTCGGCAGACCCTGCAGAGAAAGGCGACCGTCTGGTTTCAGCCAAACGGGCCATATAGAAGTACCTTAGTCCTCATCTGGAACCTAACGCCCTGGGGGATCAGGGTAAGGTCCTTCCTTGTGGAGGACAGTGTAACACTCGTTGCACGTTTTGTGTCACTCTTTATCTGTGTGCATTTTTTTTGGGCACAGGGTGGAGTTTTTGGGTGTGTTTCACACGCCACTGGCTTTTCAAGAAAAAAAAAAAGTGTTGTCACTGTTTTTTTCTCAATGTAGGAGTATTTAGAAGGACACAAGGATCTCTACAAGGACGTCATGATGGACAATCAGCCGCCCCTCACATCACCGGGTAAGAGGAGACTTTATTGTAAAGGAGAGAGCAGTACGGAGGCTCCACCCCCATCCCCCATCATCTGATAAACACATAGAAACAATGGATTCAGTCAGTGTGTGTGTTTCCTACAGATGGATCCAGTAATGGGAACCCACCAGAGAGATGTCCCCGCCCTCTGTATTCCCGGGATTCCACACAGGAAGGTCACACCATCCCCCACCATCATCAGGTAGATGAGGAACAATTATTGGTAGTTATGATTTATACACAAACATGTTTATTACAATGAATGTTTTATTATCTATTCAGAGTGAAAACCTTGAGAATTATAATATTGTTGTCAAGGAAGAGGATAAAGAAGAAGATGAGGAGTATGGAGTGATGAAGGAGGTTTCAGAAGGACACAAGGATATGATGGAGCCACCTAATACCAGGAACCCACCAGAGAGATGTCCCCGTCCTCTGTATTCCCGGGATTCCACACAGGAAGGTCACACCATCCCCCACCATCATCAGGTAGATGAGGAACAATCACTGATCGTATCATTAGGATCTGTACATTATCTGCATTGTTACCATTGATGTCATTTTTATTCTATATTCAGAGTGGAGACCTGAGAGATCCTAAAGTTGATTTTAAATCAGAAGAAGAAGAAGAGAGGTATGTGAGGGATGATCAGCAGTCTATGGAGGAGGATGGAATAACGGGGACATTTATAGAGGAGGACACTCCTACAGAGATCAGCACAGGTGGGTCATTAACACTAAATCCATTCCTCCACCCATACTGCTCACTGATTGGTCCAGAGTAGGGCGGGGACTGGGTGATATCAGCCTGTAATCCCCTGGTCACTTTCCTGAGCTGTGTTCCCCGTCCTGTATTCCTGTATTTCTCTCGGATAATCTTCTCTGTGCTGCAGACACAATTTATGTCTCTAGACTGGATTTATGGAGATTCTGGGGTTCAGCTGGCAGCAAAATGTTGATTTTCACCATAGGGTTTGCTTGACCTAGACACCTGGGGTATGTACCTTGGGTCTTCTGCCCCATGCCCGGGTCTAGTGAGATCTCTGACAGAACAATTCTCCCGGGTTACTTGCTCTGTTATTTTCTGGCTGTGCCGGGTGGAGGGATATGTCTGTATAGTCTCAGACCCAAGTCACTGAGTGCAGTCTCAGGAGATGGGAGGCAGCGGTGTGGGATCTCTGCAACTTGTCTCCAGTAATCATTTCACCCACCACTGATTACTGAATACCAATATCATGAGTCCTGACCATTACACTATATCATTTATGTTGTACATTACATACTCCTGACCCCTGCACTATATACTCTATTTATAGGATAACAGAGGAGGGTATGTATTACATCTCCATACCCTCCTCTATTATCCTATGAACCAACAGTACCCCCTAAGCATTCAAGGGTCTATTCAATGAGTCAGGCTAAAGATGCCATGCAGTGCTTCTACTGGTGCGTCTAGGGGACAAAAGCCACACTGGAGCAGAGATTCTTTCAGCTCTGCAGGGGCAGGCCCAAAGGTGGTTTCTCTCACGCCAACTTGAGCCAGGAATGGAGGTGTGTAATATTGACACAAACCTCCTGCCCTTCGACAGGGAATGTTGACACATGTACATTACCTGGCACATGTCGTCAATTTGGTGGTGCAGTGTTTCTTAAAGTGGAGCTCCACCCTCTTTTTTAACTTTATTGCATCCCCTTTCATACTGCCCCCTTAAATCGAATTGGCATGTCATTTTTAGTCATTTTAAAAACTCACTGTGCTGTGCAGATGAGTTTATTTTCTCAGCCGCGGCCACAGCCGTCAATCACAGCCGCTATGCCTCCTGGGACATGACCCCTCTCTCCTCTCCTCTCTCTGTGTATTACGAGCTGCCTGGCTGGGTGTGTTTTCGGCGGGGACGCTGTAACACAGTCCCGCCCCCCTGGGCTGGCTCATGTGATAGTGGATAGACAGCCAATGTGATCTGTGTTCAGCCAATCACATGAGCCGGTTTAAGGGGGCGGGACCGTAGCGTCACCGCCGAAAACACAGACCCAGCCAGGCAGCTCAGACAGCAGTGATGCCGCCCTACGTGTGCAGCAGGGGGGCTGCAAATAGAAGAAATCACCTTGCTATATTCCTCTATACAAGCGCTGATCGCTTGCAAGAGGTAAAAGGTAGGAGAATCAAGCATTCAGCGCCTGTATGGAGAAATATAGAAAGCTCATTTCCTCTGTATGCACCCTGCTTCACCTCCCCCACCACACTCTCCAGCCCCACCACAGTGTTCTCCTCCCCCACCCCACTCTCATATGGCAGGAATCCTGCAAATCAGCCCCCCCCACCCGCGATTACCTCGATTTGCGGTAAATACAGTGGTCCCGCGAACCCCCCCCTAAACGTAGGCTCAACAACTTCCATCCGAACCCCCCCCCGCTCAACTTCAGGGACCCTCCCCCCCCGCTCAACAACCTTGATCCGAACCCCCCCCCGCTCAACAACTCCTGTGCGCTGTGATCTGTGCGCTATGATCTGTGCGCTGTGATCTGTGCGGTGTGATCTGTGCGGTGTGATCGGTGTGGTGTGATCGGTGCGGTGTGCTTTGATCGGTGTGCTTTGATCGGTTCGGTGTGATCTGTGCGGTGTGATCTGTGCGCTGTGATTGGTGTGATCGGTGTGCTGTGCGGTGCAAATATATCTACATAACAAATGATTTTGTATATTTACTGGTTCCTGGAAGGAGGAGGGGAGGAGAGATTTGCATAGATAAGGGGCCTCGACTTCCTCTGACACTCCCGTTGCTATGGAAACCTGACCTGAAACCTATTACATCGCTTGTGCAGCACTGAGCATGTGCGAGATCTGCAAGGCTGAAATCCAGGAAGTCATACAGTCTGGCTTCATGATGCCCACACTTAAGATGGCCACGGTCAATTCCTGTTTTATAAAGTATCTAAATGCTGTAACAACCTAACAAAACAGACCTTAGTTTACAGACTAACTTTGCTAGAATACATTAAGCTTGTGTATTACAGGGGTATTTATATTTAAAAAGTGAAATTGTGGCTGGAATTCTGCTTTAACCACTTAAGGACTGGACCAATACGCTGCTAACTGACCCAAGGGGTTTTTACAATTCGGCACTGTGTCGCTTTAACAGACAATTGCGCGGTCGTGCGACGTGGCTCCCAAACAAAATTTGCGTCCTTTTCTTCCCACAAATAGAGCTTTCTTTTAATGGTATTTGATCGCCTCTGCGATTTTTATTTTTTGCGCTATAAACAAAAATAGAGCGACAATTTTGAAAAAAAAAACAATATTTTTTAATTTTTGTTATAAGAAAAATCAAATAAACAAAATTTTAGTCAAACATTTAGGCCAAAATTTATTTAGCCACATGTCTTTAGTAAAAAAAAAAAATCGCAATAGAAAAAAAAATAGCTACCTAGCGGGAACAGCGACACTAATACAGCGATCAGAAAAATGATCGCTTAGTGACGCTGGCAATAGGGGGTGAAAGGGTTAACTAGGGCGGTGATCAAGGGGTTAAAACTTTATTAGGGGGGGTACGGGGGCTACCCTGGACCTAACACTAACTGCCTGTCACACTAACACTAAATGCAGTGATCAGTACATATATGATCACTGCATTCAGTGACACTGTGACGGGGAGGGGGGGGGGTGTGATCGTAAGGGGTTAAGTGTGCCTGCGTGTCCTGGTGTCAGTGTAGTGTTGTGCAGACTTACTATGTGATGTGATCTCTCCTCAGCAGCGGTTGAAAAAAACGCAGAGAGGAGAGATCACATCACTTCCCCCTTCCTGTGTTTACACAGGAGGAAATGACACTGCAGGTGAGTGCGCGCATTGGCTGGGAGCGATCCGGAGGGGGCGGACAAAAACGAACCGCCGCCCCCTCGGCACGGATTGCTCCTACAGCAAACCGGACCGCCGTATGTACCCGGGGGGGGGGGGGGGGTCCCGATCTGACCCACGTCTAGGCAGCCACGTACAGGTACGTTGATGTGCCTGTCCGTGCCATTCTGCCGACGTAAATGTACATGCGGCGGTCCTCAAGGAGTTAAACAGGTACTCGGGGTTGCAAGAGTCTGTAGCCATTTCAGGCGGCCATACACAGCCAGTGTTGGCAGAAATTCCACCTGCCCGTAAACCACCTGATTTGTGAAATGTCCACCAGGTGGAACTCCACTTTGTAAATGCTGCAGTGGCTGTAAATGCAGCAGAAGGCCGTCATTGAGTATCTGTGTGACTCTGGTATGAAGACAGGCTCAGGGTGGCTCTGCATTTTTCCCCCATGGCAATGGCTGCTCATAAAGAATCCCATACACTGTACTTTCATCATTTAGTAGGCGACAAGGGTGGTGGTCCATGACAAAATCCCTGTTGTGTTCCTGCTGGAGCAGACTCCGTGTGGCATTATGGACAGGGCACTCGAGGCAGAGCAGCAGGAGGAAGAAAAGGACTTTCTTTCCTCTCAAGTCACGCTTTATGCAGACACCATTTTTGTAATGCCACAAAACACACAAGAGGTGAGGGAGGAGGAGGATGGTAGTTTTGGAGGCATTGAAGAAGAGGAAAAAATATGTCAAACCTTAATGGAGTTGTAAATTAAAAAAAAAATTCACCTTAATGCAATCTATGCATTAAGGTGAAAAAACATCTGATGGTGGGGTTGTCTTCACCCTATCTCTTCTTACTTTTACACTATATACTCTTTGTTGTACATTACATACTCCTGACCCCTGCACTATATACTCTGTTGTACATTACATACTCCTGACCCCTGCACTATATCCTCTATGTTGTACATTACATACTCCTGACCCCTGCACTATATCCTCTATGTTGTACATTACATACTCCTGACCCTCGTCCTATAATCCCCTCATCACTGTCACTCCTATAAAAGACAGTTCTCGTTGTTTCCTCACTCTCTGACTAAGGTCCATGAATAAAGAAATGATCTGGTAGGAGATCAGAGGAGCCATTTACTAGTTACCTTGAGGGGGGAATTGTAAGATCCTCAGAGACAAAGCTGCCTGATGTGGGCGGAGTCCTGGTTTAGGGGAACCAATCAGCTCATGTCTAGTAATAATCTCTGTATTCCTATTTTAGTAGATGGACGGGAGATGAGGAAAACCTCAGAGGATTGTCTCACTTTGTCTCCAGACTGTAAAGTAGAAGATGAGGACATCACACAGTATAGTCCAGGAGAAAACCCGACTACCTCAAATGTCCATCCGGCACCACACAGTGTAGATGGACCATCGTATTCCTCCTACCTGTTGGACGGACGGCACCGACCCTCACAGTTTAAGGTTCCTCAGGATAAGAAGAGGTTTCTCTGTACTGAGTGTGGGAAATGTTTTGGTCAAAAATCAAATCTTGTCACACATCAGAGATCTCACACGGGGGAAAAGCCGTATTGTTGTCCTGAATGCGGGAAATGTTTTTCAGGGAAGTCCAATCTTATCACACACCTGAGGTTTCACACGGGGGAGAGGCCATATTCCTGCCCTGAGTGCGGGAAATGTTTTGTACAGATATCGGAGGTGGTCAAACATCGGAGGTCTCACACGGGGGAGAAGCCGTATTCCTGTCCTGAGTGCGGGAAATGTTTTTCACAGAAGTCCAATCTTTCCAGGCATCAAAAATCTCACAAGAAGCAGAAGCTCCTTTCGTGTCCTGAGTACGGGAATTCACCCACAGAAGTCCTCTGTTTACAGTCATCTGAGATTGGACACGGAGGAGAATGAACTTTCCTGGTCTGGCTGAGGGAAATGTTCCTCACTGAAGTCCTGTCTTCCTGTACATCAGGGGTCCCACACAACCCTCGAGGTGTATTAGTGAGTGCGGGAAATGTCTTGTATATGAATGTTGCTGGACATGTGGGGAAGAAGCACACCCTGATATACACCTCAGATATACTCCATGGCTGATCTTCATCATGTAAGAAACACTTCATAAGGAGATCAGAGATCACCAAAGACATGGATGAAGTGTTGTACCGTGTTGGCCATTGATAGCAGGAGAAAAATAAAAATGGAGTCATTCCCTCTCATTGGCTGAGTACATTTTGTGGTGGAAACTCTTGCAAGAGGTCTGTTTTCTCAAGTCGTCTTCCAGGACGAAACACGTTAACCTCACTACTTAAAAGGCGGTCCTCTAGTCCTCCCCTTCAGTATTAGTGCTTTCTCCAGATGAGGGGTTAATATGTTTCCTGGAACCTTTGGCTGAGCACATTTTGTGGTGGAAGCTTTCACAAATCCTTAGAGAGGGCTATTTGTTAAAAAAAGGGAGTACGTATTTTAATTCATACAATGATTTCCTATGATCATTACCACCATCTAGTGGCTTTCAAAAGGTATTTAGACATTTTTTTTAGAGGTATTTCAGAAAAATAACTTCTGGCCACTAGATGGTTCTCATAATCACAGGAAATCGCATATCGCCGGGAACTCACCTATTTAGGCATCAAAATCCCGCCTGATCTGAAAGACCTATACTCCCTCAACTTTCTGCCCGCTCTCCAGTCCATCAAAGAGGACTTGATGGACTGGAATAAAGACAGATTTTCGTGGTTTGGTACGGCAGCGACCCTCCATGAACGTCCTCCCGCGTTTATTATACCTCTTGCAGGCCATCCCGATTGCTCTACCACAGTCGTTTTTCAATCTTTTCAAGAAAAGCTGCAGAACCTTTCTTTGGGCAGGACGCCCGCCCAGGCTAAGCTGGGACAAACTGATACTGCCGAAACTGAAGGGCGGTCTGGGGCTGCCAGATATAACACTATATCACACAGCCTGCCATCTGGTGAGAGTGGCGGACTGGCACCACCATGCTCGAGACAAGGACTGGGTTGACTTTCCGATCTCTCACCTTCCCTGGATTACACCTCGCTCAGTCCCAACTTCTTGCACGAGCCACCCACTCATTGGCCCCACCCTTCACAAATTTAAGGCAGCATGTCGCGCCCTAAAGGTTATCCCATCGCCGGGGCCCCATGACTCCTCTACTCCGCAACCCAGATTTCTCACCCGACGTGCCCACTACAGACCAGACTACCCGATCTGAAGCCTTGAGGACTCATGCCGCTCAATTTTTCCGCAATGGCACTCTCCTCACATATCAGGAGATGGTTGTTGCATTCCCTCATTTGAAATTGACCATCTTCAAGTTCCTACAATTAAAACATTTTTTCGATAGCGCCCAGTCCCCCTTGAGGTGGTCTAGAGACCTTACACCTTTGGAACAACTTTACGCCTCTCAGGAACCCCAACAACACCTGATTTCCTCCTTATACTCAATGCTGATCTCCTCCACAACACCCGCACAGCCTGGCAGGCAGACCTGTCCCTTGACTTGTCAGATGAAGACTGGGAGATAATATGGGAACATACACATAAAGGTTCTGTCAATGTCTCCGCACAAGAGAATAGATATAAACTCTGCACGAGATGGTACAAAACCCCTGATAAGTTACACAAAATCTTTCCAATGGTCTCTCCATTGTGCTGGAGGTGTGGAAGGGAGCAAGGTTCCCTCCTCCACATTTGGTGGGACTGTCCCAACCTGCAGCCGTTCTGGAAAGAGGTGCACGAACGTATTGTAGATATCACCACTAACCACATTGACTTCTCTCCAGCGCAATACCTACTGCATCACTCAGTGCTTCCACGATCGCACTACCGCAAATCTCTGACCCTTCATTTAATAAACGCAGCCTCCCAATGTGTCCCTCTCCGGTGGAGATCTACTATCCCGCCTACGGTCCAGGATTGGCACGCCCGAGTTAAAAAAAATTGAAGAAATGGAACAGCTCATCCACCAATCCAAAGAAACCCACGAAAAATTCAGATTCACATGGGCCTGCTGGTCCCATTATAGGGAATCGCTTGACCCCCCAACCCCCCCTATGTCCCCACATATGGACACCCGAGTTTCAGTTCGAGCCACCGTACTATCCCTGAGTCAACCAATCCTTCCCCCTACCCCCATCGTGGCCCCGACCGACCACACCCCTTCTCCTTCTCACTCTCTTGACCCTCATCTCCTCTCCCACCCCTGACACGTACAAGACACACTCAATCGCCTATCTGGGGTTCTAGCCTTGGAGAAACCCATTTAGCATTGCTGACATGCTTCCTGCCTGAACCGGGAGGGAAGGAATGTGACCCACGCTCCAGCACCACTCAGAGATCTCCTACCCCTGCTTGATCCACGTATACTATGACTCCATTACTGAGCCCCGCCCCCTCCTCCGTCCACAGACTGCTCCCGATAAGGGGTGGACGGTCCGAGAGGGGCCCTCTTTTAGCTCCCATCTGCAGGGCTGAAATCCACTCACAACGCTACAGCAGAAGTAACAGGGAGAGAGTTAAGACATACCCACTATCCCCCCCCCCCATACCCATTTACTGACGATGTCTATGCTGTCTCTTGCTCTGAGCTACATTTAATAGCATTGTCTTATATCTGACGTCTAATGTGTTACTCATTTCCTTGTTTTCTGTTTGATGGATATGCCGTTACTGATGTTCACTTCTGCTCCACTCGCTGTACATTCTCGTCATGTAACCCTTGTTTTGACTTATTGTATGTAAATCTTTTTTATATGCTCAATAAAAATTGTGTTAATAAAAATAATCACCGGGAACCACAATCCACTGTGTCCGCTGGACACAATGATTGTGCTAGTGGCGTGCTGCACACTCGGAAACCCATAACAGGCTGGATGACCGTACCGGCACATCATCCAGCCTGCTTGATGGAGCTAATAATCATAGGAAATCACATGGTCGCCGGAAACCACAGTCCACTGTTTGCAGTGGATACAGCGGTTGTGGGAGCGACGTGGCTACACGCACCTTACCCGCAAGCATGCTGGATGATGTACCTGTAAGTCAACCAATCTGTCTCTGCCAGCCACTAGATGGAGCTGATAATCCATAGAAAAACCCAATGATGATCGTGCCTGGAATCCTCTGGGACCGGGGTGCACAACAGTCGTGGGAGCACGACCTTGTACCCAACCAAACTTCATGTCCCTTTTCCCCCACAAATACAGCGTTCTTTTGGTGGTATTTTATGGCGGCTTTTATTTTTTGCGCTATAAACCCAAAAAAAAACGTACATTTTGAGAAAAAAAAAGACTATGGGCCAGATTCATGAAGAGTTAGGCTGGCGGATCCAGTGATCCGCCAGCCTAACTGTCACTTTAAGCCGGCGTTTCTGTTTTCTATAACAAGAAACGCCGGGTTGGAGTTCCGATGCGATCGGCGTAATTGAATTTCGCCATCGCATCGTTACTTCAACTTAAAAATGGCGCCGGGGGCGTTCCCGCCGATTTACGCTCAAAAAATATGTTAATGATCGGAAATCGGCAATTCACGATCTTTTTCGGGTGCGACGCAGTGACTTTACGACGTTTCCGGAAGCGATACGCGGCGTATAGATAAAGCAGCCCCCTAGTGGAGTATCCTATGTTAGGTATAGCCGTCGTCATCGCGTCGGAAAAAAAACAAATCGTGTCGTTTGCGTAAAACATTCATGAATGGGGACGTGACGTCATTGACGTTCACTGACAGAATTTGGAGCATGCGCACTGGGATGCATTCACACTCGACGCATGCGCAGTACGTTCGCCGCGGGATCGCGCTTAGTTTGAATACTACCCGCCCAATTTGAATTCCGCCGGCTCATT
Source organism: Rana kukunoris (assembly GCA_029574335.1). Taxonomy (NCBI): domain Eukaryota; kingdom Metazoa; phylum Chordata; class Amphibia; order Anura; family Ranidae; genus Rana; species Rana kukunoris. Next base: position 229,348 of record JAJQKJ010002038.1, read on the forward strand.
TGCGATGCGTGTCGCAACTTTAGGAGCAAGTGCTTCATGAATAACAGCACTTGCTCCTAAAATTTCTGCAGCGTAACGCAAATGAGAAGCGTTACTCCAGAGCAAAGATGCTCCCATCTACCTGAATCTGGCCCTATAGCTATAATAAATATCCCCCAAAAACAAAAATAAATAATTTCTTCATCAGTTTAGGCCGATACGTATTCTTCTACATATTTTCGCAAAAAAAATCGCAATAAGCTTTTATTTGTTTGCACAAAAGTTATAGCATCTAGAAAATAGGGGATGGTATCTTTATATATATTTTTTTTTACTAGGAATAGCGTTGATCGAGACTGCGACATTACTTTGGACACTTTTGACACATTTTTGGGACCATTGACATTTATACAGCAATCGGTGCTATAAAAATGCACCGATTTGCTGCGTAAATGTCACTGGCAGGAAATGGGGTAAACGCCAGGGGGCGATCAAGGGGTTAAATGTGTTCCCTCGTGCATGTTTCTAACTGTGGGGGAGATGGGACTGACTAGAGGAGACCGATCGTTGTTGCTACTTCGTAGGATCAGACGATCTGTCTCGCCTCTCCTGTCAGAACGGGGATGTGTGTGTTTGCATAAACACATACCCCCGTTCTGGCTCTTGTGCCCGCAATCGCGCGTGGCCAGGCGGACATCGCACCCGCTGGCTACGTGCAACAGCTATAGCTGTTTAAAGAGCCAATGTACACCTACAGCCGATTTGCGGGAATGAGCCGACCTGCTACAGTATAATGATGGTAGCTGGTCGGCTAGTGGTTAAAGCGATCCTCATGGAAAAAAAATTAGGTCCCTCAGAAAATCCATACCAGACCTTAAATATGAACATGCAGGCTGGCTGGGGGGGGGTGTATAATATTTAGCAGCCGATAGTGCTAGTTTCAACCCCCATTGAGTGATTTCCCATTGTCTGAATCTTTGAACAAGCAAAATACCATCTGCACTATGGAGCAGAGCAAACTTGGGGTTAGCTGCAGGGGGGTGAAATGGAAGGCAGAGCTGCAGGGGGGTGAAGTGGAGGGCAGAGCTGCAGGGGGTGAAGTGGAGGGGCAGAGCTGCAGGGGGGTGAAGTGGAGGGCAGAACTGCAGGGGGGTGAAGTGGAGGGCAGAGCTGCAGGGGGGGGGGGTGAAGTGGAGGGCAGAGCTGCAGGGGGTGAAGTGGAGGGCAGAACTGCAGGGGGTGACGTGGAGGGCAGAGCTGCAGTGACCTGTTCATTCCCCAACTTAATTGGGGTATGCGGTACACTTTGGTGGGGGTGGGTCAGCCATGCCTCATGACCTTTAACCTCTGGGAACCTGCATTTTGACCTTTGGGGGTGGTCCCTGTTCCAATTCCTAAATCTTAGCCTTATTCTTCAAGGAAAAACTCTAACCCTATCCCTAACCCCAACCAGTGTAGTGGTCCTTACATTGGTGACCAATGGGAGAAGGAACCCCTTTTATCAGTGGTCAGCGGGGAAGTACACTCTTACAGATCATTGATGTCAGTTGTTACTGAGAGACAGAAATTGTTCATTGCTCAAGGAACCTCTAGAAACCTTTGGAGGAACCCTGGCTGAGAAAGGCTGGTTAAGGGAGCAGGGACGAGCAGTCAGGGGAGGCAGGTGGGGCAGAGCCTCACCTACCCTGAACATAAAAAAATCTATTTTTGAGGATCTTAGCTTGGTGACCTGGGGTAGCATAAGCCCTACCCCACCACTGGTTAAAATTTGTGGCTCCTATGGTTCTGGAGATATGGGGCTCCTTGCGCAGCCTGTCAGAAGCTACATACAGAGCGGCCAGTTTAAATACAAGCTGGCACACTGTTTGCAGCAGACTGAGAGGGTTGAGCTCACAGTGCCTCTCCTCACTCCTTATCAGAGGCACTGAGCTCAATGGACAGCTTGGAGCCTTGGACCAATGGTAAAGCACCATTGGCCCCAGCTGTCCAATAAAAATGCTGCAGTGGAGGCACGCCCCCTTCACGCCGTCGTAGAAGGGGGCGTGTCTAAATGGCAAATATTTGCCTTCCAGCCCGGCCCTACTAACTACAAGGAAAAAACGTGTATAAGATTTACCCACAATCCCATGTTTTTCTCACACAGTGAGAGGGAGAATGAGAATCTTCTGCTGAAAATGTACAAGCTAAATCATATATTATTATCTTATAAAGATAATCATTTATTAGTTATATATTTACTGTGAAATTACTGGTTTTTATGTTACCCCCGTGTTTGTCACTTTGTGTGTTTTTTTTTGTTTGTGCACGTTATGTTCACTGTGTGATTTAGTAGGGTGCCGGTCCTCGGGCCAGCCCTGAACGTCTTGGGAGTGGGTGGCTTAGTATTCCTGCTCTCATGGGGTCTTTCTTCGGGGGAGCCTCACCGAGGAGGGTTCTGTTTCGGTAGTCCCTCCAAGGAATGAGGTCCGTTTTGGCTTCGGCTGTTCGGACCACTTGAGCACCTCAGTCCCCGCCTGGAGCCTAACGCCCCGGGGGATCTGGGTTTGGGTCCTTCCTCACAGGAGGATCATTTGACGTTGCCCGTTTTTGTGATTCACTCTTTATGTGTGTGCACATTTTTTCTGCACCGGGTGGAGTCTTTGGGTGCGTTTTGCACGCCACAGGCCTTTAAAAAATTACTGGTTGGAAGTTATAACTTCGAACTTCAGTAATTTGTCTGTTTTAAGCCTCCTGCTTGAGAATTTTTTTCGAAAACTAACCTTGAGGACCGCCGCATGTACATTTACGTCGGCAGAATGGGACGGACAGGCACATTGGCGTACCTGTACGTCCCTGCCTAGACGTGGATCGGACCCCCCCCCCCCCCCCCTCGGTACTTGCGGCGGTCCCCGTGGCTGCAGGAGCGATCCGGGATGAGGGGGCGGCTATTCGTTTCTAGCCACCCCCTCGCGATCGCTCCCAGCCAATCCTCGCACTCCCCCGCCCTCTGCCTGTGTAAACACAGGAAGGGGGAAGTGATGTAATCTCTCCTCTCGGTGCTATTTTTTTTTTTTTTTTTTTTTTTTTTTTTAGTGTATTCGGACTGCAGGAGTTGGGAGAGAAGTCGGACTGCAGGAGTTGGGAGTAGGCAGACCCTCCCCCCAGAGGCAATCTGCCATCCTTCTCCATGCCCCCGGGTGGCAATGGCGGGTGTGAGGGAGGGAATCCCACTTACCCCGCCCTACCTTCTCCACTTGGGAGCCGAACGGGGCAGAGGGTGGTATTTTCAACCGCCGCTGAGGAGAGAAGACATCACACAGTGAGTCTGCACCAACACTACACTAACACAGTACACATAAACCCCCCCCCCCCCCCCGCCCATCCCCTGCCACAGTGTCACTGAATGCAGTGATCATATATTTACTGATCCCTGCATTTAGTGTCAGTGTGACAGGCAGTTAGTGTTAGGTCCAGGGTAGCCCCCTACCCCCCTAATAAAGTTTTAACCCCTTGATCACCGCCCTGCTTAACCCTTTCACCCCCTATTGCCAGCATCATTAAGCGATCGGTTTTCTGATCGCTGTATTAGTGTCACTGTTGCCGCTAGGTACCTATTTATTTTTTTTATTGCGATTTTTTTTTTTTTTTTTTTTTTTTTTTTACTAAAGACATGTGGCTGAATAAATTTTGGCCTAAATGTTTGACTAAAATTTCGTTTGTTCGATTTTCTTACTGCAAAAAGTAGAAAATATCATTTTTTTTTCTAAAATGTTGGTCTTTTTCCGTTTATATCGCAAAAAATAAAAATCGCAGAGGCAATCAAATACCATCAAAAGAAATCTCTATTTGTGGGAAGAAAAGGACGCGAATTTTGTTTGGGAGCCACGTCGCACGACCGCGCAATTGTCTGTTAAAGCGACGCAGTGCCGAATTGCAAAAACGCCTCTGGGCATTTAGCAGCGTATTGGTCCGGGGCTTAAGTGGTTAAAAACAATATATAATAATTATTTGTATATTACTTATGGTAATTAACCACCTGCCACCCAGGCCAATTCTGACACTTCTCTCCTACATTACTGCACTACTCTGGTCCGACTTTGATGCCAGTTACACAGGCATTCATTGAAAGTTCAGGGAATTGTCAGCCAACAAACGCGAACGTAGTGACGTATTGCGTCGTTTTTTTAGCTTTTGAGCGCCACCCTTAGGGCACCTTCTGCTAATGTCGTGTTTGGTTTACGATGATTCCGAGCATGCGCATTTGTACTTTGTGTACACACGCTCGGGAAAATCCGACAAAAGACCGTCGTCCACGGAAAATTTTAAAGCCTGCCATCCAATATTTGTCCGTGGGAAAAACCGCCAACAATTGTCCGATGGTGCGTACAAACGGTCGGCCAACAGGCTGTCAACACAATTCCCGTTGGAAAATCTGATCGTGTCTTCAAGGTTAAATGAATCAAAAAGAAACAGTAACGTTACCCTGATGATTTTTTTTTTGTATACTTTGAAAGATGATGTTACGCTGAGTCACGCTTTAAAATTGTGCACACTTGTGGGACGGCGCCAAACTTCAGTACTTAAAAATCACCATGCGACGCTTTTAAAAAAAAAAATTACAAGTCACAGAGGAGGTCTAGTGCTAGAATTACTGCTCTCGCTCGAACGTTTACGGCATATGTAACCTGTGTGTATCTGGCTCTGAGGCGGCGTACACACGACCGGTTTCCTCGGCAGAATTCAGCAAGAAACTCGATGGGAGGCGTATTCTGCCGAGGAAACCGGTCGTGTGTACACTTTTCGCCGAGGAACCCGTCGAGCCAAATATTCCCATTGCCCCTCGAGCAAATAGAGACCCTGCTCTCTTTTTGGCTCGACGAGTTCCTCGACGGGTTTCTCGGCAAAAAGTGTACACACGACCGGTTTCCTCGGCAGAATTCAGCAAGAAACTCGATGGGAGGCGTATTCTGCCGAGGAAACCGGTCGTGTGTACACTTTTCGCCGAGGAACCCGTCGAGCCAAATTTTCCCATTGCCCATCGAGGAAATAGAGAACATGCTCTCTTTTTGGCTCGACGAGTTCCTCGACGAAAAGTGTACGCACGACCGGTTTCCTCGGCAGAATTCAGCAAGAAACTCGATGGGAGGCGTATTCTGCCGAGGAAACCGGTCGTGTGTACACTTTTTGCCGAGAAACCCGTCGAGGAACTCGTCGAGCCAAAAAGAGAGCAGGGTCTCTATTTGCTCGAGGGGCAATGGGAATATTTGGCTCGACTAGTTTTTTGACTGCCGAACAAGGAACTCCACGGGGAAAACGATGTGTTTCGCCCGTCGAGTTTCTTGGTCATGTGTACGCGGCCTGACACTAGACTGTGTCTCACCCCACTCGCCTCTGCCCCGGGACAATACAGTGTCCCGGAATGAAACTGACACAGGTCCCAGCATGAAGCCCCTCAGAGCTTAAGATGTGACAACCCCACAAACTAGTGAAGAACTACAGGTCTAGAGGTCGACCAATATATCGGCAGGCCGATATATCGGCCGATATTTGGCCGTTTTGGAGAAATCGGCCGATTTTTCTCCAAATTAGGCCGATATTTCTACATGCTGCTAGCGCTGCCATGGCTCCGGAGCTAGGCCGAGGCCGCGGCCTTTCCTGATGCTGTGACCGCAGCGGCAATCCGCGGATTGCCGCCGCGATCACAGCATCAGGAAATGCCGCGGCTTCGGCCTAGCTCCGGAGCCGCGGACATCTTAGTACACCCAGCGTTGGCGGCGGCGGCCGCCAATTGGCTGTCACAGGCATCAGTAGATAGCAGCGAGCGGGCCCCTCCTCGTCTGTGGGTGTATACAGAGAGGAGGGGCCCGCTCGCTGCTATCTACTGATGCCTGTGACAGCCAATCGGCGGCCGCGGCTGCCGACATTCTACACTGTAAAGAAAAACATCCCCTGACGTGCAGCGTGCCCGGCTTCTGCTTACAAACCCCAGAATGTTACTGGCCCGCTCTGCATTCTGGGGTTTGTAGGCAGAGGCCGGGCGCGCAGCACATCAGGGGACTTTTTTTTTTTTTTTACAGTGTAGAATGTCGGCAGCGGCGGCCGCTGATTGACTGTTGCAGACAGGGGTGGATGGCACTAGTTGGCACAGGGGTGGTTGGCACAGGGGTGGATGACACTGGTTGGCAAAGGGGTGGATGGCACAGGGGTGGATGGCACTGGTTGGCAAAGGGGTGGATGGCACTGGTTGGCAAAGGGGTGGATGGCACTGGTTGGCTGCACTGAGGTGATTGCACTGGTGGGCATTGATGAGGTGGCACTGGTGGTGGACACTGATGGGCTGCACTGGTGGGCATTGATGAGGTGGCACTGGTGGTGGACACTGATGGGCATTGATGAGGTGGCACTGGTGGTGGACACTGATGGGCTGCACTGGTGGGCATTGATGAGGTGGCACTGGTGGTGGACACTGATGGGCTGCACTGGTGGGCATTGATGAGGTGGACACTGGTGGGCATTGATGAGGTGGCACTGGTGGTGGACACTGATGGGCTGCACTGGTGGGCATTGATGAGATGGCACTGGTGGTGGACACTGATGGCCTGCACTGGTGGGCATTGATGAGGTGGCACTGGTGGTGGACACTGATGGGCATTGATGAGGTGGCACTGGTGGTGGACACTGATGGGCTGCACTGGTGGGCATTGATGAGGTGGCACTGGTGGTGGACACTGATGGGCTGCACTGGTGGGCATTGATGAGGTGGCACTGGTGGTGGACACTGATGGGCTGCACTGGTGGGCATTGATGAGGTGGACACTGGTGGGCATTGATGAGGTGGCACTGGTGGTGGACACTGATGGGCTGCACTGGTGGGCATTGATGAGGTGGCACTGGTGGTGGACACTGATGGGCTGCACTGGTGGGCATTGATGAGGTGGCACTGGTGGTGGACACTGATGGGCTGCACTGGTGGGCATTGATGAGGTGGACACTGGTGGGCATTGATGAGGTGGCACTGGTGGTGGACACTGATGGGCTGCACTGGTGGGCATTGATGAGGTGGCACTGGTGGTGGACACTGACAGGCTGCACCCCACCTCTCCACCCTAAACAATTATCTCCTCCCAACCTCTCCACCCTAGGTTTTTTGAGTTGAGGAGAAAAAAATAAAATAAAAAAAATCGGCCTAAAATATCCGCCGCAAAAATCGGCAACACATATCGGCCATCGGCCGCCCCGATTTCCAAATATCGGCATCGGCATCGGCCAGAGAAAAACCCATATCGGTCGACCTCTATACAGGTCCCAGCATAGATCTGTGAAATCTATGGGGTCACACCCTTAGATCTCACGGGTTCATGCTGGGAGTTTGAAAATTGGGGGGTGGGGGGGTCACATCTTTAGATATAATCAGTTCATGCTGGGATTGGTAGTCCTTTACTTTGGGGGGGGGTGTGACCTCCCCAAAGTTAAAGAGGGGGTTCACCCTTAAAACCACTTTCTCCCATCCCATCCAGCATACTGGCGCTGACGCCAGTATGCTCTCTTTTATTTTTTTGTTGTTGTACTTACCTCTTAATAGATCATTTAATTTTCGTCCTACCGCGGGGTATATAGCGTCACGCCTTCCGAAAACAGCCGACTAGCACTCTGCTGTTCTCGGCGCTATACGGCGCCTGAGCACAGACCTAAGAGCTGATTGCGCAGGCGCCGTATATAGCTCCGAAAAAAGCCGAAATAGGACTCGCCTGTATACGGTGCCTGCGCAGTCAGCTCCTGGGTCTGTGCGTAGGCGCCGAGAACAGCCGAGTGCTAGTCGGATGTTTTCGGAAGGCGTGACGCGATATAGCGGCGCCATACCCCGCGGTAGGACGAAAATTAAATTATCTATTAAGAGGTAAGTACAACAACAACAAAAAAAAAAGACAGCATACTGGCGCTGACGCCAGTATGCTGGATGAGAGAAAGTGGTTTTAAGGGTGAACCCCCTCTTTAAGGACTACAGGTCCCAGCATGAACCCCCCCCCCCCCCCCCTAGAGCTGAAGATGTGAGAACCCCTGCCCCCCCCAAACAGTGAAGAACTACAGGTCCCAGCATAAACCTGTGAAATCTATGGGATCACACCCTGAGATCTCAGGTGTTTCATGCTGGGTGTTGTAGTCCTTCAAATTGGGGGGGAGGGGGGTCACATCTTTAGATATTAGGAGTTCATACTGGGACTTGTAGTCCTTCACTTTTGGGGGGGAATGTGAAGGACTACTACCATGAACCCCTCAGAGCTAAAGATGCGACCCCCCCAACTAGTGAAGAACTACAGGTCCCAGTATGAACCAGTAAAACTACGGGGGGGGGTCATAATTTTTTTTTTTATAAAAAGTTATCTTTTTTTTAGGAAGGGGGGGGGGGTGTCCCTGAATGGCAGTTTGGAATTGTGGTCACCCTATTCACCTCACTGCACGTCCCTGCTAGGCAGTAATATATTTCTCTCCCCCTTGGTGGGAGTGGAGATGACCCATCTATAAGGATATACAATACATACATAGTGTTGCTCACGAATATTGCATATCCGAGTATTCGCGAATAAATCGAATATCGCGGTGAATATTCGCTATGGCGAATATTCATATTTTTTCAAATTTATTTTTAAAACAGATCACATCCTAGTGATCTCCATCGACGTCTAAAAGCATTGCTGGTACGATTAGAGACCCTGGGCCGAGTAGCTGAGGCGATCCTTTTATGTTGCCGAATATTCGCAATGCGAATATTCGTATTACGAATATTCGCGAATGCGTTCTCTGCCCTTCTGTGTTTTGTGTAGAAAAAAAATTAGCTTTAGTTTAGTCATATAATTTTGTGTAAGTAGAGTTAGTGTTTAGTAATCCAGGAAATGATCTCCTTTTTCGCGTGTTGGCGAGAATTTCGCAATCAATTTCGCATTCGCACTAGCGAAATTTCGCAAATTTTTTTTTTTTTTTTGATAAAATATCACGAATATTCGATATTAACGAATATTCGCGAATATTCTTCTATATATTCGCGAAATATCGCGAAATCGAATATGGCGTATTCCGCTCATCACTATACATACACACAGCACAAGGCCGTGGTCACACTACGAGACGTTTCTCCGGGGCTGCAGGTCCTCTGAACACCTCACCAGATGAGAAGTCTCTATGGAAGACAGGAAGTGACGTCAGATACAGACAGGAAGTTCCGGGTGAGAGGTGAGTCGGGAGGAATTAGAGAGCAAACAAAGCTGTTAGTGGCAGCTGATGAGGTAATAAGATCTTATTTTCTATTTACACCCAGTAACCCCGTCATGTCCGTCCTCTTCCTCCATAGTCACTGTGACGTCTTTTATCTCCAGCAGATAATAATACACACATATATAGTGTGGAGACCTAGATTAACCCCTTCAGGATCAGAACATTCCCCGCTTACAGGGCCGAAATATTCCCTTCATTTTGGAGATGTCACTTCGCACGCCCCCCCCCCACTTTACACTCCCTTCAGCTCTGCCCTCAACTTCACACCCCACTAGGGTGATCACATTTCCAAACTGCCATTCAGGGACACCCCCTCCCCCCCCTAGGGTTGCCGCCTCATCTCTTTAAAAAGGAACACATAGTAATTACACAGGTTCTCTGGTTGATTAAGGTGCCAATTAAACTCACTTGGTGCCTTATCGACATTAAATTAGCCCCAGAACCTGTGTAATTACTATGGGCCAGATTCTCGGCGGCGTTACGACGGAGTATCTCAGATCCCCCGTTGTATCGCCGTTTTTTTGCCTCGTATCTATGCGAGTGATGCTTAGCATCACTTTGGCATAGATACGCTTCAACATCCGACAAGTGTAATACCATTACACTTGCGGATCGTAGTTGTAATGACAACTCCGGCCACTAAGTGGCCTTTACGTTGTTTTTTTACATTTGCATATGCAAATGAGGCTAGTACGCCGATTCCCGATAGCTTTTACGCCGCCCCGTCGTCGCGTACGTCGTTTTCGTCCGCGTAAGGTTACCCCTGCTTCAATGAGGAGTAACCTTACGAAGTTCCGTTGGGTGCCATGTTAAGTATGGCGTCGGGTCAGCGTCGGCTTTTTCCGTCGCTTACGTCGTTTTACTAACTCGTTTGCGAATAGGGCATTGCGTAAGTGACGATCACGTCGTTTTGACGTCGGTTTCCGACGTGAGCTGGAGCATGCGCACTGGGCTTTTTCCCCGGCCGGCGCATGCGCAGTTCGTTCGACGCGGGGGCGCGCTTAATTTAAATGCAAGCCGCCCCATTTGAATTACGCGGGCTTACGCTGGGCCATTTTCGCTACGCCAACGCAAACTACGGAGCAAGCGGTTAGAGAATACGGCACTTGCTCTAGTACGATGCGGCGGCGTAGTGTAAATGGCTTACGATACGCAAGCAAAATTCTATGAGAATCTGGCCCTATGTGTTCCTTTTTAAAGGGATGAGGTGGCAACCCTACCCCCCCCCCCAAAAAAATATATATATGGGGGGGGGGCGGGGGGAAATGTAGTCTTGGGGTTGATGGGGAATTTGGCGGCGGGTTATTTGTCAGATGATGATGCCACCAGCCACCAGATTCAGTTCTGCTGTCACTCCCTCTGCATGAGCCGCGTGCATAGAAGGAAAAAACGGGTGGAGTCACTATCTGGAGAGTGAAGATCACAACAGTCCCTGCTGCTTGCCACTGGCTGTCAGAGAAGGAGGTGGGTGGGGACAGCAGCGCGGCACTAGGCGCAGCCTCACTCCCGGCCTGTCTGAGAGTAAATTGTCACTGGTTGCAAGATGCCAGGCAGCGTCGGCCCTAGCAACCAGTTCCGGGAATGTAGTTACTAGTCAGTAGGGGGTGGCTGTGTCCTGTATTTCATTCCGAGACACTGTATTGTCACGGAATAAAGGTGCCCGGGACCCAGGATAGACATGTCAATTGCGGGGCAATCCGGGACACGTGGGCACCCTACACCCCACCTGCAGCTCTTGGCCCACTTCACACCCCTCCTGCACCTCGGCCCTCCACTTCACACCCTCCTGCAGCTCTGTCCTTCACGTCACACACCTCCTGCAGCTCTGTCCTTCACGTCACACCCCTCCTGCAACTCTGTCCTTCACGTCACACCCCTCCTGCAACTCTGTCCTTCACGTCACACCCCTCCTGCAGCTCTGTCCTTCACGTCACACCCCTCCTGCAGCTCTGTCCTTCACGTCACACCCCTCCTGCAGCTCTGTCCTTCACGTCACACCCCTCCTGCAGCTCTGTCCTTCACGTCACACCCCTCCTGCAGCTCTGTCCTTCACGTCACACCCCTCCTGCAACTCTGTCCATAACGTCACACCCCTCCTGCAGGTCTGTCCTTCACGTCACACCCCTCCTGCAGCTCTGTCCTTCACGTCACACCCCTCCTGCAACTCTGTCCATAACGTCACACCCCTCCTGTAGCTCTGTCCTTCACGTCACACCCCTCCTGCAGCTCTGTCCTTCACGTCACACCCCTTCTGCAACTCTGTCCATAACGTCACACCCCTCCTGCAGCTCTGTCCTTCACGTCACACCCCTCCTGCAGCTCTGTCCTTCACGTCACACCCCTCCTGCAGCTCTGTCCTTCACGTCACACCCCTCCTGCAGGTCTGTCCTTCACGTCACACCCCTCCTGCAGCTCTGTCCTTCACGTCACACCCCTCCTGCAGCTCTGTCCTTCACGTCACACCCCTCCTGCAGCTCTGTCCTTCACGTCACACCCCTCCTGCAGCTCTGTCCTTCACGTCACACCCCTCCTGCAGCTCTGTCCTTCACGTCACACCCCTCCTGCAGCTCTTCCCCCACTTCACACCCCTCTTGCAGCTCTGTCCTTCATGTCACACCCCTCCTGCAGCTCTGTCCTTCACGTCACACCCCTCCTGCAGCTCTGTCCTTCACGTCACACCCCTCCTGCACCTCGGCCCCCCACTTCACACCCTCCTGCAGCTCTGTCCTTCACGTCACACCCCTCCTGCAGCTCTGTCCTTCACGTCACACCCCTCCTGCAGCTCTGTCCTTCACGTCACACCCCTCCTGCAGCTCTGTCCTTCACGTCACACCCCTCCTGCAACTCTGTCCATAACGTCACACCCCTCCTGTAGCTCTGTCCTTCACGTCACACCCCTCCTGCAGCTCTGTCCATAACGTCACACCCCTCCTGCAGCTCTGTCCTTCACGTCACACCCCTCCTGCAGCTCTGTCCTTTACGTCACACCCCTCCTGCAGCTCTGTCCTTTACGTCACACCCCTCCTGCAGCTCTTCCCCCACTTCACACCCCTCTTGCAGCTCTGTCCTTCACGTCACACCCCTCCTGCAGCTCTGTCCTCCACTTCACACCCTCCTGCAGCTCTGTCCTTCATGTCACACCCCTCCTGCAGCTCTGTCCTTCACGTCACACCCCTCCTGCACCTCGGCCCTCCACTTCACACCCTCCTGCAGCTCTGTCCTTCACGTCACACCCCTCCTGCAGCTCTGTCCTTCACGTCACACCCTCCTGCAGCTCTGTCCTTCACGTCACAACCCTACTGCAGCTCTGCCACCTCGCTCTCCTACATTTGCACAGAGGGAACAGCTGGATGCAGAACAGCTCTGGACAGAAGGCGGGAGTGGGAGCGGCAGCTAAAATGTACTTTTCATATCAACTAGCTGGTGATTGGTTGCTAGAACCGCCCTGAATCCTAGAAACCAATCCCCAACTGGTTAATTTAAACAGTTAACTCCAGCAGCTCCCGCTCTCCGTTCAAAGCTGTTTTGCCTCTAGCTGTCTGCTCTGGGGGAGAGACCAGCTGCTAAAAGGCGGGACCACAGGGTTCAGGTGGGACAGTGACCTGGTCCGGATGCAGACCACGGACTGTCAATAACTGATGCCTGGTCTATACTAATGTAATATACAATCATTTGAAATATGGGGTGGGGTGAGGATTGATTTATAATGCGCATGTTTGTATTTTATAAGCTAAATAAAATTTATAGAAGAGGAAAAATAACTTCCTGATGTCTGCGAAGGTTCAACACAAGGGATGCAAGACTGGTGCTCCCGTATTGTGTGTAATGACACCAGAACTCCTTGTGTCAAGCTTGTAACCTACAGAGTTCGGGGCCCTGTGTGGGTAAATGATAGCTCAGCCTGAAGTCAGACTTTAAAAAAAATGGAGACATGATAAGTGAGGTGAGGAGGATTCTGGGAACATCGTTTGATTTTACTCTTTGTGTTCAAATCTAGAGTTTTCCTCCTGTGAAGTCTGGAGACCATCACATCGCCTCCATCTCCCTCCCTGATAAAATAGAGAAATAAAAAGAAGATTGTAGACGTCGCCAGAGAGATCATCGAGGAGAGGTGAGGAGGATTCTGGGACATTATCCAGTAACAGACAAGGGGTGTGTCTGGATGGTGACTGTATCATTGTGTGTGTCAGGTTCCTATAAGGTGTCAGGATGTCACTGTCTATTTCTCCATGGAGGAGTGGGAGTATTTAGAAGGACACAAGGATCTCTACAAGGACGTCATGATGGACAATCAGCCGCCCCTCACATCACCGGGTAAGAGGAGACTTTATTGTAAAGGAGAGAGCAGTACGGAGGCTCCACCCCCATCCCCCATCATCTGATAAACACATAGAAACAATGGATTCAGTCAGTGTGTGTGTTTCCTACAGATGGATCCAGTAATGGGAACCCACCAGAGAGATGTCCCCGTCCTCTGTATTCCCGGGATTATTCCACACAGGAAGGTCACACCATCCCCCACCATCATCAGGTAGATGAGGAACAATTATTGGTGGTTATGATTTATACACAAACATGTTTATTATAATGAATGTTTTATTATATATTCAGAGTGGAGACCTGAGAGATCCTAAAGTTGAGGTTAAAGAAGAGATAAAAGAGGAGGATGATGAGGATGGGGTGATGGAGGAAGAATACAAAGATCTGTACCAGGACACCATGGGGGAGTCATCCAGCTACAGAAACCCACCAGATAGATGTCCCCGTCCTCTGTATTCCCGGGATTCCACACAGGAAGGTCACACCATCCCCCACCGAAATCAGGTAAATGAGGAAGAGTCATTGATAGTTGTGGTTTATGCACAAACAAGTTTGAATATATAATAAAACATTCATACTAATAGAGTGTAAACCTCGGGGATTATAATATTGATGTAAAAGAAGAGTATAAAGAGGAGGATGATGAGGATGGGGTGATGGAGGAAGAACACACTATCCCCCACCATCATCAGGTAGATGAGGAACAATTATTGGTGGTTATGATTTATACACAAACATGTTTATTATAATGGCTATAATCAGCAGTCGGCTGTGACCCAGCCGCGGCCTTTGAGGGAACCAGAACGAATCCCAATCCTAGGGCAGTGCCTACACCGGGGCTCCACTCAGCAACTCCACCAGTTAGATCATATGTGAATGATAAATAGAGGCAGACATAGCGTAATCCCGCTGGGACATTTATTAAAATTATAAAAACCAGAATACTCACATGGGAGATGAGTTAAACAGGCATATAAAACACAATGTTGCCGGCCGGCAAACAAACAGGAAAAAAGAAGAACCCTCCTCCAAAGCGTGATGATGTCACCGCACGTCTTCCCAGACGCGTTTCGTCATAGGACATTGCCCATTGACAACGTCCTATGACGAAACGCGTCTGGGAAGACGTGCGGTGACGTCATCACGCTTTGGAGGAGGGTTCTTCTTTTTTCCTGTTTGTTTGCCGGCCGGCAAAATTGTGTTTTATATGCCTGTTTAACTCATCTCCCATGTGAGTATTCTGGTTTTTATAATTTTAATAAATGTCCCAGCGGGATTACGCTATGTCTGCCTCTATTTGTCATTCACATATGATCTAACTGGTGGAGTTGCTGAGTGGAGCCCCGGTGTAGGCACTGCCCTAGGATTGGGATTCGTTCTGGTTCCCTCAAAGGCCGCGGCTGGGTCACAGCCGACTGCTGATTATAGCCATTCCTCTGGTAAGCTGCTTATACGTCTGGTGGTGGGCCACATTGAAAAGCCAAGTTTGAGCACAGTGGTGATTACTATACGTCCATCCTGAATTAAGATCAGCAGAACGTTTTTGGAGTCATCACTACACTTTTTTGTTTGAAGGACTGTTTATCTCCACACGATTGATATATGGACTCTTTTGTTTACATTGGGTCCGGGTGACAAGGCGCAGCTCTAAATCTTTGTTTTTCTTGTTGCATTTCCTTCTGTGTCCCGGCACAAGAGCTGCTGCCTCCCCATTTCTTTTTATTTTTATTGTTATTTTTAGTGACTGATAATACCGGCACTAATTGATTATCTATTTGTGACAAGCGCAATTTTTTTCTGTATTATGTTTATTATAATGAATGTTTTATTATATATTCAGAGTGGAAACCTCGGGGATGATAATATTGATGTTAAAGAAGAGTATAAAGAGGAGGATGAGGAGTATGGAGTGATGGAGGAGTTATCAGAAGGACACAAGGATATGATGGAGCCACCTAATACCAGGAACCCCCCAGAGAGATGTCCCCGTCCTCTGTATTCCCGGGATTCCTCACAGGAAGGTCACACCATCCCCCACTGTTACAAGGTCGGTGGGGCGGAGCATCTAGAACATGAAATGGGGGAGATGATGATGTTTTTTTTTTTTCTTTATTTTATTTCACAATATTAAAGGTTATATTTTACAGATGTTTTTTTCTCTCATTTTCTTGGTTTAGGGTGAAGATCTGATAGATATAAAAGTTGAGGTGAAATCAGAAGAAGAAGAGACGTATGTGAGGGATGATCAGCAGTCTATGGAGGAGGATGGAATAACGGGGACATTTATAGAGGAGGACACTCCTACAGAGATCAGCACAGGTGGGTCATTAACACTAAATCCATTCCTCCACCCATACTGCTCACTGATTGGTCCAGAGTAGGGCGGGGACTGGGTGATATCAGCCTGTAATCCCCTGGTCACTTTCCTGAGCTGTGTTCCCCGTCCTGTATTCCTGTATTTCTCTCGGATAATCTTCCTTCTCTGTGCTGCAGACACAATTTATGTCTCTAGACTGGATTTATGGAGATTCTGGGGTTCAGCTGGCAGCAAAATGTTGGTTTTTGGAATAGGCATTGCTCCGCCTAGACACCTGGGGGATGAGTTTTGGATCTTGGCAAAATGAGAACCTACTCAATGTTTAGTAATAATCTTTGCATTTCTATTTTAGTAAATGGATGGGAGATGAGGAAAACCTCAGAGGATTGTCTCACTTTGTCTCCAGACTGTAAAGTAGAAGATGAGGACATCACACAGTATAGTCCAGGAGAAAACCCGACTACCTCAAATGTCCATCCGGCACCACACAGTGTAGATGGACCATCGTATTCCTCTTATCCTGAGGAACCTCAGACTGTGCGGGACGGTGCCGGACCATCGTATTCCTCTTATCCTGAGGAACCTCAGACTGTGCGGGACGGTGCCGGACCATCGTATTCCTCTTATCCTGAGGAACCTCAGACTGTGAGGGACGGTGCCGGACCATCGTATTCCTCTTATCCTGAGGAACCTCAGACTGTGCGGGACGGTGCCGGACCATCGTATTCCTCTTATCCTGAGGAACCTCAGACTGTGAGGGACGGTGCCATCCTTCCAACAGATAAGAGGTTTCCATGTCCTGAGTGTGGGAAGTGTTTCCGTTTTAAATCTCATCTTAAAGTGCATAAAAGATGTCACACGGGTGAGAAGCCGTATTCCTGCCCTGAGTGTAAGAAATGTTTTTCAGATAATTCCAGTCTTTACAGACATAAGAGATTGCACACGGGGGAGAAGCCATATTCTTGTCCTGAATGTGGGAAATGTTTTGCTCATAAATCCAGTTTTTCCACTCATCAGAAATGGCACAGACGGGAGAAGCCATTTTCCTGTTCTGAGTGCGGTGAAACTTTTTCACGGATTTCTAATCTTCACACACATCAGAGATCTCACACGGGTGAGAAGCCATATTCCTGTCCTGAGTGCGGGAAAGGTTTTACAGCTAAGTCACATATTTACAGACATCAAAGGCTACACACCGGTGAAAATCTGCATACCTGTTTTGATTGTGGAAAATGGTTTATTCAAAAATCTGATCTTGTCACGCATCAGAGGACTCACACGGGGGAGAAGCCGTATTCCTGTCCTGAATGTGAGAAATGTTTTTCACACAAGTCCGATCTTTATAGACATCGAAGACTGCACACGGGGGAGAAGCCGTATTTTTGCCCTGAGTGTGGGAAATTTTTTTCAGTGAAGTACAATCTTAATGCACACCTGAGGTCTCACACAGGGGAAAAGCCGTATTCCTGTCATGTGTGCGGAAAATGTTTTTCAGTAAAGACCTATCTTTCCAAACATCAGAGCCTGCACACGGGGGAGAAGCCGCATTGTTGTCCTGAATGTGGGAAATTTTTTTCACAGAAGTCTAATCTTTACACCCATCAGAGATCTCACACGGGGGTGAAGCCACTTACCTGCTCTGAATGTGGGAAATGTTTCACGCGGAAGTCAAGCCTTTTCAGACATCAGAGATTGCACACGGGGGAGAAGCCGTATTCCTGTTCTGAGTGCGGGAAATGTTTTTCAAGGAAGTCCAGTCTTTACACACATCAGAGATCTCACACGGGGGAGAACCCACTTCCCTGTCCTGAGTGAGGGAAATGTTCCTCAGTGAAGTCCTGTCTTCCTGTACATCAGGGATCCCACACAACCCTCGAGGTGTATTAGTGAGTGTGGGAAATGTCTTGTATATGAATGTTGCTGGACATGTGGGGAAGAAGCACACCCTGATATACACCTCAGATATACTCCATGGCTGATCTTCATCATGTAAGAAACACTTCATAAGGAGATCAGAGATCACCAAAGACATGGATGAAGTGTTGTACCGTGTTGGCCATTGATAGCAGGAGAAAAATAAAAATGGAGTCCTTCCCTCTCATTGGCTGAGTACATTTTGTGGTGTAAACTCTTGCAAGAGGTCTGTTTTCTCAAGTCGTCTTCCAGGACGAAACGCGTTAACCCCACCACTTAAAAGGCGGTCTTCTAGGCTTTTTAAAATAAAAATGGAGTCATTCCCTCTCATTGGCTGAGGACATTTTGTGGTGGAAGATTTCACAGACACTTACTGGTCTGTATTTGAAAAAAGTGTTGGAGAAATGTGACCCACCCATAATGAATATTCGTCATGTTTTAATTAATGTATATATCTTTTTTTAAATGAAATGAATAACTAGGACAAGCATTTGCCCAACTTTGACAAATTCTTACAATGATTTCCTATGATCATTGGCTCATCTAGTGGCTACATTGCTGTTTTTCCTGATGGAGGTGTTTCAGAAAAACAAAAATACCTTGTTTTGGCCACTAGATGGGGCTGACCATCATAGGAAATCACTGTGTTAGTTCAGATAAAGCCAGAGTTTGCGATGGTTGCTTGTCGAAATCTGTATTTTTTAGTAAGTAGATCCCTTTGTTTCCCTTATCAGGCGTGGTCTACTACAAATACCTGAGATCGTGCTTATGCAGTTATGAATACAGTAGACTTTGAAGAAACTTTGTTAATTAATCCAACAAATAAAGTGACTTTACTGACCAATTGGATTTCTTCCTTTTACTATTTCCTGATTTTATGACTGCAATCTTGGTAAAAGTAAAAAAAACTCTAACAATAAAACGAAATAAGTAAAAAAACAAAAAAAAAAACAATGATGTCAAACTTTGGTACCTGAAAACGGCTCTTAGGTGGCACTTTAACGCCGCGTACACACGTCCGTTTTTCAGGTTGTACAAAATGACGTGTTTTTTTTTTTAATGTCATTAAAAACGATGGTGTGCGGGCTCCAGAGCATTTTTCACGATGTAAAAAATGGACATTAAAAATTTCGAACATGCTCTAATTTTTTACGTGTTGCCCTGACTACGTGTTTCGCTCGCCTGCGCTTTATCAAAGTCGGGAAAAGACGGCAATGATTTGTACCAGGGTTGTCCCGATACCAGTATCGGTATCGGGACCGATTCCGAGTATTTGCGGGAGTACTTGTACTCCCGCAAATACCCCCGATACCCAAATAGAATACTTCGCCCAATCAAACCATCCCCCCCCCGCCCCCCGGCCGCCGTCGCCGCCGCCGTATATACAAAGCCGCCGCCGCGAAGATTACATGACGCTTTCGTTTTTCAATATCTGTTTTCCCTATCGCCCGCCCTGTGTAAAGGACAATCCCCCTTGCTAGCGATTGGACGGATCTGTCCAATCACGAGCAAGAGGGAGTGTCCTTTACACAGGGCGGGCGATAGGGAAAACAGATATTGAAAAACGAAAGCGTCATGTAATGTTCACGGCGGCAGCTTTGTATATACGGCGGCGGGGTCGGCATCATCATCAGGTAGGGGGACATCATGGCAGCAATATGTGGGGGGACACATGGCAGCAATATGTTGGGGGACACATGGCAGCAATATGTGGGGGACACATGGCAGCAATATGTGGGGGGACACATGGCAGCAATATGTGGGGGGACACATGGCAGCAATATGTTGGGGGACACATGGCAGCAATATGTTGGGGGACACATGGCAGCAATATGTGGGGGGACATCATGGCAGCAATATGTGGGGGACATGGCTGCATTTGGGGACACGTTTAAAAAAAGTATCGGTATTCGGTATCGGCGACTACTTGAAAAAAAGTATCGGTACTTGTACTCGGTCCTAAAAAAGTGGTATCGGTACATTTGTACCCAATGTAGGGGCGGATAGTGGGTGGATATATAGAGCTTGGAAATGGTTATTAACCCCTTTTACTACCCTACAACATAACCATTGTATGCTCTGTAGCACCCTGATGTTTAGGCAGGGTTGCTATCAAATTTAGTTGCCAGGCAATGGTTGCCTTGACAATTATTAGGAGATCAATTGATTTCCCCTTATTCTGGAATTGCTGCACTTCTCTCTTCTGTCACTAGGTGGCCGGGTATCATGAGACATTAGATAAGACAAGGGCATAGGTAGGACAGATTATTAATGAATGGGGTGTCTCAGCCAATGGGCAGGGATTTATTTGGGTCCCTTGGCCTGCTGGCAGAGCCTATTTATTTGGGTGGAGTCAGGTGATCAGGGCTCTGTGCCACCTGTATAACTGGGGCCGGACGACGGTGGCCCCACCAAAGGCTCATCGAAGCTAGACCAAAGGCTTATCGACGCTCTACCAAAGGCTCATCGAAGCCCAACCAAAGCCTCATCGAAGCTCCACCAAAGCCTTATTGAAGCCCTACCAAAGGCTCATCGAAGCTTCACCAAAGCCTTATTGAAGCCCTACCAAAGGCTCATCGAAGCCCCACCAAAAGCTCACTGAAGCCCCACCAGAACCTAATCACAGCCTCATCGAAGCCCCACCAAAGGTTCATCGAAGCTCCACCAAAGCACTAAGCAAAAGCGAGGTGTAAACAGGACTGTAATCTAACCAGGAGATTTGACTGGCGTTCAGAGAGGTTTAACAAAGCCTGTCCGAAGCCTTGTTTTGAAGCAAGTGTAAACTAGCCCTAAGGGCTCATGTACACTAGCTTCAGCTTCAACACACATTAAGTGAAAGTGTACAATTGCTTAAAAACAAGGCTTCGGATAGGCTTCGTTAAAGCTCTCTGAACGCCAGTCAAAGCTCCTGTCACTGAATAAAGTGGTTAGCTAACCATCCTGTTTACACCTTGCTATTGCATGGCTTTGACTTTGCTTCAAAAATTATACCCCAAATCGCGTTAGTTGTGCTTTAAAGCATCTTCAAAGCCTTCATAAAAGTCTATGGCAAAGCTTGCTTGAAGCCTCACCAAATGCTCATCAAAGCCCCACCAAGGGAGCCATGAAAAAGTTAGTGCAAAACGCCGTCGGCTGTTCCTGATTGTTTTGCTTTGCTGTGGATTTTGTGGTGCATTTGGTTGCTGTTTTTACAAATAAAGACATCTCTACGAACTTCTCGGAGTGCGGCTGTCCATCCCCCTCCCTTTCTTCATTACTTGCCTAGTGCAATGTCGGCACCTGTGGTATCCTGATTCCATCCCTAATTGCACAAGTGGTCTCATCTGGAGCGGTGATTTTCTTCTCAAGGCTTCATCAAAGCACCACCAAAAGCTCATCGAAGCCTCACCAAAGGCTCATCAAAGCCCCACCAAAGGCTCATCGAAGCCTCACCAAAGGCTCACCGAAGCCTCACCAAAGGCTCATCAAAGCCTCACCAAAGGCTCATCAAAGCCCCACCATGGGTTCATTGACACTTGAGGAGTATACAGAGGGATAGCTGTGGAATAGCTCAGGAGATCCGGTGACGACTGAGGTCTGGAAGTCTAGTGAGAGACTGGGAGCTCAGTGAGTGAAGATCTACAGTGGAATACTGGAAGTTAAGAGGAGAACTATCCTGTGTTACCACAAGTTTTGTGTGAATATCTATATTGACTGTTACAAGTTCAGTTGCCATGGGAGACAGCGGTCCTACAATACAGAAGTTGCATCCGGCGGGAGGTCTTCCACTGTATAGCTGTCTGCCTATTGTGTCTCGGAGTCTGCTAATTGCTATTGCATCTGCTTAAAGGTGTCCTGGCCCTCACCCTCTCTCCCCCCAGTTCCTGTTAAGAGACAATGAATCTCCTTTGTTCGCATCCAAAAAGTAACTGGCGCCCAATTCTTCAAGGAATGGTGGTACAAGACCATGTGAGCACGTGTCAGAGGATAATGAATAGTCCGGAAAAATAGTGTCAAAGGAGAAGTATGATGGGCCTCTCCTTTGGATCACAGGAGTACAATTCGTTTTGCACTTCCGTGACCTGTTTTCAGTAGAGAATTGACTGAAGTCCGCTTTCTGCTGATGTCACGGATGACCGTCCAGGCACCTTGTCAGCACACCCATGGAGTCTGTATCCGCCAGGACTGATAGGCTTAGACGGCCCGTTCCGCCCCTCCACAGCTCAGCACTCCAATGATCGGGGAGGAAGATCAGAGAGTTGTGATTAACGGTCTACAGCTTATTGCTCATAAAACCGAGTGATCGGCGATATTCGATCGCTCAGTTTTCAGTGTAGAGGCGGCGAGAGACAGATGCAGCATCGGAACCCGTGAGGCATCCACCTAGGTAAGTATAAATGGAGGAAAAAAGTAAAACCTATACTTCTCTTTCAAGACTTTTCTCAAGGCTGCAGTTCCTCTGAGCTCCACAAGGTGGTGATCTCACTTCTCCTCAGACAGGAAGTCTCTATGGAAGACAGGAAGTGAGGTCAGTAACAGAAAGGAAGTGATGTCAACTACAGACAGGAAGTTCCATGAGGTATGAAGAAGAAAGCAGACATCTCTAAAAGAGGTAGCAGAGGAGGTAATAAGATCTTATCTTCTATTTACACCCAGTAACCCCGTCATGTCCGTCCTCTTCCTCCATAGTCACTGTTACCTGTTGTTCACGGTGAGTAGTCACTGGGAACGGATTGTGTTGGCGGTCAGCATATGCTTATTTTTCGGCGGGCATTGTTCATTATTGTAGAGCTACATCGTTGGACATCACTTAAGTCTGGTCACTTGAGGACTGATCATATAGGGCTAGATTCAGAAAGGTTTACGCCGTCGTATCTCGAGATACGCCGACGTAAGTACAAATGTGCGCCGTCGCATCTTTACGTCAATTGAGAAAAAAAGATACGCCGAAAAACATGGCTTCAGCCGTCCGACGTAACTTGCCTATGCCGGCGAATCTTGGGCGCATAGTTACGCTGGACGCATTCGGCGTTCCCATGTTAAATAAAATATACAAATGAGCAAGATACGCCGATTCACGAACGTACGTACGCCCGTCGCAGTAAGTTATGCCCTTTACGTAAAGCGTTTTTCAGGCGTAAAGATAAACCACCAAAAAGATGGAGCAGCCAATGTTAAGTATGGACGTCAGAATAGCCGTCGAATTTCACGTCGTTTGCGTAAGCTGATTCAGAATGGGGCTGGGCGTAGGTTACGTTCACGTCGAAAGCATTGACTATTTGCGACGTGATTTTGGAGCATGCATACTGGGATATGTTCGTTCGTTCGGTGTGTCATTTACGCGAGGTCACGATTCATTAACATACAACACACCCACTACCAGCCTACTTTGAATTACGCGCGGTTCCGCCGGCACATTTACACTACGCCGCGCAACTTCTTCCTGAATACCGTAACTGCCGCTCTAAGTTACGGCGGCGTAGTGTAAATGAGATACGCTATGCCGCCGTAAAGATACGAAAATGTATCTGAATCTGGCCCATAGTGTCTGTCATGTCTTTTAATATATACTATTTTGAGTGAGTGAATAACTTGTATAGCGCTACAAATATGAACTGAATCGGCTCAAGGGGCTTGGTATCCATTTCCATCCTTATCCTTCAGCAAAGGTGGGTCTTGAGTTTTTTTCCTGAAGGCCCAATGATTTTCTTCCATTCCGATGTTAGTTGGTAACGCGTTCCACATTCGGGGTCCTTGGACTGCGAATCTTCGTTCTCTATTTATACATTCCCATGTGGCGAGGTATCTGAGAGCCCCCCCTTTTTTTTTTTGTAAAGGGAGCTTCCATATTCCATTAAGCTTCCCCACCAAGATACCCCACACTTGGTCAGGGTTGTGGGGAAGAGGCCCTTTGTAAGATACACTCAACATGGAGAGTGTATGTGGTCTGGCAATGTACAGGGGGTGGGCACATGCTCGCCTTCCCCATTCCTGGCCTCCCAGCCTGCAGAAGGGTGTGGTATTGAATTTGGGGAGGACCTCATGATATGTTTTTTTGGGGAATTTCCCCTTGACATTCATCAAGGATAAGGGTCCGGTAAGTATTTTTTTTGGTGGAAGTCCCCTATTTATGTCTATAGCAGACCCTTATTTTGGATAATAATACCAGACCACTTTGTTTACAAACTGGACTGAAACCGGGTACATTCGGCTCCTCGCTACTGTTCACTATCGCCAGCCTCAACACACTGACATCATGGCTGCTCTCAGACCCCCCAACGGGAATAGGGACACCCTGTGGCTTCTGCAGCTTCTCACTCTACATTTAGGTCTGTTGGTGCTTCATACAAACATATCTGTTTCCAATAACCTTTTTTCTGATATTAAAAAATGTTTTAATTATTTTGCGACTACTACAGTACTTTTGTTCGTCAAAACACGCCAAGTAGAGGTGTGTAGGAAAAACTAAAGCCGTGTACACACGGTCGGTTTGTCCGATGAAAAAATAATTTTCCATCGGTGTAAAAAAATAGAACATGTTTTAAACTTTTCCTATGGATAAAAAAAAAAATGATAGGAAATTTCGATCGGCTGTGTAGAACTCCATCGGAGAAAAATCCACACATGCTCAGAATCAAGTCGACGCATGCTCGGAAGCGCTGAACTTCATTTTTGCCGGCTCTTCGTAGTGTTTCACTTCACCGCGTTTTGGCAAGGTCGGAATTTAGTCTGATGGTGTGTATCCAAGACTGATGAAAGTCAGCTTCATCGGATATCCGACGAAAAAAATCCATCGGATTTGATTCCATCAGAAATCCGATCATGTGTACACGGCTTAAGTAACCCAACCTGTACAGTAGGTCCCAATTCCCATTGGGGGCAGCCTGCTTATAAAGCCTTTATATCCCCCTCCTAATTGTATTAAACCAATACAATCCAGATAATTCTCCAATATCCATCTACAGAGAAACTGGTATAGATCACATGACCACATCAATGAGGATGGAGGAGAACCGGAGTCACATGACTGAGAGGATATTAAACCTCGCCTGGGAGATCATCTACCTGCTGACCGGAGAGGTGAGGAGGATTCTGGGAGGTCACATGACATCACTCTTATCTCTATTAATAATACAGACCTGACCGGAGAGGTGAGGAGGATTCTGGGAGGTCACATGACATCACTCTTATCTCTATTACTAATACACAGACCTGACCGGAGAGGTGAGGAGGATTCTGGGAGGTCACATGACATCACTCTTATCTCTATTAATAATACAGACCTGACCGGAGAGGTGAGGAGGATTCTGGGAGGGCACATGACATCACTCTTATCTCTATTAATAATACAGACATGACCGGAGAGGTGAGGAGGATTCTGGGAATCTAACATGATATTCCTATTGGTTCCCCAATACAGAGATTTCCTCTTGTGAAGTCAGGTGATCACATGACCATCACAGTGCCTCCATGTGACTCCCTAAAACCTGAGAGACACAACATGGAGAAGATTCTAGAAGTCACCAAGAAGATGATGGAGCTGCTGACAGGAGAGGTGAGGAGGATTCTGGGACATTATCCAGTAACAGACAAGGGGTGTGTCTGGATGGTGACTGTATCATTGTGTGTGTCAGGTTCCTATAAGGTGTCAGGATGTCACTGTCTATTTCTCCATGGAGGAGTGGGAGTATTTAGAAGGACACAAGGATCTCTACAAGGACGTCATGATGGACAATCAGCCGCCCCTCACATCACCGGGTAAGAGGAGACTTTATTGTAAAGGAGAGAGCAGTACGGAGGCTCCACCCCCATCCCCCATCATCTGATAAACACATAGAAACAATGGATTCAGTCAGTGTGTGTGTTTCCT
Organism: Rana kukunoris; assembly: GCA_029574335.1. Lineage (NCBI taxonomy): Eukaryota > Metazoa > Chordata > Amphibia > Anura > Ranidae > Rana > Rana kukunoris. The sequence continues at coordinate 254,976 of JAJQKJ010002038.1, forward strand.
ACAGATGGATCCAGTAATGGGAACCCACCAGAGAGATGTCCCCGTCCTCTGTATTCCCGGGATTATTCCACACAGGAAGGTCACACCATCCCCCACTGTTACAAGGTCGGTGGGGCGCAGGGGTGGACTGGGACACAAATTTGGCCCTGGACTTCATCCAGACCGGCCCACTTAATTTTTGCAAAGACACACACAAAAACAGTATATAGTCTATACGCAATTGCGCATAAAAAAAAAAAAAAGTAAAAACATTCTGCTGTAAGTATAAACTGCTTTTTTATTCTGTGACCAGTAAATTCATTCATCTGTAACCGTGACCAGTGGCAGTACATTTAGACCCCTTTCACACTGGAGCGTATTGCAGGCACTATAGCGTTAAAAATAGCGCCTGCATTCCACCCTCAAACAGCTGCGCCAGCAGCGCATTGTGGGCGGTTTTAACACTTTCTTGTCCGCTAGCGGGGGGAAAACCGCCCCGCTAGCGACCGAAATGCACCGCAAATCCACCCATAGCGTTGGCGGTAAAAATAGCGGCGTTTTACCACCAGCGCTATGGGCGGCTCAGTGTGAAAGGGGTCTAATGCATCAGTTACTATGACCAGTGGCAGTGCATTTACCCCCCCCCCCCAAGCTGTATATTAAAAACAAAATCACAGACACATACACTGACCCCCCCCTCCTGACACACACACACTGACCCCTCCTCCTGACACACACACGGACCCCTCCTCCTGACACACACACTGACCCCTCCTCCTGACACACACACTGACCCCTCCTCCTGACACACACACTGACCCCTCCTCCTGACACACACACACTGACCCCCCCTCCTGACACACACACACTGACCCCCCCTCCTGACACACACACACTGACCCCCCCTCCTGACACACACACACTGACCCCCCCTCCTGACACACACACACTGACCCCCCCTCCTGACACACACACACTGACCCCCCCTCCTGACACACACACACTGACCCCCCCTCCTGACACACACACACTGACCCCCCCTCCTGACACACACACACTGACCCCCCCTCCTGACACACACACTGACCCCCCCTCCTGACACACACACACTGACCCCCTCCTCCTGACACACACACTGACCCCTCCTCCTGACACACACACACTGACCCCTCCTCCTGACACACACACTGACCCCCCCTCCTGACACACACACTGACCCCCCCCTCCTGACACACACACTGACCCCCCCCCTCCTGACACACACATTGACCCCCCCTCCTGACACACACATTGACCCCTCCTCCTGACACACACACTGACCCCTCCTCTTGACACACACACTGACCCCTCCTCCTGACACACACACTGACACCCCCCCCCCCCCCACACCCACTTCCTTTCACAGTCCTCTCCTTTCTGGCATCCTTTACAGCCATCATCTTTCTTTGCAACAAACACAGTTCCCTTTATGTCAGTGCCCCCTCCCTTACCTTACACAGAAGGGAGAAGACAGAGGATGCGACGTGTGTCACGTGTCCAAGCAGAAGGCGGGAGATGTTCAACTTTCCATGTAACAGAAAGACGATTGGTTGCTAGGAGTGCCCCTAGCAACCAATCACAGGCTTTTTAACTTGAAAAGTTGGACAGCTCCGCCTTCTGCTCGGACATTCTCTATTGTAATGTATAGATAAAAGTCCCCCCCGGACTCGGGAGGAGGAGTTACACGGGAGAGAAGAGGACACCCAGGCAGGATGGTCAACAGGTTCACTGTTGTCATCCTGCACATGCACTCCACCCGCCATGCAACCCCTCCAGCAGCGATACTCTGCAGCCTGCACTGGAACCGTGCATGTGCAGTAGTTGCGGCTCCGGCTGCCACCTTCCTCCCCAGCGGCAGCCAGCAGTCAGACTCTGCAGCAGCACTACCCGATACTGATGTGCGGGGCCCCTTCGTCCAGTACATAGCAAACACTGCCTGTATACACTCTGAATGTCAGAGTGTATACAGGCAGTGTTTGCAAATGTACTGGACGAAGGGGCCCCGCACATCAGTATCAGGGCGTGCGGCTGCATTGAGAGTGAAGCTGTCAAGTCTAAGCACTGTCGGGGATGAGGAGGGGGGTCCCCGCGTATCAGCCCCGCCCATTCCCGACATCGTTTTGACAGCTCTACTCTCACTGCGGCTGCACGCCCCCGCTTGCGCACCAATCGCTGGATTTTTACACTGGGGACGAGACTCCAGGCTTTTTGGGGACCCATTTGGGGCTCTAGTCACCCCCTCCCAGCGCCCCTGAGTGACAACTGGCCCACTGAGCCATCGGCCCACCGGGAAACTCCCGGTAGTCCCGATGGCCAGTCCATCCCTGGTGGGGCGGAGCATCTAGAACATGGACTGGTGGAGATGATGTGTGGGTTTTGTATGTAAGTTTATATCTTACAGATGATATTCTCTCTCATTCTCTTGGTTTAGAGTGGAGATCCAATCGATATAGAATTTGAGGTGAAATCAGAAGAAGAAGAGACGTATGTGAGGGATGATCAGCAGTCTATGGAGGAGGATGGAATAACGGGGGCATTTATAGAGGAGGACACTCCTACAGAGATCAGCACAGGTGGGTCATTAACACTAAATCCATTCCTCCACCCATACTGCTCACTGATTGGTCCAGAGTAGGGCGGGGACTGGGTGATATCAGCCTGTAATCCCCTGGTCACTTTCCTGAGCTGTGTTCCCCGTCCTGTATTCCTGTATTTCTCTCGGATGATCTTCCTTCTCTGTGCTGCAGACACAATTTATGTCTCTAGACTGGATTTATGGAGGAGGGAATTGTAAGATCCTCAGAGACAAAGCTGCCTGATGTGGGCGGAGTCCTGGTTTAGGGGGAACCAATCAGCTCATGTCTAGTAATAATCTTTGTATTTCTATTTTAGTAGATGGACGGGAGATGAGGAAAACCTCAGAGGATTGTCTCACTTTGTCTCCAGACTGTAAAGTAGAAGATGAGGACATCACACAGTATAGTCCAGGAGAAAACCCGACTACCTCAAATGTCCATCCGGCACCACACAGTGTAGATGGACCATCGTATTCCTCTTATCCTGAGGAACCTCAGACTGTGCGGGACGGTGCCGGACCATCGTATTCCTCTTATCCTGAGGAACCTCAGACTGTGCGGGACGGTGCCGGACCATCGTATTCCTCTTATCCTGAGGAACCTCAGACTGTGCGGGACGGTGCCGGACCATCGTATTCCTCTTATCCTGAGGAACCTCAGACTGTGCGGGACGGTGCCGGACCATCGTATTCCTCTTATCCTGAGGAACCTCAGACTGTGCGGGACGGTGCCGGACCATCGTATTCCTCTTATCCTGAGGAACCTCAGACTGTGCGGGACGGTGCCGTCCTTCCAACAAATAAGAGGCTTTTCTGTACTGAGTGCGGGAAGTGTTTCCGTTTTCCATCTGATCTTAGTAGGCATAGAAGATCTCACACGGGTGAGAAGCCGTATTCTTGTCTTAAGTGCAGGAAATGTTTTTCACAGAATTCCCATCTTTGTAGCCACCAGAGATCGCATAAGGCGGAGAAACTACTTTCCTGTTCTGAGTGCGGGAAATGTTTCTTATTTAAGGGCAGTCTTACCATACATCGGAGATCACACACGGGGGAGAAGCCGTATTCCTGTCCTGAGTGCTGGAAATGTTTTGTACAAAGATCAGATCTTGTCAAACATCAGAGATGTCACACGGGGGAAAAGCCGTATTCCTGTCCTGAGTGCAGGAATTGTTTTTCAGATAAGTCCAGTCTGCACAGACATCAGAGATCTCACACGAGGAGAAGAAACGTTTCTGTCCTGAGTGCGGGAATTGTTAGCCACTGAAGTCCTATTATTATTCTGTGCATCAGGGGTCCCACACAACCCTTGCGGTGTATTAGTGAGTGCGGGAAATGTCTTGTATATGGGTGTTGCTGGACATGTGGGGAAGAAGCACACCCTGATATACACCTCAGATATACTCCATGGCTGATCTTTATCATGTAAGAAACACTTCATAAGGAGATCAGAGATCACCAAAGACATGGATGAAGTGTTGTACCGTGTTGGCCATTGATAGCAGGAGAAAAATAAAAACGGAGTCATTCCCTCTCATTGGCTGAGTACATTTTGTGGTGCGGAGTCTGTTTTCTCAAGTTGTCTTCCAGGATGAAACGCGTTAACCCCACCTTTTAAAAGGCGGTCCTCTAGGCCTCCCGTTCATTATTAGTGTTTCCTCCAGATGAGGGGTTAACATGTTTCCTGGCTCCTATGTGATCCCTGGGTCTTTTGGGCTGTGCTCTTGATACTTGGTAGGGAAATGGTGCTTACCTTCAGTGCCTAGGTAAAGGTTAGGACCGCTGCTTCGGGGTCTGGACCCCAAAACACCATGTCCCCGTGTTGATGGGGGGGGGGGGGGAAGGGCCTCATCCCCACAACCCTTGCCCGGTGGTTGTGGGGGTCTGTGGGTGGGGGCTTATCGGAATCTGTTGTCGGACATCTTTCTAGCACCACTCCGGCCGCCTGCCAGTCGGTGTGTGTCAATCTTCACGTCGGGAGATCGAGATCTGCTGCACGATTGCCGCTACACGAGTTCTTGTCCGGAAGACATCGGAGCGGTCTGGTCTTGGCGAGAGGGAAAATTGCTCGACCTTTACCCATTCTTTGTGGCGGCTACATCGAGACACTTTTCACAGACATCTCTACTACAGGAATACTTTACTGCATTTATTTGAACACTGTGAGGAGACATCTTTAGCCTTCCTCACTACAAGAAACCTCTTGTTTCCCACCACAACTATACGGATTACAGTTATTGAGCTCCTACATGCCAGTGAAGAACATCAGATCTGCAACGTGGACTTTATTTCCATTGCTGATAGAAAGGCCCCTATATTTTGATTTATAGACCTGCGCTTCCTTCTTACGATAGCATTATAGGCTGGCTAGGTTCCATCTTCTACAGAGTGGCAGTATAATGGGCAGCACAGTGGTGTAGTGGTTAGCACTTTCACCTAGCAGCAAAAAGGATGTTGATTCAATTCCCGACCATGACACCATCTGCCTGGAGTTTGCATGTTCTCCCTGTGCCTGCGTGGGTTTTCTCCAGTAACCTCCCACCCTCTAAAGACATGCTGGTAAGTTAATTGGCTCCGGCTCCCGTCTAGTATATGTACCAGCGTGTCAAGATCCTTTGGGGTAAATGACCGTGCTATAGCAAGATGCAACTCAACTCAACTTATAATCAAGGGAGCTGTGGTGGCTCAACGTGATTGGCACTGCGCTGACAAGCCGTTTACCTCTGCAGCCAGGGGTTCGGATCCCGGTCTCGGCTACATGTGAATTGAGTTTGGTGGTCTCCTAAATAAAGAGAGGCGAAGGATCTACGGGGCTGGCTGGGTGGGCTAGACCCCCTCACTCCCTCATAGGGGGAGTCCCTCTGCCCCGTTGGGGTCCCAGTTGGGCTCCCAAGTGGAGCAGGTAGGGCGGGGTGAGTGGGAGGCCCCCCCTCACACCCGCCATTGCAACCGGGGACATGGAGAAGGATGGCGATTGCCTCCAGGGGGAGGGTCTGCCTACTCCCAACTCCTGCAGTCCGGCTCCTCTCTCTCGAGTTCACGCACAAAAGAGAAAAAAAAAACAACTCAACTTATAATCATTCAGGTGAAATATCCGTATAAGACGCAGGTGTCAAACACAAGGCCCGCGGGCCGAATCCGGCCCTCCATGCCAATTCATGTGGCCCTCGCACCTCTCCTGCAGCTGCAGGAGAGCTGCAGCCCTAAGGAAATGAAATGAAATGCAGCATAAGGAAAGGAGGGGGTGCACTGTGATGTAAGGGAGAGTGGGGGACTCAATTTCTGATGGGGAGGGGGCTCTTTACATCTAATGTAAGGGGAGGGGATGCTCTGGACATCCAATCTTACAGATACAACCAGATGAAAATGAGTTTGACACCCCTGGTCTAAGGGGTAAAATTATCTCTCATGGAAGTGTGTAAATATATATAGTATTGCTATTGTTAATATTTGTATTGCGTCTTTCGGAATTCTCTTGCTGAGTTGGCGCTGTTTGCCTAGAACTCAGCAGATCTGTTACCTCCTTTTTGCAACGTGTCCCATTATTGGTTCATAGAATCTAAATTCATATGCCCAGATTCACAAAAACGGCGCATATATATGCCGCAATAGCGTATCTCGTTTACGCTACGCCGGCGCAGAGCGGAGAGGCAAGCATGGAATTCACAAATGCTCCCAACTCTGCGCCGGCGTAGCGTATATTCGTAGGTGGAAGTGGGCATGATCCATGCTAATGAAGAGTGACCCCATGCAAATGATGTCCTGGCGCCAGACAAGTACTTAAAATGAACTGCGCATGCGTACAACCACGTTGGAACAACTGCCTAAGATACGCCGGATCACTGTGTACGCCGTGAACGTAACCTACGCCCAGCCAGAACCATGTCGGCCCATATTCACAGACTTCCAACGTAAAATACGTAGGCTTTTGTTCCCTGGTCCATACCTTTGCATGAGTTGCGCCTCCTCTATGGGGAATAACTTTACGCCGAACGTAAAACTTACGCAAACCAAGCGCCGGGCGCAAGTACGTCCGTGAATCGGCGTATCTCCCTCATTTGCATATATGAATAGAAAATGGGAAAATGGGAAAGCCACATGCATCCAGCGTAAATATGCGCCCACTCTACGCCGGCGTAGGCAAGTTGCGTCGGTGGGATGAAGCCTATTTTTAGTCGTATCTTCGTTTGTGGGTCCGGCACATATTTGTATCTGGAGATACGTCGGCGCAAGTGCTTTGTGAATCCAGGCAATAGAGTTGTCTGATTATTACTCTGAAGCAGGCATGTCCAAAGTCCGGCCCGGGGGCCAAATGCGGCCCCCTGCTGATTTAATATGGCCCCCCTGAGGATTTGGATATATATATTGTTTGTGCCCCCCAGGGCCACGAAAAGATATATACTGTATTTATTGGCGCTGCCTTAGAGGGGACAGGGAGGGGGCAGGACGAGCGCCGTCAGATTACATGAAGAGAATCTCCTGCTTACTCAGCAGCGTCTCTATTGGAAGTCCCGTCTCCTGGGATGTCATTGGATGACTGTTCTGTCTATCATAAGAGGCGGGACTTTGTATTAAAGAGGCCACAGGGTAAACATGAGATTCTCCTCTGCCCTCCTAGGCTGCAGCTGGGCATCGTTCAGGCTGCACTGATGGCAATGATAAGGCTGCATTCATGGCACATGTGAGGCTGCATTCATGGCACATGTGAGGCTGCATTCATGGTAATGGTAAGCCTGTGCATGTTATACGCCGATAAATACGGTATATCCAAATAACACGCCCAAGCTCATCTCTTCACCACACACAGCCACAAAGGCAGGAGAATTCTTGTTGGGCAGTGTATTAGTTGCTCGGAGGAACACACTTAGACCGAATTTTATTGGTTCAAAGAAAGTCAGGCAAAATGGTTGGCCCCCACGCATGTTCACTTCATCAAATTTGGCCCTCTTTAAAAAATGTTTGGACACCCCTGCTCTACAGTGATACAAGGATGTCTGAACCCAGAGTGTTAGGTGGTGGGTTGGAATGTTCACCAAGTCATGGCCATGCAGATGAGCAGGTAATTGTAAGCAGTCCTCTAGGGGGCCATTCGACAGTTTGTACACATTTAGCTCAAACTGTATTAGGAAATAACTGCATGTCGGGGTGCTTGTAGGTTTGAGAACAGTATAAAAACACAGTGATAGACGTGCTCTAAGAGACACTACTTCACACATGCAGTGGAACCTCGGATAACGAGCATAATCCCTTCCAGGACAATGCTCGTAATCCAAAGTACTCGCATATCAAAGCAAGTCTTCCCGTTGAACTCAATGGAAACGAAAATAATTTGTTCTGCAAAGGGCAAACAGCCGAAAAGGCCCAAGGACGCTTTGTTTGACCTTGGAAAGACTTCCTACCCAAAATTTGCCAGGGTCAGCCGTGCTGTCCTCTGGCCTTCCCTAATGGCGTCAATCGTCTGGGATCAGTGACATTCGGCTCTGCTCGGTTTCTGCGCCCCCCCCCACCTCAGGCCACACCGCTTTGGCCTAAATCGTGCTCGGTTTGCAAATACTCGGGTGATATAAATCACATAACGTGTAGGGATGAGCTTCGAGTGCGAGTCAAACTCATGTTCGACTCGAACATTGCCAGCGGACAATTTGGGGTGTTCACGGCAAATTCGAAAAGCCGCAGAACACCCTGTAAAAGTCTATGGGAAAAATCTAAAGTGCTAATTTTAAAGGCTGATTGTCATGGACCTGGAGATAGATACTGGACATATTACAAGTGGTTTATTTTGTTCTGACTAAGTCAATAGGACAATGACCCTTCAATGCTTAGAACAGACTATTGAAATGCTAAGTGGGGTTGGCTCCTGAACGACCTTTTCATTGTGTGATAACACTGCTTAAAAGCCATTGATGATTAGGTGTGAATGTCTTGTTGTCAGAGACAGAAGCCTGTCTAAAGATGTGGATTGAAGGGACCCTATTGTGGGTGTGAAGCTCTGTGTATTGAAGATCACACGTCTCTCTTTAGAAGTATTGAATTAGCATGTCAATTATGTTTAGTAAAGGAATGTATTGATGCTCAGGTGTAAGTACCTTTCCTTTAGAGACAGACCGTCTGTCTAAAGATGTGGATTAAAGGGAAATCATTGTGTGATAGTATTTTGTTTTGATGTCATTATCTAAAGAAATGTGACATCTCTGACATCTCTGAGGTAGTAATTAAGTCATGTTAAATAGTTGTTCTATTCAAGCTATGGGACCAATAGGAAAGCGGATGTTGGGTGTGGGATGTTCCAAATTCTGTATAAAAGTGTGCTGTGTACTTTCAATAAATGAGTCGTGTTTGAACATACAGCCTGTCTGGTGTGTGTTCTTAATGGGTCGGATCGGCACATAGCTGTAGGTCGGATCCCGGAACCTTGGATGACTGGACCATCAGATGTTGCAATCGGCAATCTGATCCAAAAGAAGCAGAGGGGTGTCGGGAGAGCAGAACCGAGCGAGCAAGGGTCTCGTCACACTGATATGCAAGTTATTGTCATAAAAAGTGTTTGGGGACCCAGGTCCTGCCCCAGGGGAGTGTTTGGGGACCCAGGTCCTGCCCCAGGGGACATGTATCAATGCAAAAAAAGTTTATAAAAAAATTTTGTACCTAGGGGTGTGTATAGTATGCCTGTGAAGTAGCGCTTGTTTTCCGTGCTTAGAACTGTCCCTGCACAAAGTGTAATTTCTGATGGAGAAAAAGTAATTTAAAACCACTCGCAGCTATAATGAATTGTCGGCAATACAGAGAAAAGGCATTGAGAATAAAAAATGTGTGGGGCTCCCCCCAAATTCAATTACCAGGACCTTTCTTTTTTTTATCAATGACTTTTCTCTGTATTGCCGGGAGCCGACAATTTATTATAGCCGCGAGTGATTTAAAATTTTTAACTTTTTTTCCTTCAGAAATGACACTTTGTGCAGAGACAGTTCTATGTACGGGAAACATGCAATATTTCACAGGCATACTATAGACACCCCCCAAGGTACGACATTTAAATATATATTTTACTTTAAGCATTATTAAAATTACTGCTCCCGAAAAAAAACGGACGTTTTTAAAACATTTTTTTGCATTGATACATGTCCCCTGGGGCAGGACCCGGGTCCCCAAACACTTTTTTGGACAATAACTTGCATATTAGCCTTTAAAATGAGCACTTTAGATTTCAAATGTTCGAGTCCCATAAACTTCAATGGGGTTCTAAAGTTCACACAAACTTTTGGTCTGTTCGCAGGTTCTGGTGCGAACCGAATGGGGGGGGGGGGGGGTGTTCGGCTCATCCCAAATGTGAGCGTGACCTGCTTTCAATGGAGCCGGTTCACGCGTCTGGGGCGCCAATTGGAAAAGCGTCCTGTGCGTTTTTTGGGTCGGGTTCAGGGAAAAATTTGCACCTGAACTGGTGAATACAAACGCACAGGACACCGGATGGCAAACCGCAGCCGGACCTGTGTGAACCCGGGCCTTAGGGATCTATTCATAAAAGACTATGCATTGCAAGTTGTTGAACTCCTTATGAAGTAGTGGGGTTAACGTGTTTCGTCCTGGAAGACGAATTGAGAAAACAGACCTCTTGCATGAGTTTTCACCACAAAATGTACTCAGCCAATGAGAGGTAATGACTCCATTTTTAAAAGGCCTAGAGGACCGCCTTTTAAGTGGTGGGGTTAGCGCATTTTGTCCTGGAAGACGACTTGAGAAAACAGACCTCTTACAAGAATTTACACCACAAAATGTACTCAGCCAATGAGAGGTAATGACTCCATTTTTATTTTTATCCTGCTATCAATGGGCAACACGGTACAACACTTCATCCATGTCTTTGGTGATCTCTGCTCTCCTTATGAAGTGTTTCTTACATGATGAAGATCAGCCATGGAGTATATCTGAGGAGTATATCAGGGTGTGCTTCTTCCCCACATGTCCAGCAACATTCATATACAAGATATTTCCCGCACTCACTAATACACCTCGAGGGTTGTGTGGGACCCCTGATGTACAGGAAGACAGGGCTTCAGTGAGGAACAATTCCCTCACTCAGGACAGTGCATTTTTCCGTATGTGTAATCTCTGATGTGTATAAAGATTGGACTTATGAGAAAAGCATTTCCCGCACTCAGGACAGGAATACGGCTTCTCCCCCGTGTGCAATCTCTGATGTGTGTGAAGATTTGACTTATCTGAAAAACGTTTCCCACACTCACTACAGGAATACGGCTTCTCCCCCGTGTGAGATCTCTGATGTTTTACAAGATCAGATTTTTGTACAAAACATTTCCCGCACTCAGAACAAGAATATGGCTTTTCACCTGAGTGCAGTCTTTGATGTATGTAAAGATGAGATTTATGAGAAAAACACTTATTGCAATCAGAACAGGAATACGGCTTCTCCCCCGTGTGAGTCCTTTTATGAACCTTAAGACTGAATTTAGAATAGAAACTCTTTCCACACTCAGTACAAGGAAACCTCTTATCTGTTGGAAAAACAGAACCGTCCCTCACAGTCTGAGGTTCTTCAGGATAAGAGGAATACGATGGTCCGGCACCGTCCCGCACAGTCTGAGGTTCCTCAGGATAAGAGGAATACGATGGTCCGGCACCGTCCCGCAGTCTGAGGTTCCTCAGGATAAGAGGAATACGATGGTCCATCTACACTGTGTGGTGCCGGATGGACATTTGAGGTAGTCGGGTTTTCTCCTGGACTATACTGTGTGATGTCCTCATCTTCTACTTTACAGTCTGGAGACAAAGTGAGACAATCCTCTGAGGTTTTCCTCATCTCCCGTCCATCTACTAAAATAGAAATACAAAGATTATTACTAGACATGAGCTGATTGGTTCCCCTAAACCAGGACTCCGCCCACATCAGGCAGCTTTGTCTCTGAGGATCTTACAATTCCCCCCTCAAGGTAACTAGTAAATGGGTCCTCTGATCTCCTACCAGATCATTTCTTTATTCATGGACCTTAGTCAGAGAGTGAGGAAACAACGAGAACTGTCTTTTATAGGAGTGACAGTGATGAGGGGATTATAGGACGAGGGTCAGGAGTATGTAATGTACAACATAGAGTATATAGTGATGGGTTAGGACTCATGATATTGGTATTCAGTGGTGGATGAAATGATTACTGGAGACAAGTTGCAGAGATCCCACACCGCTGCCTCCCATCTCCTGAGACTGCACTCAGTGACTTGGGTCTGAGACTATACAGACATATCCCTCCCCCCGGCACAGCCAGCAAATAACAGAGCAAGTAACCCGGGAGAATTGTTCTGTCAGAGATCTCACTAGACCCGGGCATGGGGCAGAACACCCAAGGTATGTACCCCAGGTGTCTAGGCCGAGCAACACCTATGGTGAAAATCAACATTTTGCTGCCAGCTGAACCCCAGAATCTCCATAAATCCAGTCTAGAGACATAAATTGTGTCTGCAGCACAGAGAAGGAAGATTATCCGAGAGAAATACAGGAATACAGGACGGGGAACACAGCTCAGGAAAGTGACCAGGGGATTACAGGCTGATATCACCCAGTCCCCGCCCTACTCTGGACCAATCAGTGAGCGGTATGGGTGGAGGAATGGATTTAGTGTTAATGACCCACCTGTGCTGATCTCTGTAGGAGTGTCCTCCTCTATAAATGTCCCCGTTATTCCATCCTCCTCCATAGACTGCTGATCATCCCTCACATACGTCTCTTCTTCTTCTGATTTCACCTCAACTTTTATATCTATCAGATCTTCACCCTAAACCAAGAGAAGGATCAACAATAACATCTGTAAAATATGACCAAATAGAAGAAAACAATCATCTTGTAGGTTCCACACATTGTCTACATGAGTTAATTTTGTGTTCTGGACGCTCCTTCCAACTAACCTGATGATGGTGGGGGATGGTGTGACCTTCCTGTGTGGAATCCCGGGAATACAGAGGACGGGGACATCTCTCTGGTGGGTTTCTGTAGCTGGATGGCTCCACCATGGTGTCCTGGTACAGATCTTTGCGTTCTTCCTCCATCACCCCATCCTCATCATCCTCCTCTTTTATCTCTTCTTTAATAACAATTTTAAACTCTCTCAGGTCTCCACTCTGAATATAGAATAAAAATGACATCAATGGTAACAATGCAGATAATGTACAGATCCTAATGATACGATCAGTGATTGTTCCTCATCTACCTGATGATGGTGGGGGATGGTGTGACCTTCCTGTGTGGAATAATCCCAGGAATACAGAGGACGGGGACATCTCTCTGGTGGGTTCCCATTACTGGATCCATCTGTAGGAAACACACACACTGACTGAATCCATTGTTTCTATTGGTTTATCAGATGATGGGGGATCTAGGTGGAGCCTCCGTACTGCTCTCTCCTGTACAATAAAGTCTCCTCTTACCCGGTGATGTGAGGGGCGGCTGATTCTCCATCATGACGTCCTTGTAGAGATCCTTGTGTCCTTCTAAATCCTCCTACATAGGGAAATAGACAGTGACATCACCTGATACTTACAAAGATAAAGTCATCATCCAGACACATCCCTTGTGCCCAGAATTCCCGGAATCCTCCTCACCTCTCCTGTCAGCAGCTCCATCATCTTCTTGGTGACTTCTAGAATCTTCTCCATGTTGTGTCTCTCAGGTTTTAGGAAGTCACATGGAGGCACTGTGATGGTCATGTGATCACCTGACTTCACAAGAGGAAATCTCTGTATTGGAGAACCAATAGGAATATCATGTTAGAATCCCAGAATCCCCCTCACCTCTCCGGTCAGGTCTGTGTTTTATTAATAGAGATAAGAGTGATGTCATGTGACCTCCCAGAATCCCCCTCACCTCTCCGGTCAGGTCTGTATTATTAATAGAGATAAGAGTGATGTCATGTGACCTCCCAGAATCCCCCTCACCTCTCCGGTCAGGTCTGTGTTTTATTAATAGAGATAAGAGTGATGTCATGTGACCTCCCAGAATCCTCCTCACCTCTCCGGTCAGGTCTGTGTATTATTAATAGAGATAAGAGTGATGTCATGTTACCTCCCAGAATCCTCCTCACCTCTCCGGTCAGCAGGTAGATGATCTCCAGGGTGAGGTTTAGTATCTTCTCAGTCATGTGACTCCGGTCCTCCTCCATTCTCACTGATGTGGTCATGTAATCTCTGTAGAGGGATAGTGGAGAATTATGGGTTGTACCGGTTGGTTGGTTAATTGGTTGTACAATATTTAGATGGTGATATATGGGGTTAATAGGTGGGCTGCACAGATGGGAATTTGAACAAAAATTGGGTTACCTAGGGGCCAATTTATAAATACAATTTATACTATAATTTACAATAATGGAGAGATTGGAGGACATCTGGATTGTAGGGGATTAGAGGGGAGTGCTGACAGGTTCTCTACACCGAAACAGCCATGTAACCCTACGAGTTGATATGTAAGATTTAAATGCTCATTTAGATTTCGTTCATTTTTAATTTCCCCCCCGAGATGAGCTTTAAAAAAAAAAAATTGTAAAATTGTTAAATCTGCATTTTTACTCGTATAAAAAAACATAACCTCCCTCCCACACACAATTATGTCAAGCTTGAAATTAAGTTTAAACGGCAACTAAATTCACTACCCAAAATGGGAAAATGGTGCAAAGACAACGCTGTAAAAGCTCCCACAGGTCATCAGTTTAGAGAAAATTGGGAATAATGTGTGGCCAATATCCCCCTATGTGATATTGTAGTAGAAATTACAGGTTCTCTTTATGGAGACATCAGGGGCCAGATCCACATAGATGGGACGCCCGTGCGGCGTGTCCCATTTACTCTGCTCCTCTGTAAGTCACAGCGGCGTATCCTTATCCTGAAAGAAATGCCGCTGTAACTTACGGCGGCGTAGCGTAAATGGGCCGGCGTTCGCGGGTGTAATTTAAATTGACTACGGGGAGGCATGCGCCGGCCGTGGACGTATCCTAGTGCGCATGCGTGAAATCACGCCGCAAATAGTCAATGAAACAACGTGAACGTAACGTATGCCCAGGCCCATTCTGGATCGGCGTACGCAAACGATGAAAACGACGTCCAATACGACACGGGCCCGACGTCCATACTTAACATTGGCTGCAACACCATATAGCAGGTCTACATTTACGCCGGAGATACGCTTACGCAAACGACAGAAACGCCGCACGATCATTCGTGGATCGCCGTATCTACCTCATTTGCATATTTTACGCGGACGCGCCCCTAACGTCCAGCGTAAATATGCACCTTAAATACGACGGCCTAAGCCGTCGTATCTAAGCTAGAAGCCGGCGTATCATGTTTTCTGGATAGAAAACAATGATACGCCGGCGGGAAATTCGAATTACGCCGATGTATCTATAGATACACCGGCGTAATTCCTTTGTGGATCTGGCCCCAGGGGTCTATTAGACCCTCTAATATCACCTATGGACCCCAGTGAAGAAGTACTGATTGGGATTGATCAGCTTCTTCTCTGACCACAGTGACCGGGGAATGACGACTCTGAACCTGGAAGTGATTTAATGCTCGTCTCTGACCCACCACTCCATCCGCCATACCGGTCCCGGGCCTGCAGGAGGGGTAGAGAAGCCTGAGGTACATGGTGGAGGTAGTCCAGCATGGTGGTAGGGTCGGTATCTTTGTAGGAAGGCTGTGAAAATGCGGATTACAGTACAACCCGAATCTGAATCTCATCCCTCGTGACAAGAGACTGCTAAGGGGAGAAGGTGACACTCCAAAATGAAGAGACTGTTCCGGCCCTGTAAATGGGGAAATATTCTGCCCCTGAAAGAGTTAATCTAGGTCTCCACACTATATATATGTGTATCACACATATATATATATAGCGTGGAGACCTAGATTAACCCTTTCCGGGTCAGAAAATTTTCAGCTGGAGAGAAAAGACAATAAGATAAAAGAAAATAAGATATTATTACCTCCTCTGCTGCTACTTCTAACAATGTCTCCTCTCTACTTCCTTTTGACTCACCTCTCACCCGGAACTTCCTGTCTGTCCCTGACATCACTTCCTGTCTTCCATAGAGACTTCCTGTCTCTATGGTAGAAGTGAGATCACCGCCTTGTGGAGCTCAGAGGAACTGCAGTCCCGAGAAACGTCTCGTAGTGTGAACACGGCCTTGTGCTGTGTGTGTATGTATTGTATATCCTTATAGATGGGTCATCTCCACTCCCACCAAGGGGGAGAGAAATATATTACTGCCTAGTCCAGCCTTTCTCAGCCAGGGTTCCTCCAAACGGTTCTAGGGTTGCCCTGAGCAATGAACAACTTCTGTCTCATAGTAAGAAATTACATCAATGATCTGTAAGGGGGGCGGTCTTCCCACTGATGACAAGGTCAATGTCCTTTTCTCACTGACCACTGATATAAGGGGGTGATGGGAAAGCTAGTTTTGAGGCTTCTGGAGACGAGCGTGGAGAAGGAGGGCCACCTCAGTGATGCATTTTAAAAATAAATTGTACTTGGCACCCAGGGCTGTCAGATTTAAGATCCCATCGGCTGGGTCTGCATCATATGGTGTAAGGCCTTGTACACACGATGGGATTTATCCGGTGTAAACGGTCCCCGGACCGTTTACAGCGCATATTTACGCCGGGATGTTTTGATCCGATGGCTGTACACACCATCGGATCAAATTCCCCGCCGGCGGACAGCGCGGTGACGCGGCGGTGACGTTGATGCCGCCACATCACCGCACCAGAAAGTAAACACTTCCGCGCGCATGCGTCGGATCCATTCACAGGATACGACGCATGTGCGGGCAGATATGTCCGCTGGTTTGCCGTACTAACCAGCGGACATATCTGACGGGAAGCTATCCGGCGGAAAAATTTCAAAGCATGCTTTGAAATTTTTCCGCCGGAGGAATCCGGCCAGAACGGTCCGTTTGCCCCTACACACGAGCGGATTTTTCGGCTGAAATGGTCCGTCGGACCATGTTCAGCGGATTTATTCCCTCGTGTGTACAAGGCCTAAGATTATCTAGTGAGGAAAACAGACATGGAAAGCTTTCCAGTAGACGATTCACTGGGTTTTTGGGTCATCATGACAATAGACCAGTGGCCAGAACTTGCCCAGTATGCAATTGAGCTGCTCTGCATCCAGCATGCTTTCTGAACGGGCATTCAGTGCTGCCAGAGGTTTTGTGACAGATAAAAGAACGCGTCTATCCACAGACTCCATTGACCGTCTGACATTTATCAAAATGAATCAGTCCTGGATTAGCAGCAGCTATAATAAGCCCCTGATCATAGGTGTGCACAGCCTAACGCATTAGGGTGTGCACCCCAAAGCTCACAAACACACTCTACCGATCACTCGCGCAGTTCATTCAGAATGGGAAGGGGCCAGTAAATTACATATTTATTAGCCCCTTCCCTCACTCACCCTGACACATCCCCACAGCAATAGCTGGCGGAGAGGAGAGGAGTCGGAGGTGCTGTGGGGAGGAAGGGCAAGGGCAGTAGGGGTAATCTGTGCTGCACAGGGTGATTAGGGTGTGCCTGGGCACACCCTGTGCGCACACCAATGCCCCTGATGCTTATGTCGCCGATTAAGTGTTACTGGGATCTCTTCAAGACAGTCTAGGCTGCCTAGCTTTGTGGGTGTTGATTTCATCTTGAAGTAATTTTATAGGTATAGGTTTCATGAGCACAATTAACACCCAAGGACCAATTTTTCCTCACCTGTTTGACAGGTGCATCAAATCTCAATATTTTACAGCAAGGCCCATTCTTGCTTTCATCAAGAGTATGAAGGCACAACCAACACCCAAAGCCCAATTTTCCCACACCTGTTACTACTAGTCTGCGAAAGAGACACCAGACTTTATCTAAAACAAAATTGTTAATCCCGACCTGAGTGTACTAGACATGCGCACACTGATATATTTCGTTTCGAGTTTCATTTGCGTCCGAAAAATACATTTATTTAGATACTCCCAAAAAAAGTTTTGTTAAAAAAATGCATTTGTCCAAAAATCCGAATGCATTAAGGTCGAATCTGTCATTGAAAGCTCATGGTGTCTGTTGAAGGTTCTAAGAAGATTCGACGGAGCAGCTAAACTGTACGACGCCGCAATCGTACATTTCCGATCCAATGTTCCGCCTACAGGCTATAGTAGAATTCTAATGTTGTATGACACTAGTAATAATTATATTTATTAATTATTATTACAAGTCAACCAACGTTCGAATTCCTTTATAGCCTACGGGCCAAGCATTTGACCAGAAGGGTACGATTGCAGGGTCGTACAGTTTAGCTGCTTGATGTCGAATCTTCTATCTATATCGAACTGTTGTAGCAACGAAAATTAAAATAAAGCATTTTTTTAATGTAGGATCTTTCAGGTTTTGGACTCGTTTGTTAAAACTAGGGTTGTCCCGATACTAGTATCGGTATCGGGACCGATGCTGAGTATTTGCGGGAGTACTTGTACTCCCGCAAATACCGCGGATACTAAAATAGAATACTCCCCCCCCATATTGCAGCCATGTCCTGTCCCTCATACTTGTAGATATGATGCCGCCGCTGCCGCATACCGCCGTTAAACCCCCTGCATTATAGCGTAGCGCGCATTACAAGCTTTCGTTCTGAATGCTTGTAATGCCCGCGCCGCCATGTATTGACACTCCCCTTCTCGGGATTGGACGGATCCGTTCAATCCCGAGCAAGGGGGAGTGTCTATGCACGAATCCACGTATAGAGACTCCCCCTTGCTAGGGATTGGACGGATCCCTCCAATCCCGAGAAGGGGAGTGTCAATACATGGTGGCGCGGGCATTACAAGTATTCAGAACAAAAGCTTGTAATGCGCGCTACGCTATAATGCAGGGGGATTAACGGTGGTATGCGGCAGCGGCATCATATCTACAGGTATGGGGGACAGGACATGGCTGCAATATGGGGGACATACACGGCTGCAATATGTGGGGGACATACATGGCTGCAATATGTGGGGGACATACATGGCTGCAATATGTGGGGGACATACATGGCTGCAATATGTGGGGGACATACATGGCTGCAATATGGAGGACATACATGGCTGCAATATGTGGGGGACATACATGGCTGCAATATGGAGGACATACACGGCTGCAATGTGGGGGACATACATGGCTGCAATATGTGGGGGACATACATGGCTGCATATGTGGGGGACATACATGGCTGCATATGTGGGGGACATACATGGCTGCAATATGTGGGGGACATACATGGCTGCAATATGAAGGACATACACGGCTGCAATATGTGGGGGACATACATGGCTGCAATATGGAGGACATACACGGCTGCAATGTGGGGGACATACACGGCTGCAATATGTGGGGGACATACATGGCTGCATATGTGGGGGACATACACGGCTGCAATGTGGGGGACATACATGGCTGCAATATGAAGGACATACACGGCTGCAATGTGGGGGACATACATGGCTGCAATGTGGGGGACATACATGGCTGCAATATGAAGGACATACACGGCTGCAATATGGAGGACATACACGGCTGTAATATGGAGGACATACACGGCTGCAATGTGGGGGACATACATGGCTGCAATATGTGGGGGACATACATGGCTGCAATATGTGGGGGACATACATGGCTGCAATATGTGGGGGACATACATGGCTGCAATATGTGGGGGACATACATGGCTGCAATATGAAGGACATACACGGCTGCAATATGTGGGGGACATACATGGCTGCAATATGTGGGGGACATACACGGCTGCAATGTGGGGGACATACATGGCTGCAATATGAAGGACATACACGGCTGCAATGTGGGGGACATACACGGCTGCAATGTGGGGGACATACATGGCTGCAATATGGAGGACATACACGGCTGCAATGTGGGGGACATACACGGCTGCAATGTGGGGGACATACATGGCTGCAATGTGGGGGACATACATGGCTGCAATATGTGGGGGACATACATGGCTGCAATATGTGGGGGACATACATGGCTGCAATATGTGGGGGACATACATGGCTGCAATATGTGGGGGGACATGGCTGCATTTGGGGACACATTTAAAAAAAGTATCGGTATTCGGTATCGGCGACTACTTGAAAAAAAAAGTATCGGTACTTGTACTCAGTCCTAAAAAAGTGGTATCGGGACAACCCTAGTTAAAACGATAACGAAATTACCCGAAATTTCGGACGAAAACGAATGCACATGTCTAGAGTGTACTATAATTTGGCTTCTTCATATAAGGATGGCTCACTGTGGTGCAAAACTTTGTTACCTTTATCCAAAGTCTCCCAAAGAGACACCAGGATTGATCCAAAAAATCTCGAATCTTGTTCCGAGTGCACGAAATTGTGGCCTCCTCATACAGACTGTCCTCCCCAAGACATTTTTTTTTTTAAATCGGAGAGGTTTTATTAATAAATAAAAACAATAAACAAAAAAAGTAGTACACAATATAAGGTTTCCAAGACAGTTCCACAAATACTATTAGCATCTGGTTATCGCTTTACATTTATCAACGACTGAAGCAGCGATACAGAACTGAAAAAGCTAAAAGGGAATAGTTTAATAACCACCTCATTGGGTACATACAGGGACATAATGCACCAGCCAACAATCGTACTGCAACAAACACTAGCCAGGTGAGTCTGACCTACCCTAGAAGTAGGCTATCAATAGTCCCTGTTTTGAAGGTTTATATGCATGTTAATGGCCATAAAATGTGTATGGGGAGGTATCACATAGGTTGGACTTGTTGGACTTTTTCAACCTCACCTACTAGGGGTGCAACGGATTGTCACCGATCCCAACTGGTCACCCTGTTCAGATCAGCACACCCCGCGGCCATCTTGGTACACCCGGCTGCGGCCCTCCTCTCTGCTCACACCCACAGAGGAGGAGGAGCCCGCGCTCGAGGAAAACGCACGCCACTGTCTGAGGATCTGAAGTCTGCACTATGGTGGGGGTTACTGTCTGAGGTCTGCACTACGGTGGGGGTTACTGTCTGAGGTCTGCACTATTGGGGGGGGGGGTTACTGTCTGAGGTCTGCACTACGGTGGGGGTTACTGTCTGAGGTCTGCACTACGGTGGGGGTTACTGTCTGAGGTCTGCACTATTGGGGGGGGGGGTTACTGTCTGAGGTCTGCACTATTGGGGGGGTTACCGTCTGAGGTCTGCACTATTGGGGGGGGGTTACCGTCTGAGGTCTGCACTACTGGGGGGGTTACCGTCTGAGGTCTGCACTATTGTGGGGGTTACTGTCTGAGGTCTGCACTATTGGGGGGGTTACTGTCTGAGGTCTGCACTATTGGGGGGGGTTACTGTCTGAGGTCTGCACTATTGGGGGGGTTACTGTCTGAGGTCTGCACTATTGGGGGGGGTTACCGTCTGAGGTCTGCACTATTGTGGGGGTTACCGTCTGAGGTCTGCACTACTGGGGGGGGTTACCATCTGAGGTCTGAACTACTGGAGGGGTTACCGTCTGAGGTCTGCACTATTGTGGGGGTTACCATCCGAGGTCTGCACTATTGTGGGGGTTACCATCCGAGGTCTGCACTATTGTGGGGGTTACCGTCTGAGGTCTGCACTATTGTGGGGGTTACCGTCTGAGGTCTGCACTATTGTGGGGGTTACCATCTGAGGTCTGCACTACTGGGGGGGTTACCGTCTGAGGTCTGCACTACTGGGGGGGTTACCGTCTGAGGTCTGCACTACTGGGGGGGTTACCGTCTGAGGTCTGCACTACTGGGGGGGTTACCGTCTGAGGTCTGCACTACTGGGGGGGTTACCGTCTGAGGTCTGCACTACTGGGGGGGTTACCGTCTGAGGTCTGCACTACTGGAGGGGGTTACCGTCTGAGGTCTGCACTACTGGGGGGGTTACCGTCTGAGGTCTGCACTACTGGGGGGGTTACCGTCTGAGGTCTGCACTACTGGGGGGGTTACCGTCTGAGGTCTGCACTACTGGGGGGGTTACAGTCTGAGGTCTGCACTACTGGAGGGGGGTTACCGTCTGAGGTCTGCACTACTGGAGGGGGTTACCGTCTGAGGTCTGCACTACTGTGGGGTGTCTGTACTGGGGGGGGGGGGGGTCTATACTGAGGGGGGGACCATAGTGGGTGGGGTGACACCATTTTTATTATTTTTTTGCCACTGCAGTGGGGGGGGGGGGGGAGATGTGGATATTACAGTGGGGAGATTTATTTTTTATTTTTGCTGATCCGAAAAATGATCCGTCCTGTGACTCCTGATGCGAGGAACGATCCGAACCGTGAGTTTTTTGATCCGTTGCACCCCTATCACCTACTATGTAACTATATAAGGTACTGCCCTGGGGGACATTAACCAATGCTAATTTTTTTTTAAAGATCGTTCTTAAAGAAGCAGTGATTTCAATGAAGCTTAAAGCAACAATAAAAATGAGTTTTTCAAGTTCGGGTCAGTCAAGCCCTGTGTACACACAGGCCAGAATCTCGTCAGGAAAAAAAAAACGTTGTTTTCCCTGACGAGATACTTGTACAGACACTCCTTTCAAAAGAACCGCGGTTCTCTTGAAAGACACGAAGGCAGTGACGTCATCACGTACGACGAGATTTTGAGCATGCGCGGGTTTCCATGGCGACGTGTAAGTATACACACTCTCGGGTTTCTCGGCAGGAAGACTGACGAGAATCTCACGACGATAAAAATAGAGAGCAGGTTTTCTATTTCTTTCGTCTAGATTCTTGTCGAGTAACCTGAGAGCCTCGTACACATGCTCGGTTTACCCGGCAAGAAAGCTCTGCCAGCAGTTTTCTTCCCGAGTAAACCGATCGTGTGTACGAGGCTATAGACTCTAAAGGGGTTCGAGTCCGAACTTTTGCGATGTTCGAGAGTGGTGGCGCGAAATTAATCGGGGGGTGATCGACCCACCTCTATCAATGGTTGGTTTAACACTATTGGTTCAATTAACTTATGTCCCTCAATATCTACTGTACTCTAAAGATATTTGTATGAAATCATGCCAACATCTAGTGGCCATAATTTTTTCTGAATACTGCATTCGAAAAATAGTGAAATAGAACATATCGGCCAATAGATGGAGCTGATGAACCTGAAAAAAACAAAAACAAACACAGAATTAAATAAAACATGGCGAATGTTCATTATGACTGGGCAAAACGTTGTCTCAAGTGTCTGTAAAATCTTCCACCACGAACTGTCCTCAGCCAATGAGAGGTAAGTGGTGGAGTTAACGCGTTTCGTCCTGAAAGACGACTTGAGAAAACAGACCTCTTGCATGAATTTACACCACAAAATGTACTCAGTCAATGAGAGGGAATGACTCCATTTTTATTTTACATGCTCTAGAGGGCCACCTTTTAAGTTATCGTGTTTCGTCCTGAAAGACGACTTAAGAAACCTCCACACCACAAAATGTACTCAGCCAATGAGAGGGAAGGACTCCATTTTTATTTTTCCTTATTATCTCCTTATGAAGTGTTTCTTACATGATGAAGATCAGCCATGGAGTATATCTGAGGTGTATATCAGGGTGTGCTTCTTCCCCACATGTCCAGCAACATTCATATATAAGACATTTCCCGCACTCACTAATACACCTCGAGGGTTGTGTGGGACCCCTGATGTACAGGAAGACAGGACTTCAGTGAGGAACATTTCCCTCACTCAGGACAGGAATACGGCTTCTCCCCCGTGTGAGATCTCAGTTGTCTGTGAAGATTGGACTTCCGAGAAAAAAATTTCCAGCACTCAGGACGGGAAGTAACAATTCCCTCACAGGACAGAAAGGTTCCTTATTCCGTATGTGCAATCTCTGATGTTTGTAAAGATTCGACTTATGAGAAAACCTTTTCCCACACTCAGCACAGGAATACGGCTTCTCACCTGTGTGCAATCTCTGATGCGAGTGAAGATTGGACTTATCTGCAAAACATTTCCCGCACTCTGTACAGGAATACGGCTTCTCACCTGTGTGCAGTCTCTGATGTTTAACCAGATCTGATTTTTGTACAAAACGTTTCCCACACTCAGAACAGGAATAAAGCTTCTCACCTGTGTGCAATCTCTGATGGCTGTAAAGATGAGGCTTATGAGAAAAACATTTTCCGCACTCAGGACAGGAATACGGTTTCTCACCCGTGTGAGATCTCTGATGCTCAATAAGTTTGGATTTATAAGGGAAACACTTCCCGCACTCAGTACAGGAAAGCCTCTTATGTGTTGAAAGCACAGCACCGTCCAGCACAGTCTGAGGTTCCTCGGGATAAGAGGAATACGATGGTCCGGCACCTTCCTGCACAGTCTGAGGTTCCTCAGGATAAGAGGAATACAATGGTCCGGCACCGTCCCGCACAGTCTGAGGTTCCTCAGGATAAGAGGAATACGATGGTCCGGCACCATCCCGCACAGTCTGAGGTTCCTCAGGATAAGAGGAATACGATGGTCTGGCACCGTCCCTCACAGTCTGAGGTTCCTCAGGATAAGTGGAATACGATGGTCTGGCACCATCCCGCACAGTCTGAGGTTCCTCAGGATAAGAGGAATACGATGGTCCGGCACCTTCCTGCACAGTCTGAGGTTCCTCAGGATAAGAGGAAAACGATGGTCCGGCACCGTCCCGCACAGTCTGAGGTTCCTCAGGATAAGAGGAATACGATGGTCCGGCACCGTCCCGCACAGTCTGAGGTTCCTCAGGATAAGAGGAATACGATGGTCCGGCACCATCCCGCACAGTCTGAGGTTCCTTAGGATAAGAGGAATATGATGGTACGGCACCGTCCCGCACAGTCTGAGGTTCCTCAGGATAAGAGGAATACGATGGTCCGGCACCGTCCTGCACAGTCTGAGGTTCCTCAGGATAAGAGGAATACGATGGTCCATCTACACTGTGTGGTGCCGGATGGACATTTGAGGTAGTCGGGTTTTCTCCTGGACTATACTGTGTGATGTCCTCATCTTCTACTTTACAGTCTGGAGACAAAGTGAGACAATCCTCTGAGGTTTTCCTCATCTCCCGTCCATCTACTAAAATAGAGATACAAAGATTATTACTAGACATGAGCTGATTGGTTCCCCTAAACCAGGACTCCGCCCACATCAGGCAGCTTTGTCTCTGAGGATCTTACAATTCCCCCCTCAAGGTAACTAGTAAATGGCTCCTCTGATCTCCTACCAGATCATTTCTTTATTCATGGACCTTAGTCAGAGAGTGAGGAAACAACGAGAACTGTCTTTTATAGGAGTGACAGTGATGAGGGGATTATAGGACGAGGGTCAGAGAGTGAGGATGGTGGGAAAACAACCAAGAGGAAAACTGGACTGATCCTGAAGACCACCATCATTGGGTTACTGACTCCCCCCCTCATTATCACTTTCTATTCAAGGTCCCAAAGTTGGAGGATGTTATCACATATCCTAGTCCCTGCCCTACTCTGGACCAATCAGTGAGCAGTATGGGTGGAGGAATGGATTTAGTGTTAATGACCCACCTGTGCTGATCTCTGTAGGAGTGTCCTCCTCTATAAATGTCCCCGTTATTCCATCCTCCTCCATAGACTGCTGATCATCCCTCACATACGTCTCTTCTTCTTCTGATTTCACCTCAAATTCTATATCGATTGGATCTCCACTCTAAACCAAGAGAATGAGAGAGAATATCATCTGTAAGATATAAACTTACATACAAAACCCACACATCATCTCCACCAGTCCATGTTCTAGATGCTCCGCCCAACCGACCTTGTAACATTGGGGGATGGTGTGACCTTCCTGTGTGGAATCCCGGGAATACAGAGGACGGGGACATCTCTCTGGTGGGTTCCTGGTATTAGGTGGCTCCATCATATCCTTGTGTCCTTCTGAAAACTCCTCCATCACTCCATACTCCTCATCCTCCTCTTTATACTCTTCTTTAATATCAATATTATCATCCCCGAGGTTTCCACTCTGAATATATAATAAAACATTCATTGTAACAAACATGTTTGTGTATAAATCATAACCTTCAATAATTGTTCCTCATCTACCTGATGATGGTGGGGGATGGTGTGACCCTCTTGTGTGGAATCCCGGGAATACAGAGGACGGGGACATCTCTCTGGTGGGTTCCCATTACTGGATCCATCTGTAGGAAACACACACACTGACTGAATCCATTGTTTCTATGTGTTTATCAGATGATGGGGGATGTAGGTGGAGCCTCCGTACTGCTCTCTCCTTTACAATAAAGTCTCCTCTTACCCGGTGATGTGAGGGGCGGCTGATTGTCCATCATGACGTCCTTGTAGAGATCCTTGTGTCCTTCTAAATACTCCCACTCCTCCATGGAGAAATAGACAGTGACATCCTGACACCTTATAGGAACCTGACACACACAATGATACAGTCACCATCCAGACACACCCCTTGTCTGTTACTGGATAATGTCCCAGAATTCCCAGAATCCTCCTCACCTCTCCTGTCAGCAGCTCCATCATCTTCTTGGTGACTTCTAGAATCTTCTCCATGTTGTGTCTCTCGGGTTTTAGGGAGTCACATGGAGGCACTGTGATGGTCATGTGATCACCTGACTTCACAAGAGGACATCTCTGTATTGGAGAACCAATAGGAATATCATGTTAGAATCCCAGAATCCTCCTCACCTCTCCGGTCAGGTCTGTGTATTATTAATAGAGATAAGAGTGATGTCATGTGACCTCCCAGAATCCTCCTCACCTCTCCGGTCAGGTCTGTGTATTATTAATAGAGATAAGAGTGATGTCATGTGACCTCCCAGAATCCTCTTCACCTCTCCGGTCAGGTCTGTATTATTAATAGAGATAAGAGTGATGTCATGTGACCTCCCAGAATCCTCTTCACCTCTCCGGTCAGGTCTGTGTATTATTAATAGAGATAAGAGTGATGTCATGTGACCTCCCAGAATCCTCCTCACCTCTCCGGTCAGGTCTGTATTATTAATAGAGATAAGAGTGATGTCATGTGACCTCCCAGAATCCCCCTCACCTCTCCGGTCAGGTCTGTATTATTAATAGAGATAAGAGTGATGTCATGTGACCTCCCAGAATCCTCCTCACCTCTCCGGTCAGGTCTGTGTATTATTAATAGAGATAAGAGTGATGTCATGTGACCTCCCAGAATCCTCCTCACCTCTCCGGTCAGCAGGTAGATGATCTCCAGGGTGAGGTTTAGTATCTTCTCAGTCATGTGACTCAAGTCCTCCTCCATCCTCATTGGTGTGGTCATGTGATCTATGCGGGTTTCTCTGTAGACGGATAGTGGAGAATTATCTGGACTGTATTGGTTGTACAATATTCAGATGGGGATATAAGGGGTTAAAAGGTCGGCCGCTCAAATGTGAATTGGAACAAGTATGTTGGGTTGCCTAGGGTTTAACTTATAAACGATATTTGTACAATATTTCATCCAGTAAATCCACATTCTTTTTATACAACTTTGGCAAATACAAAGGATGCCCACTCCAAGGGTTAAATTGTAGTTTAGGTGTAGGGAACTTGGAAAAGCACTTTTACTGTTGCTCATCCAAGCAGCCTCTTCTCCCCTATGCTCCGGCAGTTGCAGGTTCTCTGATGTCATCAAAACCAATGCAGAGCCTATATTCCTTCATTGGACAGGAGGAGGGACAGTCCCCTGCTGAATCGTAGGAGAGTAGACGAGGATGCTGACAGCCGGGGAGCAAACATAAGTATTTTTCTTTAGTTCCCTACACCGAAAAACAGCCACAGATCCCTTGGAGTGGTGCTGTCCCCGTTATCTGAGGATTAAATGCTAATTTTCGGGCTCATTGACACACATGGCTAAATCTGCATTTTTGCTCAGAAAAAATATAACTCCCCCGACACACACACATGTATGTCAACCTTAAAATGATGTCCCCATGAAACGGTGACTCTTCACTACCCAACATGGACCAAACATAACGCTGCAAAATCTCCTACAGGTCATCAGTTTGGTGAAAAACGGGAATAACGGCCCCCAAATTATTCCTCTCACTGTGGGTTGTAACAATGTGCGGCCAAAACCCCCCTATGTGATGGCGTAGTAAATATCACAAGTCCTTAAGGAGACATCAGGGGTCTATTAGACCTCCTAACATCACCTATGGACTCCAGTGAATCTGATAAAGTACAGATCGGAATTAATCAGCTTCTTCCCTGAGCACAGTGACCGGGGAATGACGTCTCTGAGCCTGGAAGTGATGAAATGCTCGTCTCTTCTGGGTTCCTTCACCAGAGAGCCAAGAACTGATCATCCTCCACTCCATCTGCCATGCCGTTGTATCGTCATGTTCCGCTCCCCGTCATAGACTGCTCCGGAAGTGCTGGGCGGCCAACTGCGCATGCGTGATGCATTTACGGCAATGCACACCAGCGAAACCTCGATCGGCATCCAGGCTCTTTCCTTAACATCTCCGTGGATTGGAGGATGTTAAAAAAAAGAGCCAGGAGGCCGAGCGAGCGGAGCGAGTTACCTCAAAGTCCACTTACCTCTAAGTCCACGTTGCTCTGAATGACGGCTTCGCTGGTGTGCAGTGTCGTAAATGCTTTTGCTTTGGAACGTTTGGAACGCATCGCGCATGCGCAGTTGGCCGCCGCAGCACTTCCGGAGCAGTCTGTGATGAGGGAGCCGAATATGACACGTCACCGGTCCTGGCCTGTAGGATAGGGTGACCAGACATCCCCAGTTTCAGTGGACAGTCCCCGGATTGAGGACACCAAGTCTGTCCCTGGTTTTGTCCCCAGATTGGATTTAATAGGGGGCAGGGGCAATTTCAAAGACAGTCAGTGCAGAATTAAAATAAAAAAATTATAATTACACACCCCCGCTCCGCCGTGCCTACTAGCATAGGGGGGTGTATTTTTCCTATTATCTGTGCCCTTTTCTGATGTTCATGTGCTGGACGGAGCGGAGGGAATATTTCTTCACCTTCGCTCGCATGTTCTTCTGCCTTGGCTCAAATCCTGGCCAGCCACCTGCCTATCTCCTTGCCTTCCCTGGCGGAGTGATCTTTCTCCGCTCCCCATCCAGTAGTAGCCCGGGGGCCCGAAGAGTAAGACTTGAGAGGCTGTGAGGCGGGCGATGATGGGCAGAGAGTCGCTGATTGTTGCCATTACTAGTAAAGAAAAAATATGTCCCCGGATTTCATTTTAAAAATCTGGTCACCTTACTGTAGGAGGGGCAGAGGAGCCCGGGGTACATGGTGGGGGAGAGGTCTGTGTCTTCGGAGGAAGGGTGTGGAAGTGCCAATTTTAGTACAACCCTAATCCAAATCTCATCCCTCGTTACAAGAGACTGATATGGTGAGAAGGTGACATATCTCTAATATGAAGAGAATATTTCGGCCCCATAAGTGGGGGAATGTTCTGCCCCTGAAGGGGTTAATCTAGGTCTCCACACTATATATGTGTGTATCATCATCTGCTGGAGATAAAAGACGTCACAGTGACTATGGAGGAAGAGGACGGACATGACGGGGTTACTGGGTGTAAATAGAAGATAAGATCTTATTACCTCCTTTGCTATCTCTTGCAGCTTTGTCTCCTCTCTACTTCCTCCCAACTCACCTCTCACCCAGAACTTCCTCTCTGTACCTGACATCACTTCCTGTCTCTATGGTAGAAGATTGCCACCTTGTGGAACTCAGAGGAACTGCAGCCCAGAGAAACATCTCGTAGTGTGACCACGGCCTTGTGCTGTGTGTGTGTGTATGTTAGGGTGACCAGACATCCCCGGTTTCAGGGGACAGTCCCCTGATTGAGGACACTGTTCCCAGACCAAGTCTGTCCCTGGTTTTGTCCCCAGATTGGATTTAATAGAGGGCAGGGGCAATTTCAAAGACAATCGTTGGAGAATTTAAATAAAAAAATTTGAATTATACACCCCCGCTCCACCATGCCTACTAGCATAGAGGGGTTGTATTTTTCCCATTATCTGTGCCCTTTCTGATGATCATGTGCTGGTCGGAGCGGAGGGAATATTTCTTCAATTTCGCCGCATGCCCATCCAGCATCCGCTCGCATGTTCTTCTGCCTTGGCTCAAATCCTGGCCAGCCACCTGCCTATCTCCTTGCCTTCCCTGCGGAGTGATCTTCCTCCACTCCACACCCAGTAGTAGCCGGGGCCCGAAGAGTAAGACTTGAGAGGCTGTGAGGCGGGCAGCGACGGGCAGAGAGTCGCTGATTGTTGCCATTACTAGTAACGAAAAAATATGTCCCCGGATTTCATTTTAAAAATCTGGTCACCTTAGTGTATGTATTGTATATCCTTATAGATGGGGTCATCTCCACTCCCACCAAGGGGGAGGGAAATGTATTACTGCCTAGTCCAGACTTTCTCAGCCAGGGTTCCTCCAAAGGGTTCTAGGGGTTCCTTGAGCAATGGACAATTTCTGTCTCTCAGCAACAACTGACATCAATGATCTGTAAGGAGGGCAGTCTTCCCACTGATTAAATATAAGAGGGTCCTTCTCCCATTGGTCACCAATGTAAGGGACCACTACTAGTGGACTCCAGGTTGTGTTTCAACCGAGCTTCAGACCGGTTTGAAGGTTCAGAGAATGGCCAAACTCCCCATGTCTAGGGGGGGGGGGGGGGGGGTCACTGCTGGGCGCTCCTCTAGGACTCCTACACTTGCCTGCATGCCGGAGACTACTGCGGTCAGCGTGCCAATCATGGTGTGCAGCTTGGTGAGAGCTGAGGAGATGGACTGCAGGGATGCCTGCTGGTGGCAGCTGTTGCTGTTGTTGAGAACTGCTGCCTGAATAATTTGGCTTTCCTGGCCGTTGCGGCGTGGGGAATGGCCCTACATCGCAGCTCTGCAGTGAGCTTGGAGATAGTCCATCCCCTGATTGACTGAGTGCTGCCTGGCTCTGAACATGCAGTGGGTGACAGAGGGCCAGAGGCAAGGTCCTCACTGCTGGACCCTGACATGACTTCAGCTATAATGAGTAATGAGGGGAGTGGGGGAGGGTTTTTGGAAAATAAAAAAAGCAGAGGAGAGATGGAGTACGCAAGAATAAGTAAGAAGCAAGAGGGAGGAAGAACAGAAAAAGGAACCACACACTTAGTACACAATGCGTTCCGACGAATGCAGGAGAGTGAAAATTTAGAAAACTGAAAGAGCAACAGTGGTTAGCCAGGAGGTGACTGGCCAAATAACGGATAGCTTGGGTGCCTGGTGAGTGTCATGCACGGAACTATGAATCAGACCCCCGGGGCATACTGGGGCACGAAGCTGCAGTCTGGTTGTGGCCTAAGTAGGAATGTTGCGTTCTGTAGTAGGTGAGGTGACGTATGATTGGCCTGCTGACTCCTGCACTGTCAATAAGCAACTGTTTAACAACCGTGTCTGCATAGTTTGATCGTGATGTCCTTTAGAAAATTGGTAAGAAAAAAAATTTGACCGTAGCTAAGTGCCAAACTGGCAGCCCAATGTATGTGAGGTATCAAGATGAATAAAGGGTGCTGCAGGTTGATGTGGGAGAGTGTGCCGTGTACTACCCCCACCTGACAGAATAGAGGTCCTGGTTGTGGCCAAGAATAATCTGGCAACCGGGAACCTGAAAAAGGTAACATGGAGGTCCAGGTCCAGGTCCAGAAACCCTGCATATGTCTATGTATGTGATGTTACCTGCGAGAAAAATGACCAACCTTGTGCAGGATGGAACAACCTAACCTTACTGACTTGTGGAGAAAGACAGACAAGAAAATGTGACTGGTCGGGTTGAGTGCCACTGGAGACAAGCTTGCAACGCGTGTTGCAAGAAAGTAGCCTCCAAAGAGAGGTGAAAACAAGCAGTAGAGAAAAGTGGAACATGTATGGGGATAACCGAGGCCTTGCTGACAGAGTGACGTAAGTAAATGAGCCGACACTGAAAAGAGGCGCGCTGGAGCATGACGCCATTTGCTACCTAAGAAGTTGAAGAAGTTGCATGAGTTGTAAGTGTGAACGGGCAAATGAGTGGTATAAGTGGTGACCAAGAGCTTGTGGTGGGGGCCTTGTGGAGGACACTGTTTTGTGGAAGCTTGTGGTGCCTATAAACGGATAATGAGTGGTATAAGTGGCGACTGAGAGCTTGTGGCAGGAACCTCAAGGAGGAGGCCGTGTAGCAGAAGCTTGCGGTGTCTGAAAACGGTAATGAGTGGTATGAGTGGCGACTGAGAGTATGTGGCAAAGAACCTTGAGAAGGAGGCCGTGTAGCAAAAGCTTGTGGTGCCTCTGAATGAGTAATAAGTGGTATAAGTGGCAAAGAGAGCTTGTGGCAGGAACCTCAAGGAGGAGGCCGTGTTGCAGAAGCTTGTGGTGTCTGAAAATGGGGGATTAGTGGTATGATGGGCAGCTGAGAGCACAGAGAAGGAGGCCATTTAGCAAAAGCTTGTGGTGCCTGTGAATGAGTAATGAGTGGTATAAGTGGTGACCAAGAGCTTGTGGTGGGTACCTTGTGGAGGAGACTGTTTTGCGGAAGCTTGTGGTGCCTATAAACGGATAATGAGTGGTATAAGTGGTGACTGAGGGCTTGTGGCAAAGAACCCTCTGGATCCCTAGAACACTGACTGGTTAGTGGATACTCCTCAGCCTAAGGGGAAAGTGAGGCTACATAACATCAAGCCTTCTTCTGGGAAATATCGGTATATTTCATATCCTCCCTATTGATGTTGTTTGGGAGGGTCAGAAGTGGATACAGGTAGGTGGCAAGTGTTGGTCAGATATCCAGGCAAGAAGCCAGTTAGAGGAGAGATTGTAGCCGAAGGGTCGGGATCTACTGTTTACGCATTAGAAGTAACAGATAATCCTCTTTGTTTTCCACTCCACAGGCTCCGATTTGATCCATAGTAAGACCAGAGAAAAGTGGTTTTGTGATGGATAGAATAATGGAATACTACAAGAGCTGTGGAAAGCAAGGCCTTTGATTCATTACAAGCCTGGACATGTTTCTAAAGAACTTTAGAATGGACTTTCTAATGAACTTTTAGCCAAAGACTGAAACACCTTCTCAAGCCTCGTACACACGGCCGGTTTTCCCGACGGGAAAGCTGTGAGGAGAGCTTTTGGCTGGGAATCCTGGCCGTGTGTATGCTCCTCGCGGTTTTTCCAATGGGAAAACTGCCCAAAAACAGCCGGTTGCATTTAAGGAAAATTAATGTGTAGGATGAGTTGTCAGTAATGAAGAGATTTTCTGTGTGTAGTCTAAGAGAAAAATCAAGGGCGGAATGTGTTACATATGTATTTATTAAATTATTTTCTCCACCAGATTAGTTTCCACAGGAACAGAAATCAGGTCTTGTTTGAGGCTGTTTCTCAAACAAATGTTTTGGTAATGAAGACATAGGCTGTCCTTAACCACTTAATCACCGCCCTATAGCCGAAATACGGCTATAGGGCGGTTCCTGTACTCTAACAGGACGTCCATGGACGTCCTCCGTTAGAGTCAGGTGTGCGCGCCCAACCGGGCGCGCACACGCGATCACCGGTGCTCACCGGGTCCACGGGACCCGCAGCACCGATGATCGCGGTAAGGAGCCAATGGCGGCGGCTCCTTACCACGTGATCGCGCCGTCCAATGACGGCGCGACCACGTGTGTAAACAAATCTGACGTGCGTCAGATCCGCGCGCCCGAGCGGGCGCGCACACGCGGTCACGGCGCTCGGCGGGTCCACGGGACCCGCAGCGTCAGTGATCTCGGTAAGGAGCCAATGGTGGCGGCTCCTTACCACGTGATCGCGCCGTCCAATGACGGCGTGATCACATGTAAACAAACCGCGTCACTTGCTGACGCCGGTTCTTCCCTCCTCTCGCTGTACCGATCGGTACAGCGTGAGAGGAGAGCGCGGATGGCTGCAGCAGTGTGGGATGGATCTGTGACTATTGCAGTCACAGATCCATCCATCCCTGCTCAGCCATCCCTGCATTAACTCCTTCCTTCCCTGCGCAAAACTCTGCATACCTCCCCCAATACTCTGCATACCCCCCCCAATACTCTGCATACCCCCCCCAATACTCTGCATAACCCCCCCCAATACTCTGCATACCCCCCCCTAATACTCTGCATACCCCCCCCAATACTCTGCATACCCCCAATACTCCTCAATACTCTGCATACCCCCAATACTCCTCAATACTCTGCAATACCCCGCAATACTCCGCAATACTCCGCAGTACCCCGCAATACTCCGCAGTACCCCGCATTACTCTGCAATACCCCGCAATACTCCGCAGTACCCCGCAATACTCCGCAGTACCCCACAATACTCCGCAATACTCCGCAGTACCCCGCAATACTCCGCAGTACCCCGCAATACTCCGCAGTACCCCGCAATACTCTGCAATACCCCGCAATACTCCGCAGTACCCCGCAATACTCCGCAGTACCCCGCAATACCCCGCAATACTCCGCAATACCCCGCAATACTCTGCAATACCCCGCAATACTCTGCAGTACCCCGCAATACTCCGCAGTACCCCGCAATACTCCGCAATACCCCGCACAATACTCTCGCACAATACTCCCGCACAATACTCCCGCACAATACTCTGCAGTACCCCCGCGCAATACTCCCCCGCGCAATACTCCCCCGCGCAATACTCCCCCGCGCAATACTCTGCAATCGTTTTTTTTTTAGGCTTCCCAGCCTAGAGGGGAGATGTGGGGTCTTATTGACCCCATATCTCACTGTAAAGAGGACCTGTCATGCTATATTCCTATTACAAGGGATGTTTACATTCCTTGTAATAGGAATAAAAGTAACCAAAACATTTATTTTTGGGGAAAAAGGTGTCAAACTAAAATAAATAAAGTAAAATGAACAATAAAAAAATAAAAAATAAATTACAGCGCCCCTGTACCCGTGTGCTCGTATACAGACGCGACCGCACACGTAAGTCCCGCCCACATATGAAAACGGTGTTCAAACCACACATGTGAGGTATCGCTGCGAACGTTAGAGCGAGAGCAATAATTTTGGCCCTAGACCTCCTCTGTAAATAAAAAGATGTAACCAGGAAAAAAACATTTAAAGCGTCGCCTATGGGGATTTTTAAGTCGCGTAGTTTGGCGCCATTCCACAAGCGTGTGCAATATTGAAGGGTGACATGTTGGGTATCTATTTACTCGGCGTAACTTCATCTTTCATATTCTGTAAAAACATTGGGCTAACTTTACTGTTTTTTTTTTTTTTAAGCACAAAACTGTTTTGTTTCCAAAAAAAAACGCGTTCGAAAAATTGCTGTGCAAATACAATGCGAGATAAAAAGTTGTAACGGCCGCCATTGTATTCTCTAGGGTCTTTGCTAAAAAAGCATATATAATGTTTTGGGGTTCTATGTAATTTTCTAGCAAATAAATGATGATTTTTCCATGTAGGAGAGAAATGTCAGAATTGGTCTGGGTGTTCCAGAACGCCTGATGGCGTTCCCTGCATGTTGGGCCTCTGTATGTGGCCACGCTGTGTAAAAGTCTCACACATGGGGTATCGCCATACTCGGGAGGAATAGCAGAATGTGTTTTGGGGTGTAATTTGTGGTATGCATATGCTGTGTGTGAGAAATAACCTAATAATATGAACATTTTGTGGAAAAAAAATTAAAATAAAAAAATCTTGATTTTGCAAAGAATTGTGGGGAAAAAATGACAACTTCAAAAAACTCACGATGCCTCTTTCTGAATACCTTGGAATGTCTTCTTTCCAAAAAGGGGTCATTTGGGGGGTATTTGTACTTTTCTGGCATGTTAGGGTCTCAAGAAATGAGAGAGGCTGTCAGTACATCAGATGTGATCAAATTGATCAATTTTCAGTAATTGGTACCATAGCTTGTAGACCCCATAACTTTCACCCAGACTAAATATTATCCAATTTTTTTTTTTTTTTGTTACCAAAGATATGTAGAAGTATACATTTTAGGCCAAATTTATGAAGAAAAATTACTTTTTTGCAAAATTTTATAATAGAAATGAAGAAAAATTCATTTTTTTACAAAATTTACGTTCTTTTTTCA
This sequence comes from Rana kukunoris, assembly GCA_029574335.1. Lineage (NCBI taxonomy): Eukaryota > Metazoa > Chordata > Amphibia > Anura > Ranidae > Rana > Rana kukunoris. Next base: position 290,633 of record JAJQKJ010002038.1, read on the forward strand.
TTTATAGCGAAAAAAATAAAAACCGCAGAGGTGATCAAATACCACCAAAAGAAAGCTCTATTTGTGGGAAAAAAAGGACAAAAATTTCATTTGGTTAGAGTGTTGTATGACTGAGTTATTGTCATTCAAACTGTGAGAGCACCGAAAGCTGAAAATTGGTCTGGTTATTAAGGGGGTTTAATAATAATAATAATAATAATGCAAGTCTTATATAGCGCTGTCTTACCCTAACTTGCCAGGCAAGCTATGAAGCCAGGCGAGCTTCTTGCCAGGCAAGCTTCTGAAGCCACAGCCGAAGCTGTAGCTCATCGGGTCTCGAGGCGCTTATATAGTAACATAGTCACTATTACCCAAATCAATGGTACTCATTTTACCGACCTCGGAAGGATTGAAGGCTGAGTGGACCCCGCCGGGATCGAACCTGTGACCCTGAGGGCTCAGGTGATCACAGATTGCTGCAACAGAGCATTAGCCTGCTGAGCCATCTTACCAGTTTAAGTGCCCAGTGGTCAAGTGGTTAAACAGTGGGAACTGTTGACAGTTTCAGAAGTCCATTGTCTCTACAACTACAGTAAACAAGTATGTTTTTTGTTTGGTAACTATGGTAAACAGCCTGAGGCCTCGTACACACGACCAAGAATCTCGTCGTAAAAGACACATCGTTTTCCACGACGAGTTCCTTGTTAGGCTTGTCGAGAATCTTGACAAGCTTTCTTTGCATACACACTGTCAAGACAAAATCTTGTTGTTCTCAAACGGGGTGACGTACAACGGCACTATAAAGAGGAAGTTCGATTCCACTGGCGCCACCCTTGGGGCAGCTTTTGCTAATCTCATGTTACTGCATGTTAGTAAAAGTTTGGTAAGAGACAATTCGCGCTTTTCAGTCTGTTACAGCGTGACGAATGTGCTATCTACATTCCTAACGTTACTTTTACCGAAGGTGCGCTCCCTTCTCATACTTTACGCACATTTGTACTTACGACGGCGTATCTATAGATACGTCAGCGTAAGTCTTACGTGAATCCGGGCCATTATGTCCAATAGATGGGGCCGATAAAAAAATAAAAAATCACAGTATTATATAAATCATAGCCAATATTTGTCACGACTGGGGGAATGTGCGTTTTTGAAATCTTCCACCACAAAATGTACATTGAGAGGTAATGACTCAATTTTTTATTTTAAAAAGCCTAGAGGACCGCCTTTTAAGTGGTGGAAGACGACTTGAGAAAACAGACCTCTTGCAAGAGTTTTCACCACAAAATGTACTCAGCCAATGAGAGGGAAGGACTCCATTTTTATTTTTATCCTGCTATCAATGGCCAACTCGGTACAACACTTCATCCATGTCTTTGGTGATCTCTGATCTCCTTATGAAGTGTTTCTTACATGATGAAGATCAGCCATGGAGTATATCTGAGGTGTATATCAGGGTGTGCTTCTTCCCCACATGTCCAGCAACATTCATATACAAGACATTTCCCGCACTCACTAATACACCTCGAGGGTTGTGTGGGATCCCTGATGTACAGGAAGACAGGACTTCAGTGAGGAACAATTCCCTCAGTCAGACCAGGAAAGTTCATTCTCCTCCGTGTCCAATCTCAGGTGACTGTAAACAGAGGACTTCTGTGGGTTACAATTCCCATACTCAGGACAGGAAATTGAATCTACCTTTGTGTGCACTCTCTCATGGCTGGAAAGATATGACCTTAGTGAAAAACATTTTCCACACTCAAGACATGAATATGGCTTTTCGCCCGTATGCAATCTCTGATGTGTGGAAAGAGTGGACTTCTGTGAAAAACATTTCCCGCATTCAGGACAGGAATACGGCTTCTCCCCCGTGTGAGATCTCTGATGTAGGACAAGTTCTGATTTTTGTACAAAACATTTCCTGCACTCAGAACAGGAAAACAGCTTCTCCCCCGTGTGCAATCTCTGATGATTATACAGATGGCACTTATGTGAAAAACATTTTCCGCACTCATTACAGGAAAGTGGCTTCTCGTCCGTGTGCAGTCTCTGATGTCTGTATAGATTGGACTTCTGTGAAAAACATTTCCCGCACTCAGGACAGGAAAATGGCTTCTCCCCTGTGTGAAAACGCTGATGTTTGTAAAGAGTGGACTTCCATGGAAAACATTTCCCGCACTCAGAACAAGAATAAGACTTTTCCCCCTTGTGAGTTCTTTTATGCATACGAAGCCTAAATTTGAAATGGAAACACTCCCCGCACTCAGTACAGTAAAACCTCTTATCTGTTGGAAGGACGGCACCATCCCACACAGTCTGAGGTTCCTCAGGATAAGAGGAATACGATGGTCCGGCACCATCCCACACAGTCTGAGGTTCCTCAGGATAAGCGGAATACGATGGTTCGTCTACACTGTGTGGTGCCGGGTGGACATTTGAAGTAGTCAGGTTTTTTCCTGGACTATTCCCCACATGAGACCTTTGATGTGATGTAAGATTATATCTCTGTGAAAAACATTTCCCACACTCAGAACAGAAATATGGCTTATCCCTCATGTGAGATCTCTGATGTCGGGAAAGATGGGACTTTACTAAAAAAGATTTCCCGCAATCAGCACAGGAATACGGCTTCTCCCCTGTGTGAGATCTTATGTGCACATTAAGTTTAGATTTATAGCGGAAACACTTCCCGCAATCAGTACAGGAAAGTCTCTTATCTGTTGGAAGGAAGGGACCATCCCGCACAGTCTGAGGTTCCTCAGGATAAGAGGAATACGATGGTCCGGCACCGTCCCGCACAGTCTGAGGTTCCTCAGGATAAGAGGAATACGATGGTCCGGCACCGTCCCGCACAGTCTGAGGTTCCTCGGGATAAGAGGAATACGATGGTCCGGCACCGTCCCGCACAGTCTGAGGTTCCTCAGGATAAGAGGAATACGATGGTCCGGCACCGTCCCGCACAGTCTGAGGTTCCTCAGGATAAGAGGAATACGATGGTCCGGCACCGTCCCGCACAGTCTGAGGTTCCTCAGGATAAGAGGAATACGATGGTCCATCTACACTGTGTGGTGCCGGATGGACATTTGAGGTAGTCGGGTTTTCTCCTGGACTATACTGTGTGATGTCCTCATCTTCTACTTTACAGTCTGGAGACAAAGTGAGACAATCCTCTGAGGTTTTCCTCATCTCCCGTCCATCTACTAAAATAGAAATACAAAGATTATTACTAGACATGAGCTGATTGGTTCCCCTAAACCAGGACTCCGCCCACATCAGGCAGCTTTGTCTCTGAGGATCTTACAATTCCCCCCTCAAGGTAACTAGTAAATGGCTCCTCTGATCTCCTACCAGATCATTTCTTTATTCATGGACCTTAGTCAGAGAGTGAGGAAACAACGAGAACTGTCTTTTATAGGAGTGACAGTGATGAGGGGATTATAGGACGAGGGTCCCCTCCCCCTCTATCACTCATTACCATCTTCCCAACACAATAAGTCCTGCACACAACAGAGTAGTGTTAATAACCCACCTGTGCTGATCTCTGTAGGAGTGTCCTCCTCTATAAATGTCCCCGTTATTCCATCCTCCTCCATAGACTGCTGATCATCCCTCACATACCTCTCTTCTTCTTCTGATTTCACCTCAACTTTTATATCTATCAGATCTTCACCCTAAACCAAGAGAATGAGAGAAATTATCACATGTAAAATATAATTGTGACACTACATCTCCATGACTCTATGTTCTAGATACTCCATCCCACCAACCTTAAAATGATGAGGGATGGTGTGACCTTCCTGTGTGGAATCCCGGGAATACAGAGGACGGGGACATCTCTCTGGGGGGTTCCTGGTATTAGGTGGCTCCATCATATCCTTGTGTCCTTCTGAAAACTCCTCCATCACTCCATACTCCTCATCCTCCTCTTTATACGCTTCTTTAATATCAATATTATCATCCCCGAGGTTTCCACTCTGAATATATAATAAAACATTCATTATAACAAACATGTTTGTGTATAAATCATAAGCACCAATAATTGTTCCTCATCTACCCGATGATGGTGGGGGATGGTGTGACCTTCCTGTGTGGAATCCCGGGAATACAGAGGACGGGGACATCTCTCTGGTGGGTTCCCATTACTGGATCCATCTGTAGGAAACACACACACTGACTGAATCCATTGTTTCTATGTGTTTATCAGATGATGGGGGATGGGGGTGGAGCCTCCGTACTGCTCTCTCCTTTACAATAAAGTCTCCTCTTACCCGGTGATGTGAGGGGCGGCTGATTCTCCATCATGACGTCCTTGTAGAGATCCTTGTGTCCTTCTAAATACTCCCACTCCTCCATGGAGAAATAGACAGTGACATCCTGACACCTTATAGGAACCTGACACACACAATGATACAGTCACCATCCAGACACATCCCTTGTCTGTTACTGGATAATGTCCCAGAATTCCCAGAATCCTCCTCACCTCTCCTGTCAGCAGCTCCATCATCTTCTTGGTGACTTCTAGAATCTTCTCCATGTTGTGTCTCTCGGGTTTTAGGGAGTCACATGGAGGCACTGTGATGGTCATGTGATCACCTGACTTCACAAGAGGAAATCTCTGTATTGGAGAACCAATAGGAATATCATGTTAGATTCCCAGAATCCTCCTCACCTCTCCGGTCAGGTCTGTGTATTATTAATAGAGATAAGAGTGATGTCATGTGACCTCCCAGAATCCTCCTCACCTCTCCGGTCAGGTCTGTATTATTAATAGAGATAAGAGTGATGTCATGTGACCTCCCAGAATCCTCCTCACCTCTCCGGTCAGGTCTGTGTATTATTAATAGAGATAAGAGTGATGTCATGTGACCTCCCAGAATCCTCCTCACCTCTCCGGTCAGGTCTGTATTATTAATGGAGATAAGAGTGATGTCATGTGACCTCCCAGAATCCTCCTCACCTCTCCGGTCAGGTCTGTATTATTAATAGAGATAAGAGTGATGTCATGTGACCTCCCAGAATCCTCCTCACCTCTCCGGTCAGGTCTGTATTATTAATATAGATAAGAGTGATGTCATGTGACCTCCCAGAATCCTCCTCACCTCTCTGGTCAGCAGGTAGATGATCTCCAGGGTGAGGTTTAGTATCCTCTCAGTCATGTGACTCCGGTCCTCCTCCATCCTCATTGGTGGCATCATTTGATCTATACAGATCTCCTTGTAGACGGATAACTTTGGGAAATGAAAGTAAGAATTATTTAGATGGTATTGGTCAGAAAACAATAGGATGTGGATGTGAGGGGGCAATAGAAGGGCTGCTTTATATTTAAGAACGACTATCCCTATGGGAACACTGCCTGTGTAATGTAATAATTGCCCTTGGTAGGCCATGTATGGTCAGGATGGTCAATGTCTTGTCTATTTATTGTCAGTGCTGTTTATTTAGAGGAAAATATTACTAGAATTTATCTCCAAAATTAAGAGAATGTTCCGGCCCTGTAAGTGGGGGAATGTTCTGCCCCTGAAGGGGTTAATCTAGGTCTCCACACTATATATGTGTGTATTATCATCTGCTGGAGATAAAAGACGTCACAGTGACTATGGAGGAAGAGGACGGACATGACGGGGTTACTGGGTGTAAATAGAAGATAAGATCTTATTACCTCCTCCGCTACTGATTCCAAAGATGTCTCCTCACTACTTCCTCCCGACTCACCTCTCACTGGCAATATCTTATATATACCTGACATCACTTCCTGTCTTCAATAGAGACTTCCTGTCTGCGTAAACGTGAGATCACCATCTTGTGGTGATCAGAGGAACTGCAGCCCAGAGAAACGTCTCGTAGTGTGAACACGGCCTTGTGCTTTGTGTGTATGTATTGTCAGGGCTTTTTTTCTGGGGGAACTTGGGGGAACTCGGTTCCACCACCTTTGGCTCAGACCCTTTGGTGCCTGCTCACCACAATCACTTGTAAACACAGAAGTCTGGTTTCTGTGTTTACAAGTGACAGCTTTGTAACCCCCTGAACTCTACACTCTGTATGTAATGCAATCCTGGTATTTAATGCCCCTTTAAGACCCTTCTACTGTTTGTGAAATCTGAACGGGTCGTGGTTGAGTTCCTGTACCTATTTTCTGAGAAAAAAAGCTCTGTGTTTTGTACACCGATCGGATATAACATTTGGATCACTGATAGGTGAAATGAATAACATTGATTATCTTATTTCACTGACACCTGAAAGTGGGTGGTATGTATTAGGCAGCAAGTGAACATATTGTCCCTGAAGTTGACGTGTTGAAAGCAGAAGAAATGGTAAAGTGGTAGCATCCTAGGTAGGCTGCTAGGATGTTTATTGTTAGCATAGTGTTGTCTCCTGCCTAACAAGAAACTAAGGTACACTATACTGGTTTTCCTGCCTATCAGGGAGACTGAACTGGTGCTACCAGGGAGTCTTGTGTATTTAAAGCCGCGTTCCACCCAAAAATGGAACGTCTGCTTTAAGTGGTGGTGACTAGTGTTGCTCAAGAATATTCGCATTGCGAATATTCGCTACGAATATTGCATATTCGAGTATTCGCGAATAGCTCGAATATTGCGGCGAATATTCGCTATGGCGAATATTCGTATTTTTTCAAATTTATTTTTAAAACAGATCACATCCTAGTGATCTCCATCGACGCCTAAGGCCTCGTACACACCATCGGACATATCCGATGAAAACGGTCCGCGGACCATTTCCATCGGATATGTCCGATCGGGAGTTTGATCCGATGGCGTGTACACACCATCGGATCAAATTCCCCGCCGCCGGACAGCGCGGTGACGCGGCGGTGACGTTGACGCCGCCACGTCACCGCCACGTCACCGCACCAGGAAGTTAAACACTTCCGCGCATGCGCCAAATCCATTCGGCGGCGGCGCGGCGGCGGTGGGGGACGACATGTCTGCTGGTAAGTGTACTAACCAGCAGACATGTCGGGCGGACACATTCCACCGGATAGATTTCAAAGCTTGCTTTGAAATCTGTCGGGTGGACAAATCTGTCCGCTAGCCCATACACATGAGCGGAGATGTCTGCTGAAACGGTCCATCGGACCGTTTTCAGCGGACATATCCCCTCGTGTGTACGAGGCCTTAAAGCATTGCTGGTATGATTAGAGAGAGACCCTGGGCCGAGTAGCTGATGCGACTCTTTTATGTTGCCGAAAACTCGCATTGCGAATTGTCGGCAACATAAAAGAGTCGCATCAGCTACTCGGCCCTTCTTTTGCATCAGAGCCAATCAGAATAACTCGAATATTCGACAAACGGAATATTGCCCGATATTCCTTTTGCCGAATATTCGAGTTATTCTGATTGGCTCTGATGCAAAAGAAGGGCGGAGAAGCTAATCGCGCAATATTCCTTTTGCCGAATATTCGAGTACTGGTGACCCCCTGGCATGTCATTTTATTGGGAGGGGAGCGGACACCCTCTTTTTAGAGGCATCCAGCTCCCGCCTCCTACCGGGGCTCCGCGACACCGGAAGGAAGTTCACCTCTCCCCCCATGGGCAGTGCGTGCCTTGCTGTGGGCGCCCACACTTAAAATGACGGCTACGCAGAGAGGAGGGGGAGAGGGGCGGAGCTTTGTTCGCCCGCATCCGTTGGACAGGTGAGTGTCCCATTATTAACGACTTCCGGACCGCCCCCTGGCGTTATACGTCGCTACTTTGAAGAAGTATACAGCAGCTAGCTACCATAACCCTGATGTCGTCTTTTTCAGCGGGTGGTCCGCTTCAAGATAAAAGAGATCTCTGTGGCGGTGGGAAGTCTGCCCCTCCTTACAGATCATTGATGTCAGTTGTTACAGAGACACAGAAATTGATCATTGCTTAACCCCTTCCATACCGGGCATTTTCACCCCCTTCCTGCCCAGACGAATTTTTAGTTTTCAGCGCTGTCGCATTTTGAGTGGCAATTGCGCGGTCGTGCGACGTGGCTCCCAAACAAAATTGGCGTCCTTTTTTTCTCACAAATAGAGCTTTCTTTTGGTGGTATTTGATTTTTTGCGCTATAAACAAAAGAAAGCGACAATTTTGAAAAAAAATGCAATACTTTTTACTTTTTGATTTAATAAATATCATATTTTTTTTTAAAAAAAACGTTTTTTTCCCCCTCAGTTTAGACAGATGCGTATTCTTCTACATATTTGATCAGTTTGCGCAAAAGTTCTAGCGTCTACAAAATAGGAAATAGAGTTATGGAATTTTTTTTTCTTTTACTAGTAATGGCGGCGATCTGCGTTTTTTTTTTTATTGTGACCGTGACATTGCGGCAGACACATCGGACACTTTTGAAACATTTTTGGGACCATTCACATTTACACAGCGATTAGTGCTATACAACTGCACTGATTACTGTGTAAATGTAAATGGCAGGTAAGGGGTTAACACTAGGGGGCGCTGAAGGGGTTAAATATGTTCCCTAACGCAGCCCTCAAAAATTCCACTCGCCTGCTCGCATTTGGCGAGTGGATATTTAGGTAGGGCGAGTGGAGAAGGCAGAATCAGCCAGGATGCTGCTGGGGGGGGTGTATTATTGGTGAGAGAGCTGGAGGGTGTATTATTGGTGAGAGAGCTGGGGGGGGTGTATTATTGGTGAGAGAGCTGGGGGGTGTATTATTGGTGAGAGAGCTGGGGGTGTATTATTGGTGAGAGAGCTGGGGGGTGTATTATTGGTGAGAGAGCTGGGGGGTGTATTATTGGTGAGAGAGCTGGGGGGGTGTATTATTGGTGAGAGAGCTGGGGGGGTGTATTATTGGTGAGAGAGCTGGGGGGGTGTATTATTGGTGAGAGAGCTGGGGGGGTGTATTATTGGTGAGAGAGCTGGGGGGTGTATTATTGGTGAGAGAGCTGGGGGGTGTATTATTGGTGAGAGAGCTGGGGGGTGTATTATTGGTGAGAGAGCTGGGGGGGTGTATTATTGGTGAGAGAGCTGGGGGGTGTATTATTGGTGAGAGAGCTGGGGGGGTGTATTATTGGTGAGAGAGCTGGGGGGTGTATTATTGGTGAGAGAGCTGGGGGGTGTATTATTGGTGAGAGAGCTGGGGGGGTGTATTATTGGTGAGAGAGCTGGGGGGTGTATTATTGGTGAGAGAGCTGGGGGGTGTATTATTGGTGAGAGAGCTGGGGGGTGTATTATTGGTGAGAGAGCTGGGGGGTGTATTATTGGTGAGAGAGCTGGGGTGTATTATTGGTGAGAGAGCTGGGGGGGTGTATTTTTGGTGAGAGAGCTGGGGGGGTGTATTTTTGGTGAGAGAGCTGGGGGGGGGGGTGTATTATTGGTGAGAGAGCTGGGGGGGTGTATTATTGGTGAGAGAGCTGGGGGGGGGGTGTATTATTGGTGAGAGAGCTGGGGGGGTGTATTTGCAATCATGGCATACCCGTGTATGATCTGGATAAAATATGATAATTTGTAAGGGTGTTTAGGGGTGGGGGCAACTGGTGGCGAGTAACTCTTAAGGCCTGGCGAGTAGCTCAGTACTTGAAATTTTGAGCCCTGCCCTAACGTATGTTCTAACTGTTAGGGGGGAGGGGGACTCACAAGGGGAGGAGATCGAAGTGTGTTCCTCTGTACTGGGAACACACATCAGTCTCCTCACCTCTGACAGGCATGGATCTGTGTGTTTACACACACAGATCCATGCTTCTGCCGTGATTGCGGGCAATCGCGGGTGCCCGGCGGGCATTGCGACCACCGGGCACGCGCACCGAGTCCCGAGGAATGCGGCGGGGGCGCTCGCGTTCACCCCCTAGCGGCCGAAAAAGACAAGGACGTCATATGATGTCCAGTCTGAAGGAGGAAGAGTCCCCACCGACGTCATTTTACTATGGCTCGGTGGGGAAGGGGTTAAGGCACCCCCTCCCAACATTTTGAGATGGAAATGAGGGACACCTACTGGCAAATATATGTAGGCATAAGACACGCCCCCTTACAGGAGAATGAACCAAAAAAAAAGGTAAAGTACAAGTACAAGCCATGACTAAGCACTGATCGAGTGCGAAACGCGTCGGCTGTCCTGTTTTCTGTGATTGCTGTGACTGTACATGTTTTTGGATTTACAATAAAGACAACTTTTTTCGTTTGAAAATCCTTGGAGTGCGGCCGTCCTTCCCTCTTTTTCTTCATCATCATTACAAGTACTTTTTATTACCTCTCTTATTCCTTTATATTGGCTTTTAAAATTCACAAATGCAGCAATTTAGAAATTGGATGAAACTTTTAGCACTGGGAATCACTTTTTAAGAGGGACATCAAATCAGGGACAGTCCCTTGATATTGGGGACAGTTGGGAGCTATGGCTCAAGGGGCTGCAGTTCCTCTGAGATCCACAAGGCGGTGATCTCACTTCTACCATAGAGACAGGAAGTCTCTATGGAAGACAGGAAGTGATGTCAGGAAGTTCCGAGTGAGAGGTGAGTCGGGAGGAAGTAGTGAGGAGACAAAGCTTGAAGAGGTAGCAGAGGAGGTAATAAGATCTTATCTTCTATTTACACCCAGTAACCTCCGTCATGTCCGTCCTCTTCCTCCATAGTCACTGTGACGTCTTTTATCTCCAGCAGATGATGATACACACATATATAGTGTGGAGACCTAGATTAACCCTTTCAGGGGCAGAACATTCCCCACTTACAGGGCCGGAACATTCTCTTCATATTAGAGATGTGCCACCTTCTCCCCTTATCAGTCTCTTGTAACGAGGGATGAGATTCGGGTTCAGCTTGTACTGAAATTGGCACTTCCACACCCTTCCTCCAAAGATACCAACCCCTCCCCCGCACTCTACTACCTCCCCCGTGTACCCCGGGCTTCTCTGCCCCTCCTGCAGGCCGAGGACCAGCATGGCGAATGGGGTGGAGGGTAATCAGTTATCGGGTCTCCCCTCCAGTGAATAGGGTGACCACATTTCCAAACTACTATTCAGGGACACCCCCCTCCCAAAAATAAGCTTGTGATGTAACGAATCACAGCACAGTGATTGCACACAAGAGGCGGGATTTATGATTTCTCCAATCACAAGCAGGGGGCGGGATTGTGCTCCTAGGCATTCCCGGCCAGGACGAGTACTGTCAGTGAGTAAAGCGGTGATGGATGTGGCGGCCTTTTTTGGGGGTATCAGTTTGGCCCGGGGGGGGTGGCTTCATTCAGGGACACTGTATTATCCTGGAATGAATGTGCCCGGGACAGACCTGCAAAATGCGGGACTGTCCCGGGCAATCCGAGACACGTGGTCACCCTACCGGGGAATGAACCCAGAAGAGACGAGTATTTCATCACTTCCAGGCTCAGAGACGCCATTCCCCGGTCACTTTGGTCAGGGAAGAAGCCGATTAATCCCGACCTGTACATTATTGGGGGCCAAAAGTGATTTTAGGGGGTCTAATAGACCTCTGATGTCTCCTTAAAGAGGACCTGTCATTTCTACTAAGCTACCACATAGAGGGGTATTGGCTGCACATTGTCACACCCCGGAGTGAGAGGAATAATTCTGGGGCTGTTATTCCCGGATTTCTCTAAACTGATGACCTGTAGGAGCTTTTACAGCGTTGTCTTTGCACCATGTCGGGTAGTGAGGTTAGTCGCAATTTTACATAATTGTCTGTGTGTGTGTGGGGGGGGGGGTGAGGTTGGTGGTTCAACTGGACCCGGGCTTTTAGGACTTCTGGAAGTATGGAGCTCTCTGATGCATCGGCAAGTCAAGACACACGCAGCATGTGAATCCAAGACTAGGCTTTATTTTTCGTGCGCACTGCATCTAATCAAAAACATAGAAGAAAAGGAACGCCCTTGGCTCAGCCAATCGTATTTTAGTAATTAGGTTATACAAGAAATACAGTACGTCACAATTATACAACGTGTGTAAAACGTAGCAATCTATTCTCTGTGTGACCAACTAAACCTTGTTTCTACCGCACGTCTTATCCATGTTATTGTTCTCTGCTCAGTACATAATAACATTTGGCACGGCTGTTCTTAGCTTCTGTGTAATTAATCCTAGAGGCTCAGGGTTATAGGATACATCTCTAAACAATGCATTAATATTATGGGGGATCTCTAGCAAGCCTTACATTCATTGATATTATGGGGGAACTCTAGCCTTACAATGCATTGATATTATGGGGGATCTCTAGCAAGCCTTACAATGCATTGATATTATGGGGGATCTCTAGCAAGCCTTACAATGCATTGATATTATGGGGGAACTCTATCCTTACAATACATTGATATTATGGGGGAACTCTAGCCTTACAATGCATTGATATTATGGGGGAACTCTAGCCTTACAATGCATTGATATTATGGGGGATCTCTAGCAAGCCTTACAATGCATTGATATTATGGGGGAACTCTAGCCTTACAATGCATTGATATTATGGGGGAACTCTAGCCTTACAATGCATTGATATTATGGGGGATCTCTAGCCTTACAATGCATTGATATTATGGGGGAACTCTAGCAAGCCTTACAATGCATTGATATTATGGGGGAACTCTAGCAAGCCTTACAATGCATTGATATTATGGGGGAACTCTAGCAAGCCTTACAATGCATTGATATTATGGGGGAACTCTAGCAAGCCTTACAATGCATTGATATTATGGGGGAACTCTAGCAAGCCTTACAATGCATTGATATTATGGGGGAACTCTAGCAAGCCTTACAATGCATTGATATTATGGGGGAACTCTAGCAAGCCTTACAATGCATTGATATTATGGGGGAACTCTAGCAAGCCTTACAATGCATTGATATTATGGGGGAACTCTAGCAAGCCTTACAATGCATTGATATTATGGGGGAACTCTAGCAAGCCTGAAGCCCCGTACACACGGCCGAGGTTCTCGGCAGAAACCAGGGAGAACCTCGCTGGGAGCTGCATTCTGCCGAGAACCTCGCTGGGAGCTGCATTCTGCCGAGAACCTCGCTGGGAGCTGCATTCTGCCGAGAACCTCGCTGGGAGCCGCATTCTGCCGAGAACCTTGGCCGTGTGTACGCTCTCGGCGAGCCCCGCCTGTCGGGAAACCCGTCAAGCAAATAGAGAACAGGTTCTCTATTTGCTTGATGGCCCGTCGGGATGAATGGCTGGTTGCCTTTCCCGACGGACGGGTCGCCGATTCTGACGGCCGGCAGAGAACCTCGACGGGCGGAACGATGTGTTCCGCCCGTCGAGGTTCTCTGCCGTGTGTACGGGGCCTTACAATGCCTTGATATTATGGGGGAACTCTAGCAAGCCTTACAATGCATTGATATTATGGGGGATCTCTAGCCTTACAATGCATTGATATTATGGGGGATCTCTAGCCTTACAATGCATTGATATTATGGGGGATCTCTAGCCTTACAATGCATTGATATTATGGGGGAACTCTAGCAAGCCTTACAATGCATTGATATTATGGGGGAACTCTAGCAAGCCTTACAATGCATTGATATTGCAGCAACTCCTCTCCTCCTACTATCTCCTCATGCAGCAACTTCTCTCCACTACTATCTCCCCGTGCAGCAACTTCTCTCCCCCTACTATCTCCCCGTGCCCAAAACTGCTTTTCCCTACTTTCCCCCCATACAGTAACTGCTCCCCCCATACTATCTCCTTGTGCAGCAACTGCTCCCCCCTACTCTCTTTCCGTGCAGCAACGGCTCTCCCCCTACTATTTCCCCCCGTGCAGCCACCGCTCTCCCCCTACTGTCTCCCCGTGCAGCAACTGCTCTCTTCCTACTATCTCCTTGTGCAGCAACTGCTCTCCCTCTTCTATCTCCTCATACAGCAACTGCTCTCCCCCTACTATCTCCCCATGGGAGTTATAAATGTGTGGTGCTTCTTTTCACACAGCAAGGTGTTGGCAGGCTGCGTACAAATAGGGCTCCAACTCATTTTCAACAACTTGTGTATGCTGCACACCCGTTGGTTACATTTATTTGCTCATTCCCTCTAGCGTTATCCCAAACAGTGCAAGGCTCTATTCACACTGGCATAAAAAACTTTGCTTCTGCGGGAGTTTTGTGTTCTGCCTGTAGAAGGAGCTCAATGTTCTCCTATGAGTTCATGCACATTAGGACGTTTACAGGCAGATTTTGAGCTCAACGTTTAGAGGCAGGAAAAAAAAAACCTTGTGGTTTGTGTTTTTGATTGGAGCTCACTGGCAGATGTAAGTTTTCTGTATGATTATGCAAATGTTTTTTATATATAGATTCCTAAGTAGCCCGATCGACATGTTCCAATCCCCACTGGGGGGGGGGGAGCCACCATAATTATTAACCCCTTATATCCCCATCCTAACATTGTATAACTAACACAGTCCAAATAATTCTCCACTATCCGTCTACAGAGAAACCTGCAGAGATCACATGACTACATCAATGAGGATGGAGGAGGACTGGAGTCACATGACTGAAAAGATACTAAACCTCACCCTGGAGATCATCTACCTGCTGACCGGAGAGGTGAGGAGGATTCTGGGAGGTCACATGACATCACTCTTATCTCTATTAATAAAACACAGACCTGACCGGAGAGGTGAGGGGGATTCTGGGAGGTCACATGACATCACTCCTATCTCTATTAATAATACACAGACCTGACCGGAGAGGTGAGGGGGATTCTGGGAGGTCACATGACATCACTCTTATCTCTATTAATAATACACAGACCTGACCGGGGAGGTGAGGAGGATTCTGGGAGGTCACATGACATCACTCTTATCTCTATTAATACTACACAGACCTGACCGGAGAGGTGAGGGGGATTCTGGGAGGTCACATGACATCACTCTTATCTCTATTAATAATACACAGACCTGACCGGAGAGGTGAGGGGGATTCTGGGAGGTCACATGACATCACTCTTATCTCTATTAATAATACACAGACCTGACCGGAGAGATGAGGGGGATTCTGGGAGGTCACATGACATCACTCTTATCTCTATTAATAATACAGACCTGACCGGAGAGGTGAGGAGGATTCTGGGAATCTAACATATTCCTATTGGTTCTCCAATACAGAGATTTCCTCTTGTGAAGTCAGGTGTTCATATGACCATCACAGTGCCTCCATGTGACTCCCTAAAACCCGAGAGACACAACATGGAGAAGATTCTAGAAGTCACCAAGAAGATGATGGAGCTGCTGACAGGAGAGGTGAGGAGGATTCTGGGACATTATCCAGTAACAGACAAGGGGTGTGTCTGGATGGTGACTGTATCATTGTGTGTGTCAGGTTCCTATAAGGTGTCAGGATGTCACTGTCTATTTCTCCATGGAGGAGTGGGAGTATTTAGAAGGACACAAGGATCTCTACAAGGACGTCATGATGGACAATCAGCCGCCCCTCACATCACCGGGTAAGAGGAGACTTTATTGTAAAGGAGAGAGCAGTACGGAGGCTCCACCCCCATCCCCCATCATCTGATAAACACATAGAAACAATGGATTCAGTCAGTGTGTGTGTTTCCTACAGATGGATCCAGTAATCGGAACCCACCAGAGAGATGTCCCCGTCCTCTGTATTCCCGGGATTATTCCACACAGGAAGGTCACACCATCCCCCACCATCATCAGGTAGATGAGGAACAATCACTGATCGTATCATTAGGATCTGTACATTATCTGCATTGTTACCATTGATGTCATTTTTATTCTATATTCAGAGTGGAAACCTCAGGTTTAATAATATTGCCATTAAAGAAAAGATAAGAGAGGAGGATGATGATGATGGGGTGATGGAGGAAGAACACAATCATCTGTACCAGGACACCATGGAGGAGTCATCCAGCGACAGGAACCCCCCAGAGAGATGTCCCCGTCCTCTGTATTCCCAGGATTCCACACAGGAAGGTCACACCTTCCCTCACTATAACAAGGTTGGTGAAACGGAGCATCTAGAACTACAAAGTGACTCATGGAGGTGATTTTTGAACCTTACAGGGTGTGCTTTTCTCTAATTTTCTTGGTTTAGGGTGAAGATCTGATAGATTTAAAAGTTGAGGTGAAATCAGAAGAAGAAGAGACGTATGTGAGGGATGATCAGCAGTCTATGGAGGAGGATGGAATAACGGGGACATTTATAGAGGAGGACACTCCTACAGAGATCAGCACAGGTGGGTCATTAACACTAAATCCATTCCTCCACCCATACTGCTCACTGATTGGTCCAGAGTAGGGCGGGGACTGGGTGATATCAGCCTGTAATCCCCTGGTCACTTTCCTGAGCTGTGTTCCCCGTCCTGTATTCCTGTATTTCTCTCGGATAATCTTCCTTCTCTGTGCTGCAGACACAATTTATGTCTCTAGACTGGATTTATGGAGATTCTGGGGTTCAGCTGGCAGCAGAATGTTGATTTTCCCCATAGGGTTTGCTTGACCTAGACACCTGGGGTTACCTTAAACTCAATGGCTCAAAAACAAAACTTCTTCTGTTCCACACCAACCGAAAGAGACTTCCTGCAACAACATGGACACCCCCGCCCATTTTGGAGCAAACCATCACCCCTAGCACCAAAGTCAAAAGTCTCGGAGTCACATTTGACTCCGACATGACAATGGATGCACAAATAAGTTCAGTAGTCAGCGGATCCCACCATCTGCTGCGCCTGCTGCGTCTGCTGCGTAGACTCATTCCCTTTATCCCGAAAGAAGACACTGCTTTCGTGGTGGGAACAATAATCAATTATTATATAACTCGACTACGCAAACGCCCTTTACCTCGCACTCCCAAAGTACCAAATCGCTCATCTACAAGTCGTTCAAAATACGGCGGCACGACTTGTGACTGGAAAAAAACTTGAATCAATCTCGCCCTCCCTGAGATCCCTTCACTGGTTGCTAGTAAAAGACAGAGTTACATTTAAGGCACTTTGTCCGACGCATAAGTGTGTTCAAACAAGTGCCCCCCAATATCTATGCGAAAAATTAAAATGCCACAACCCCCATCGGGTTCTCCGATCCACCAACCAAAAACGACTCAAGATACAAGTCCTAAGGAAAACAAAGATTTGCAGTCCAAGGACCTAGACTGTGGAACGCACTACCAGCCAGCATCCGAATGGAGGTGAATCACCTGGCCTTCAGGAAAAAACTCAAAACCCATCTATTCTGAAGGCAAAAATACAGTAGGGAATGGATACCAAGCACCCTGAGGCGATTCAGTTCGCATGTGCTGCGCTATATACGTTTCTCACTCACTCGGGTCTAGTGAGATCTCTGTGGCGGCGTACACACGACCGAGCTTCTCGGCAGAATCCAGCGAGAAGCTCGCTGGGAGACATATTCTGCCGAGGTTCTCGGTCGTGTGTACACTTCCGACGAGCATCCCGTCGGGAAGCTCGTCGAGCCAAAAAAGAGAGCACGCTCTCTTTCTCCTCGTTGTTCAATGAGGACTTTGGCTCGACGAGCTTTTCCGACCGCTCATCGGAAACCTCGTCGGGCGGAACGATGAATTTAGCCCGACGAGGTTTTCGTACGTGTGTACGCGGCCTGACAGAACAATTCTCCCGGGTTACTTGGTCTGTTATTTGCTGGCTGTGCCGGGTGGAGGGATATGTCTGTATAGTCTCAGACCCAAGTCACTGATTGCAGTCTCAAGCCTCGTACACGCGCGCTCTGCTGGCAGAGCTTTTTGCAGAGAAAACGTGCGTATGGTTTTTCGTCGAGAAAACTGCCGGGAATCTTAATGAGAAAAATAGAGAACCTGTTTCCTGCTGAGAAACCCGAGCGTGTGTATGCTTACCTGCCTCCATGGAAACCTGTGCATGCTCCATAAGACTTTAAAGCATGCGTGGTAGCTTCCAAGGCATAGAGAGGGTGAATCAAGATGGCGGCGACGACGACGTCGAATGTGACGAGCGCATGCTCGTAGTAGTCGATGACGTCACTGCATTCTTGCCATTCAAAAGAAGGGCGGTTCTTTGGAATGTGCATCTGTACACAGGGCTTGGCAAGAAAATCTTGCCAGGAACCCCGCCGAGAAAACCAATGGTTTTTATTCGACGGGATTCTCGCCCCGTGTGTACAGGGCTTCAGGAGATGGGAGGCAGTGGGGTGGGACCACTACAACTTGTCTCAGTTAAGTAAATATTTACATAGTTGGTAAGGTTCAACAAAAACAACAGTCCATCCAGTTCAAACTGTGTAGGTGTGTGTTCATGTCGATAATAATTTCCCATATCTCTGTATGTTGTGTTCACTAAGATGCACGCCCATCTTTTAGAACTATCCATACTTCCTGCTAAAACCACTGATTGTGGAAGAGAATTACACATCCTTATTACCCTGAGAGCCGGTTCACACTCCCGCGGCACGACTTCGGGGGCGACTCTGCAAGTCGTTCTAAAGGACGACTTCAGAGGCGACCAGCAAAACGACTTCTGCATAGAAGTCACAGCAGGTCGTCCCGAGCCACCCCAAAGTTGTGCAGGAACCTTTTTCTAAGTCGGAGCGACCTATTAGAACAATTCCATTGCATTGAATGGGACGCGAGTCACCCCAGTGTGAACCGGCTCTTACAGTGAAAAACCCCTACACAGCTTAAGGTTAAACCTCTTCTCCTCCAATCTCATCGTGTGGCCCCGTGTCTTCTAAGACCCAGACACTGAATAGTTTCTTCCCTACACTGGGATCACCATTGAGATATTTGTATATCGCTATCATATCATCTCTTGAGCGTCTCTTCTCCAGAGAGAATAGGTCTAATGTTTGTAGTCGTTCCTCATAACTGAGGTCATCCAGCCTCCTTTTAATTGAGTTGCCCTTCTTCGGACTCTCTCGAGCTCCAGCACATCCTTCCTGAGGACGGGTGACCAGAACTGGACGGAATACTCCAGATGTGGCCAGACCTTATAAAGAGACCGGATTATATTTTTATCTTTGGAGTCAATTCCCTTTATAATGCATGCTAATAGTCTGCTGGCTTTACTTGCTGCAGCTTGGCATTGCATACTCCTGCTGAGTCTGTCTTCTACTAGGACCCCCAGATCCTTCTCCATCCTGGATTCCCCAGAGGTTCTCCCCCCTAGTGAGTAACTTGTGTTTATATTTTTAACCCCCAAGTGCATCAATTTATATTCTTCAACATTAAACCTCATATGCTGTGTCGTTGTCCATCCCATCATTTCTTTTTTTTTCAGATCTTCTTGTAAGGTTTCCGTATCCTGATGTGAAGTTATTGTCCAGCTTAGCTTTATATCTTCAGCAACCAATGAGATTGGGCCGTTTATACCAAACTCCATATTATATATCACTCGTCCTATAATCCCCTCATCACTGTCACTCCTATAAAAGACAGTTCTCGTTGTTTCCTCACTCTTTGACTAAGGTCAATGAGAAATGATCTGGTAGGAGATCAGAGGACCCATTTACTAGTTACCTTGAGGGGGGAATTGTAAGATCCTGAGGCCGCGTACACACGACCGGTTTTCTCGGCAGAATTCAGCAAGAAACTCGATGAGAGAAATATTCTGCCGAGGAAACCGGTCGTGTGTACACTTTTCACAGAGAAACCCCAAAGAGAGAGCATGTTCTCTATTTCCTCGATGGGCAAGGGGAAAATTTGGCTCGACGAGTTTTTTAACTGCCGAACAAGGAACTCGACGGGAAAAACGATGTGTTTCGCCCGACGAGTTTCTCGGTCGTGTGTACTCCGCCTCAGAGACAAAGCTGCCTGATGGGGGCGGAGTCCTGGTTTAGGGGAACCAATCAGCTCATGTCTAGTAATAATCTTTGTATTTCTATTTTAGTAGATGGACGGGAGATGAGGAAAACCTCAGAGGATTGTCTCACTTTGTCTCCAGACTGTAAAGTAGAAGATGAGGACATCACACAGTATAGTCCAGGAGAAAACCCGACTACCTCAAATGTCCATCCGGCACCACACAGTGTAGATGGACCATCGTATTCCTCTTATCCTGAGGAACCTCAGACTGTGCGGGACGGTGCTGGACCATTGTATTCCTCTTATCCTGAGGAACCTCAGACTGTGCGGGACGGTGCCGAACCATCGTATTCCTCTTATCCTGAGGAACCTCAGACTGTGCGGGACGGTGCGGAACCATCGTATTCCTCTTATCCTGAGGAACCTCAGACTGTGCGGGACGGTGCCGGACCATCGTATTCCTCTTATCCTGAGGAACCTCAGACTGTGCGGGACGGTGCCGGACCATCGTATTCCTCTTATCCTGAGGAACCTCAGACTGTGCGGGACGGTGCCGGACCATCGTATTCCTCTTATCCTGAGGAACCTCAGACTGTGAGAGACAGTGCCGACTTTCCAACAAATAAGAGGTTTTTCTGTTCTGAGTGCGGGAAGGGTTTCTGTTCTAGATCCAAACTTAGTGAACATAAAAGATCTCACACTGGTGAGAAGCCGTATTCCTGCACTGAGTGCGGGAAATGTTTTTCACTGAAGTCACACCTTACAACACATCAGAGTTCTCACACAGGAGAAAAGCTGTATTCCTGTTCTGAGTGCGGGAAATGTTTTGTACAAAAATCGGCTTTTGTCGCACATCAGAGGTCTCACACGGGGGAAAAACCATACAACTGTCCTGAGTGCGGGAATTTTTTTTCACAGAAGTCCAAATTTAACTTACACCAGATGTCTCACACGGAGGAAAAGCCGTATTTTTGTCCTGAGTGCGGGGAAAGTTTTTCACAGATGTGTAAGCTTTACAGACATCAGAAATATCACGTGGGGGAAATGCCGAATTCATGTTCTAAATTTGGGAAAGGTTTTGTACAAAAATCAGACCTTGTGACACATCAGAGATCTCACATGGGGGAGAAGCCGTATGCCTGTCCTGAGTGTGGCAAATGTTTTTCAGTGAAGTCCAATCTTTACACACATCAAAGATTACATACGGGGGAGAAGCCGTATTCCTGTCCTCAGTGTGGGAAAAGTTTTTCACATAAATCCAGTCTTTACAAACATCAAAAATTACACACAGGGGAGAAACAACATTCCTGTCCTGAATGCGGGAAATGTTATTTACAGCGGTCCAGTCTTAACAAACATCGGAGATCTCACATGGGTGTGAAGCCATATTCCTGTCCTGAGTGCGGGAAATGTTTTCCATATAGGTCCAATCTTTCTGTACATCAGAGATCTCACACGGGGGAGAAGCCGTATTCCTGTCCTGAGTGTGGGAAATGTTTTTCAGATTATTCCCGTCTTTTCAGACATCAGATATTGCACACGGGGGAGAAGCCATATTCCTGTCCTGACTGCGGGAAATGTTTTTCACAGAAGTCTAATCTTTACAAACATCAGAAATTGCACACGGGGGTGAAGCTGTATTCCTGTCCTGAATGCGGGAAATGTTTTTCACAGAAGGGCTCACTTGACGATCATCAGAAATTGCACACAGGGGAGAAACCACTTTCCTGTCCTGAGTGCGGGAAATGTTTTTTACAGAGGTCCACTCTTAACAAACATCAGAGATCTCACACGGGTGTGAAGCCGTATTCCTGTTCTGTGTGTGGGAAATGTTTTTCAGATAAGTCCAATTTTTACAGACATCAGAGATCTCACACGGAGGAGAAGCCACTTTCCTGTCCTGAGTGCGGAAAATGTTTTTCACAGAAGTCCAGTCTTGACAGACATCAGAGATCTCACACGGGGGAGAAGCCGTATTCCTGTTTAGAGTGTGGGAAATGTTTTTCAGATAGGCACAATTTTTGCAAACATCAGAGATCTCACATTGGGGAGAAGCCATATCCCTGTCCTGAGTGAGGGAATTGTTCCTCACTGAAGTCCTGTCTTCCTGTACATCAGGGGCCCCACACAACCCTCGAGGTGTATTAGTGAGTGCGGGAAATGTCTTGTATATGAATGTTGCTGGACATGTGGGGAAGAAGCACACCCTGATATACACCTCAGATATACTCCATGGCTGATCTTCATCATGTAAGAAACACTTCATAAGGAGATCAGAGATCACCAAAGACATGGATGAAGTGTTGTACCGTGTTGGCCATTGATAGCAGGAGAAAAATAAAAATGGAGTCATTCCCTCTCATTGGCTGAGTACATTTTATGGTGGAAACTCTTGCAAGAGGTCTGTTTTCTCAAGTCGTCTTCCGGACTAAACACGTTAACCCCACCACTTAAAATAAAAATGTATTCATTACCTCTCATTGGCTGAGTATATTTCCTATTATCGTTAGTTCCATCCAGTGGCCATAGTGTGTTATTTTGCATTTTTTTTCTCTGAATAACCACATGGTCAGCCCCAATATATGTTGGGAACCAGTCTCCTAAGCACCAAGCTCCTTCATGGCTAGGGCCTTCTTCCCCCACCTAAAATGTCACCCGCTTCCTGACTGGCTGGTTGCTTGTGCAACGGATACTAGCACTGTAGTCATTGATAACAGCACTATATCCTTCTCCGGACAGCTCCTCTGCTGGTTGAACATTGGTACTGCATTCACCAACTCCTCTCTTCCCCTGTCGGGCCCTGCTCTTTTGATACACCACACATGCACCCCTTCACTGACTTCAGATCAGGCAATTTTAACCACTTCCAGCCCGTGCCCATAGACAAATGACGGCCAAGTGGGAGCCCCTGTTATCCTTTGTTGACATCATGTGATCTGATGCGTCAGGATCTGTCACCTGCTGACGGTATCATGTGATCACTGTGACCAATCACAGCAGATCACATGACAACTGTAAACAATGGAGGGCTTCCATTCATGCCATTCATTGCGTACTGTTGTGATGATCTCAATACACACCGAATTTTGTACAAAACAAATGTAATTAAAATTGACCCAGGAATTTCTTTACGCTCTGTAACCATACATTGGAACCCATCGAATTGTTTTGTTTTCATTGTATATTTTGAAATTAAAAAAAACATTTATAAAAATCACCACTGTATTGTTTTTTTTATAACGGTGAGTATCACTGTCATAAGTGATAATAATGTGTACAAAAAAATAAAATGTTCTCTACCGACTTGGTAATGCCTAGGACTTGCCTTTGTAGAACCAAAGACTGCACACAGACACTAGGGCACAGAATGGAGGTCAGAACACACAATACCACATGGTCACCAGTTGCCTCCTTCTGATATCCACCCGGCACTCTTGAGTGAGTGAGACACACAGCTATAAACTCTCCCACCCCCCTCAACTTCCATCAGGTAGGCTCTATAAGCAGGGCAGGCATCAGAAATGTCGTGGCCCCTGACACAGCTTGAGGCATGGGCCCCCTGGAGCAGGGAGGAGAGGCCTGGCCGAGAATTGAGAACCGAGGGGGCTTGGGTTGCCGAAAATGACACTGTCATCTCACTCACCTCTTCCTCCGGCCGCGAACGTGTTTTCTCTCCTCTTGCCGAGGGGGAGGGGGGACTACAGAAATTAAAGTTTTCTCCTCTCCTCTCAGGCACGAGCTGAGAAGGGGGACGGCCGAACCCCTTACAGGTGTAATTCCTGTACCCCCCCTGATGGCGACCCTGTCTATGAGAAAATCCCAGACTTGGACCTGAAAAAAAAATTCACTACCGGCTTGGAAATGCCTTTGTAGAACCAAAGACTGCACACCGACACTAGGGTACAGAATGGAGGTCAGAACACACAATACCACATGGTCACCAGTTGCCTCCTTCTGATATCCACCCGGCACTCTTGAGTGAGTGAGACACACAGCTACCGTGTTTCCCCGAAAATAAGACACCGTCTTATATTTTTTTTTCCTCAAGAAATCACACTATGGCTTATTTTCGGGGGGTGTCTTATTTTTATTACAGAAAATAAAGGTTGCCTACCTGAACCACACTTGCGCTTCTTAGCATTTCCTCTGTCCACCTGTAGACTGAGATTATCGTATTCTGCACGCCATTTTTGGACCATTCGGATATCCAACTTCTTCTCCTTGCACTCATCTTGTCTGGCTGTACAGAAAGATAAGCCAGCAAAGCTGATGTGGAGCACAGTGGAGCTGGGGTGATCTCTTTGGGCTCAGTACGGTAGCAGCTTTTCCCCCTATCCCCTGGTGTTTGTGTGGGGTGAGAGAGGGGTTTGCTGGTCAGTGCTGGGAGAAGCTTTACAGCTTTACATTCTTCTCCTCACTTCAGCTCCAGTACAGTACCGTACGCCTATCACGTGTTGTTTCCCGCGCCGCGCCATTACGCATATGACACGCCCATCACTACGTCTTATTTTCGGAAATTCGCCACGCCATCGCTACGTCTTATTTTCGGAGATTCGACACGCCATCGCTACGTCTTATTTTCGGAGGGGTGTCTTATATTTCGATCTTGTGTCAAAATCCCGCTACGGCTTATTTTCGGAGTACGTCTTATTTTCGGGGAAACACGGTATAAACTCTCCCGCCCCCCTCAACTTCCATCAGGTAGTCTCTATAAGCAGGGCAGCCATCAGAAATGTTGGGGCCCCTCACACAGCTTCAGGCATGGGCCCACTGGAGCAGAGAATCAGGGAGCTGCCGCAAATTGAGAGCCGGAGGGTGCTGCCGCGAATTGAGAACTAGGGGGGGGGGGCGCTGCTGCAAATTGAGAACCGGGGGGGCCTGGCTGAGAATTGAGAACGGGGGGCTTGGGTTGCCCAAAATGACACCGGCATCTCATGCACCTCTTTCCTCTTCCTCCAGCCATGATCTTAAAATGAGAATGTGTTTTCTCTCCTCTCTCCGCGACTTGAGAGGAGGAGGTGGGGAGTCTACAGAAATTAAAGTTTTCTCCTCTTCTCTCAGCCGCAAGCTGAGAAGGGGGGCGACCAGGCCCCTGGGAACATTTGGGCTCCTTACAGGTGTAATGCCTGTACCCCCCTGATGGAGGCCGTGTCTACAAGAAAATCCCAGACTGGGACCTGAATGACCTTCAAGTGGCATCTCCAGCTGTCTGCCCTTAGACAGGGGATTACCCTTTTTCATGACTGGACCCACACCCCAGTACTTCAGGCCTCCAACTATTTATGGTTTCTCAAGCCACTGACTCGACACGCCACCCCTGGGATTGGCTGGGTCCCCATAAATATTCAGGCTGCCTTTCTATTCTTTCTTACACTGAAAATAAAGAATCCTCCAGAAAGCAGGGGAAAGTAATCAGATCAGTGGCCTGTGAAGCACTGAGCAGACTAAACCAATCAACCACTGCTCCACTGAGTACAAAGTAGCTGAACTAAATTTATCTAGCATCCCACAGAGACATAGAGGGTGCAACAAGAATCTAACGAGCAGGGCCCTCTGATTCCTCCTGCATTGAAATGTATTGCAAGTGTATTGTCTTCCCTAACATTGTAAAGCGATTGTTGGCGCATTATAAATCCTGTATAATAATAATAATAATATACAGTACAAGGCCGTGTTCACATTCTCTGGGGTGCAGTTCCTCTGCGCTCCACAAGAGGGTGAGCTCACTTCTACCATAGAGACAGGAAGTCTCTATGGAAGACCAGAAGTGATGTCAGGTACAGACAGGAAGTGATGTCTGGTATAATTAGGAAGTTCCGAGTGAGAGGCGATTCAGGAGGAAGTAGAGAGGAGATATTGCTGGAAGAGGCAGCAGAGGAGGTATCAAGATCTTATTTTCTATTTACACCCAGTAACCCCGTCATGTCCATCCTTTTCCTCCATAATCACTGTGACGTCTTTTATCTCCAGCAGATGATGATACACACATATATAGTGTGGAGACCTAGATTAAAGCAGTAGTTAACCCTCTCTGACCCGTTTTACCTACAGGTAAGCCTTAATCGCAATATCTCCTAAACCTACATGGTCTAGGAGATATTTGTCACAAAGAATGCACCGTCTACGACGCATGCGCACTGAGAATAGCCATTCATAAAACCGGCAATGCCGGCTTTGATGGCTCCCATGCGCGGAATGACGTCTTCGCCGCTTCGGTCAATCACAGCGCTGGAGCGGCGATACCTGGAAGTAACCTTCCGGAGAGATGTCTGTGCCCGGAGGGGGAGACGAGGACAGCTTTGGGGGCATCGATCTAAGGTAAGTAATTCATAACAAACTATTATGCTAGTCATACTAGCTCATAATGCCTTTGTCTTGCAGGGTTTTTTTTGGGAGGGGGTATACAATGGAGCTGAGCGATTTTTCTCCCCAAAAAATCTGGGATTAAAAAAAAAAAAAACTCAATTCACGATTCGAATCGAGTTTTTTTTATGGACACCGTGCCGGTCCTGAGGAGCTGCTGGCAGAAGTTTTAGGCGAGGCCGCGGCTTCGGCCTAGTCCACGTCGTCCGTCTTCCTGGACTAGGCGAAGCCGCCGCCTCGTCTTAATACTCCTGTCCGCAGCTCCTCAGGGCTGGCGCGGTGCCAGTCCTGGTGAAAAAAAATCTACATTTCCCCCAGCTGTAGTATACAACCACTTTAACCCCTTCAGGGTCAGAACATTCCCCCACGGGGATGGAATATTTTCCTCATTTTGGAGATACATTCTAGTAACATCTTCCTCTAAACAACGGCACTGACAATAGATAGACAAGACAATGACCATCCTGACACACATGGCCTACAAAAGGCAATTATTACACTACACAGGCAGCCAATGGGCAATCATTGGCAACCAAGAGAACAAACCCCTTCCCCTGCTGTCCTCCTACCCACACTGGGCTGGTGTCCTTCCGAGAAAGGTCCCCCGGCGCATAATGCCCCGCTGTACTGCACATGTGCAATGTTTGTACAGTACGAATCACAACGGAGCCTCCGAAAATCACTGAAGATGAACAGCTGTGAGTCAGCTGTACACGGCGCCTGCGCAATGAGCAGGACATTGTGTTAGACGCTGCCGCACGCTCGCGATGCTCGTGCAACTCTGCAGGAGGCGGGTGTAGTACTGTTATATCGTGTAAGGGGCGGATGGCTACGCTGATAAGTTGGGGGTGGGCTTAGTCTGGCTACAGAAGAGGCCGAATTGAAAATTGTTGGGCAGAGCTGATAAGTTGGGGGTAGTTTTTTGCTAAAACCACCCCCAACTTATCAGCTCTGCCCATCAATTTACAATTCGGCCTCTTCTGTAGTCATCCGCCTCTTACATTATATAACAGTAATACACCCGCCCCTTGCAGAGCTGCACGAGCATCGGTAGAAGGCGGCAGCGTCTGGCACAATGTTGTGCTCTTTGCGCAGGTGCTGTGTACAGCTGACTTTATCCTCAGCGATTTTTGGTGGCTCTGTTTTACTCCGTACTGAGCAAGTAGTGCTCCTGCGTACTACAGGGCGGACATTATCCGCCGGGGGGACCTTTCTCGGCAGAACACCGTCTTTGGAGGGAAGAGAACAAACTCTTCACCCACAACTCTCTACTCCACCAGCAGCATCCTCAAGTTGTCCAATCCAATCCCTTCTCTTACTGCAGAGAGTCACATCACTCCTGTCAGTCAGCAGGCTGCCGGAGACTGAAGCCATGCAGCCTGAATTCTGGTAATCATCCTGATTAGCTGGCAACTCCGACCAAAAGTTATCAAGTTTTTCTTAGGATGCACAAAAACTCAGGCGCCTGGGCTGCCACCCGAATACTCCACACACCCCATGCACACTCGCGCATGCACCGTGCGTGCCCGGCCGTGAAGCCATAAGCTATCACGGCCAGGTGCCCAGAGTGGCAATGGAGGCGCCGGCGGAGATGAGGGGGAGAGGAGCGACGCTCCGTTCACTCGCATCGCTGGAATGTGGAACAGGTAAGTGTCTGTTTATTAAAAGTCTGCAACTCCGCTTTAACAACCAGTAACTAACAGTTGTTAAGGAACCAATAAGTCATCAGCTGTTAAAGGGATTCCCCGCTGACAGCGGAATGTAAAGAAAAAGATTTGCTGGCAATGAAAAAAAAAATGGCATGGGGCCCATCCAATCCATACCAGGCCCTACTGGGCAAGTTCTGGCCAGTGGTCTATTCTCATGACCCAGTAATTTTGAAGAGAACCCTCACACTAAAATGTAAAACAAATGGCGTGCTCCCCCTCCCCCAAATCATACCAGACCACATGACCTAAACACAGGGGGGTGCTTTGGGGCAGGGTGGGCTCTACCCTTCCTAAGCACCTTTTCCCCGGTTTGATGGGAAGAAGGGCCTCTTCCCCACAACTCGAATATCGCGGTGAATATTCGCTATTGCGAATATTCTTATTTTTTCAAATTTATTTTTAAAACAGATCACATCCTAGTGATCTCCATCGACGTCTAAAAGCATTGCTGGTATGATTAGAGACCCTGGGCCGAGTAGCTGAGGCGATCCTTTTATGTTGCCGAATATTCGCAATGCGAATATTCGTATTACGAATATTCGCGAATGCATTCGCTGCCCTTCTGTGTTTTGTGTATAAAAAAAAATAGAAAAAAAAAAAAATTAGCTTTAGTTTAGTCATATAAGTTTGTGTAAGTAGAGTTAGTGTTTAGTGCCTATTAGTTTAGTAATCCAGGAAATGATCTCCGTTTTCGCGTGTTGACGAGAATTTCGCAATCAATTTCGCATTCGCACTAGCGAAATTTCGCAATTTTTTATTTTTTTGATAAAATATCACGAATATTCGATATTAACGAATATTCGCAAATATTCTTCTATAGATTCGCGAAATATCATGAAATCGAATATGGCGTATTCCGCTCATCACTAATAAGGATATACAATACATACACACACAGCACAAGGCCGTGTTCACACTATGAGATGTTTCTCGGAATGCAATTCCTTTGGGCTCCACAAGGTGGTGATCTTCTTACTTGTACCGAGACAGGAGGTCTCTATGGAAGACAGGAAGGGATGTCAGGGACAGACAGGAAGTTCCGGGTGAGAGGTGAGTTGGGAGGAAGTAGTGAGGAGACATCTTTGGAATCGGTAGCAGAGGAGGTAATAAGATCTTATCTTCTATTTACACCCAGTAACCCCGTCATGTCCGTCCTCTTCCTCCATAGTCACTGTGACGTCTTTTATCTCCAGCAGATGATGATACACACATATATAGTGTGGAGACCTAGATTAACCCTTTCAGGTAGGGTGACCAGACATCCCCAGTTTCAGGGGACAGTCCCCTAATTGAGGACACTGTCCCCAGACCAAGTCTGTCCCTGTTTTTGTCCCCAGATTGGATTTAATAAAAAAAATTGAATTACACACCCCCGCTCGGCCGTGCCTACTAGCATAGGGGGGTTGTATTTTTCCCATTATCTGTGCCCCTTTCTGATGACATACCTCCCAATTTTTCAACTTCAGAATGAGGGACAAATGAGCATAATGAGCATACCTCCCAACATTGTTGTTGAGCGGGGGGTGCCGATCGGATCGGAGTTGCTGGTTGTTCAGACGGGTGGGAGGGGTATGTGATGATCATGTGCTGGTCGGAGGGAATATTTCTTCAGTTTCGGGTGCATGCCCATTCAGCTTCGCTCACATGTTCTTCTGCCTTGGCTCAGATCCTGGCAAGCCGCCTGCCTATCTCCTTGCCTTTCCATCCAGTAGTACCCGGGGGGCCTGAAGAGTGAGACTTGAGAGGCTGTGAGGTGGGCGGCGACGTGCAGAAAGTCGCTGATTGTTGCCATTACTAGTAAAGAAAAAATATGTCCCCGGATTTCATTTAAAAAATCTGGTCACCTTACTTTCAGGGGCAGAACATTGCCTTAGGTACAGGGCCGGTGACGCGACATATTCGGCTCCCCATCACAGAATGCTACAGAAGTGCTGTGGCGGGCAACTGCGCATGCGCGATGCGTTCCAATGGATTTACGACACTGCACACCAGCGAAGCCGTCATTCAGGGCGACGTGGACTTAGGGGAAGTGGCTTCGCTCGGACGGCTCGCTCGGCCTCCTGGCTCTTTTTTTAACATCCTACAATCCACGGGGATGTTAAGGAAAGAGCCTGGATGCCGAACGAGGTGTCGCTGGTGTGCACTGTCGTAAATGCCTTGGAACGCATGGCAGATGTGTTTGGAACGCATCGCGCATGCGCAGTTGCTCGCCACAGCACTTCCGTAGCAGTCTGTGATGGGGAGCGGAGTATGGCGGTGCACCGGAACATTGTCTTCATTTTCATGTGGCCCTCGCACCTCTCCTTTAGCTGCTGGAGAGCTTCAGCCCTCCTCTGGTCCTACCCCAGACCCTTAATTTCTGCCTTTAAGCATCCAGCTTTTCCCAGCAGCAGCATAAGGAAAGGGGGTGCACTGTGATGTAAGGGAGAGTGGGGGACTCAACTTCTGATGGTGGGGTGGCACTTGACATCTAATGTAAGGCGAGGGGATGTGCTGGACATCTAATCTTAGAGATACAACCAGCCCCTTTGAGGGCAATCATAATGCTTATACGGCCCTTAATGAAATTGAGTTTGACACCCCTGCTCTATACCATATGACCTCTTAGCAGCCTCCACTGACAGGGATGTTCGTATCCCATGTCCTTGCAGCACATCTGCCAGTAGCACACCACCAGCTGTAGACTATAGCCAGCAAATTTCTCTGCCCCATCTACTGCAGGGTAAAAAAAAAATACAGTCTCTGCCACCCACATGCCCAGCATCTAAATGCAAGCTTGTCAAAGCTGCTGGCTCTACAACTTCTGCCGTTCTGGTGGATTCTGCCCCCTTCCATGAATTTGCAGAATGTGCTGTACCACAATGGCAGGTTTTCAGTCGCTATTTCTTTTCATGTAAGGCCATTTCAGCTCTGTACATCATGTGGAAGGCAGTGTTGTGGCATCGTTGGGCAAGGCAGTCAGCCGCAAAGTCAATGTTACTGCTGACACATGGTCCAGCAAGCATTATCAGGGACGATATATTTTGTTCACACCACACTGGGTAACTCTGCTGCAACTCGGAAGGATGCAGGACAGGCTCAGTGCTGCAGTTTGTTGCGCCCCCATGTCTCCATACAGCTGATGGTGATGCATGCAGTATTTGTCAGCCCTACTCCCCTCCTCCTCCATGCCTTCCTCTGCTGAATTATCCTATGAACCACAAGTACCCCAAGGGGCTATTTAATGAGTCAGGTGCCAGGCAGTGCTTCAGCTGGCGTGTCTAGGGGACATGAACCACACCAGAGCAGAGATTCTTGCAGCTCTGCAGGTGCGGGCCTAGAGGTGGTTCACGCCACATCAGTTGGAGTCAGGAATGGTGGTGTGCGATAATGGCACAAACCTCCTGTCCGCCTGAGGACACATGCCTAGCATGTGTACTCAATTTGGTGGCACAGTGTTTCCTAATCAGGTTGCCAGGGTTGGAAGACCTGCTAAAGTAGGCTAGAAGAGTCTGTAGCCATTTCAGGCAGTCATACACAGTCAGTGCTCAGTTGGCTGAAATTCATTGGGAATTCCACCTGCTCGTAAACTGCCTAATTTGTGACATGACCACCAGGTGGAACTCAACTTTGGCAATTCTTCAGTGGCTGCACATGCAGCAGTGGGCTGTCAACGAGTATCAGTGTAAGTATGGCACAACGAGAGGCTCAGCTTTTTTTCCCTAACGCCAATGGCTTCTCATAAAGGATGCATGCACTGCATTGTCACTATTTGAGGAGGCCTTCAGGATGGTGACCCCTGACAATGCATACATCAGTGACACAATTCCTGTTGGGTTCTTGCTGGAGCAGACTCTACATGGCATTATGGACAGGGCACTCGAGGCAGAGCAGCAGATGGAGGACTTCCTTTCCTCTCAAGGCCCACTTTATGCAGACACCATTGTTCCTAAAGGGAGAGAGAGGAGGAGGAGGATTCTGGCATTGAAGCAGAGGACAACATACGTCAAACAGTAAGGCCGCGTACACACGATCAAATTTATCTGCTGAAATCGCACTATTGGTTGGCAACCCTTTTTGACCACCGTTACATAGGGAAAGTTTCAGAACTTGTCCCGTCCCCACAGAGAGTGCAAAAGATTAAATCTCTTGAGGATACCTTAAAGAGGAGTTTATCTAACGCTTTTCACGACTGGTAGGTTACAGTGTCGTGTAAAACTGAGTTTTGAGGCTTCTGTTGGTTACGAGAGGAGAGGTGGACAAGGCCTAAGTGATGCATTTCACAATTTCTATAGTCCCCGCCGCCCTGGGCTGCCAGCTCCCACATCCCAGCATTGCATCATATGGTGGATGATTATCTAGGGGAGAAAACGTAGATGGAGAGCTTTCCAGTCGAAGATCCACTGGCTTACTGGGTAATGAGAATAGACCACTGGCCAGAATTTGCCCAGCATGCAATTGAGCTGCTGGGCTGCCTGGGAATTCAGTGTTGCTGGATGTTTTGTTGCTGATAATAGAGGGCGTCTCTCCACAGACTCCATGGACCGTCTGACATTTATTGAAATGAATCAGTTCTGAATTACCAGCAGCTATGAAGCCCCTGGTGCCGATGTGGCTGATTAAGTGTTTTTGGGATGTGGAGTCTCTGCAGGACTTCTAGGCTGCGTAGCCTTGTGGGTGTTGATTTCATCTGAAAGATTTTTTTTGTCGTAGGTTTCTTGGGCACAATTAACACCCAAAGACCAATTTTTCTGCACCACCTTTTTGGCTTTATAAATGCAATTATTGCTACAGGAGCTTCTATACATGGTACAGATGTGCCACTTTACAGGTACACTACGGGGACCCCCAGGTACTATATTGAAAGGAATTTTTTATTTTTATGCTCTCACTTTAAGCATCAATAAATCACTGCTCATTTAAAAATGACCTTTTTAAACACTTTTTTTTTTCCATTAATACATGTCCCCTAGGGCAGTACCTGGACCCCCATAACCACTGTATGCCCAATAACTTGCATATAAGCCTTCAAAATGGGCACTTTTGATTTCTACACTTTGGGTCATATAGACTTCAAGGGGTTCGTTATTCGGTTCCAAACTTTCACGATGTTCAAAAGTTCTATTGTGAACCGAATAGGGGGTCGTTCGACCCATCCCTAGTCACGGGTCCTCTAAAATGTAACAAACACTAAACCAGGCTCAACAAACCCCAGATGCCAGGCCGCCATGGCAACAAAAAAATTTCCTCCTGGTGCCTGGGCTGTCACCCGAATACTCCACACACCCTATGCACGCCCTCCACTATGTATCCCGATTGCCCATCTGCAGGCTCAGGACTGGCATAGCGGATGCCCCTGGGTAGAGGGGAGATAGGAGAGTGGACACACATCCGCTCTCCTCCCCTTCTTGTTGATAAACCAGAAGTGACGTGTAATAACATTTTATTGTAAAAAGTTTAACCCTAAATACACCCAAGCACATAAAATCCCTCCCCACACAGAACATATACACACGTCCAAATACATTATCTGCATTGTTACCATTGATGTCATTTTTATTCTATATTCAGAGTGGAGACCTGAGAGATCCTAAAGTTGAGGTTAAAGAAGAGATAAAAGAGGAGGATGATGAGGATGGGGTGATGGAGGAAGAACACAAAGATCTGTACCAGGACACCATGGGGGAGTCATCCAGCTACAGAAACCCACCAGAGAGATGTCCCCGTCCTCTGTATTCCCAGGATTCCACACAGGAAGGTCACACCATCCCCCACCATCATCAGGTAGATGAGGAACAATTATTGGTGGTTATGATTTATACACAAACATGTTTATTATAATGAATGTTTTATTATATATTCAGAGTGGAAACCTTGGGGATTATAATATTGATATTAAAGAAGAGTATAAAGAGGAGGATGAGGAGTATGGAGTGATGGAGGAGTTATCAGAAGGACACAAGGATATGATGGAGCCACCTAATACCAGGAACCCCCCAGAGAGATGTCCCCGTCCTCTGTATTCCCGGGATTCCACACAGGAAAGTCACACCATCCCCCACTGTTACAAGGTCGGTGGGGCGGAGCATCTAGAACATGGACTAGTGGAGATGATGTGTGGGGTTTTTTTTAAGTTTATATCTTACAGATGATATTCTCTCTCATTCTCTTGGTTTAGAGTGGAGATCCAATCGATATAGAATTTGAGGTGAAATCAGAAGAAGAAGAGACGTATGTGAGGGATGATCAGCAGTCTATGGAGGAGGATGGAATAACGGGGACATTTATAGAGGAGGACACTCCTACAGAGATCAGCACAGGTGGGTCATTAACACTAAATCCATTCCTCCACCCATACTGCTCACTGATTGGTCCAGAGTAGGGCGGGGGCTGGGTGATATCAGCCTGTAATCTCCTGGTCACTTTCCTGAGCTGTGTTCCCCGTCCTGTATTCCTGTATTTCTCTCGGATAATCTTCTTTCTCTGTGCTGCAGACACAATTTATGTCTCTAGACTGGATTTATGGAGATTCTGGGGTTCAGCTGGCAGCACAATGTTGATTTTTGGGATAGGCATTGCTCCGCCTAGACACCTGGGGCATGAGTTTTGGATCTTGGCAAAATGGGAACCTTCTCAATGTTTAGTAATCTTTGTATTTCTATTTTAGTAGATGGACGGGAGATGAGGAAAACCTCAGAGGATTGTCTCACTTTGTCTCCAGACTGTAAAGTAGAAGATGAGGACATCACACAGTATAGTCCAGGAGAAAACCCGACTACCTCAAATGTCCATCCGGCACCACACAGTGTAGATGGACCATCGTATTCCTCTTATCCTGAGGAACCTCAGACTGTGCGGGACGGTGCCGGACCATCGTATTCCTCTTATCCCGAGGAACTTCAGACTGTGTGGGACGGTCCCGGACCATCGTATTCCTCTTATCCTGAGGAACCCCAGACTGTGCAGGACGGTGCCGGACCATCGTATTCCTCTTATCCCGAGGAAGCTCAGCCTGTTCCGGGTGGTGCCGTCCTTCCTACAGATAAGAGGTTTTCCTGTACTGAGTGCGGGAAGTTTTTTTCAAAGAAGTTCAATTTTTACACACATCAGAGAGTGCACACGGGGGAGAAGCCGTTTTCCTGTTCTGAGTGCGGAAAATGTTTTTCACACAGGTCCAATTTTTACAGACATCGGAGATCTCACACGGTGGAGAAGTCCACCCTTTACCAACATCAAAGATCTCACACGGGGGAGAAGCCGTATTCCTGTTCAGAGTGTGGGAAATGTTTTTCACAGAAGTCCCATCTTAACCAACATCACAGATTGCACACGGGGGAGAAGCCGTTTTCCTGTCCTGATTGCGGAAAATGTTTTTCAGAAAAGCCCAATCTTCACACACATCAGAGAACGCACACGGGAGAGAAGCCGTTTTCCTGTCCTGAGTGCGAAAAATGTTTTTCAGAAAAGTCCAATCTTAACACACATCAGAGAACCCACACGGGGGAGAAGCCTTATTCCTGTCCTGAGTGCGGGAAATGTTTTTCAGAAAAGTCCAATCTTCACACACATCAGAGAACCCACACAGGGGAGAAGCCGTATTCCTGTCCAGAGTGCGGGAAATGTTATTCACACAAGTCCACCTTTAACAAACATCAGAGATCCCACACGGAGGAGAAGCCGTTTTCCTGTCCCGAGTGCAGGAAATGTTTTTCAGATAAGTCCCATCTTGACACACATCAGAGATCTCATACAAAGAAGAACTCACTTACCTGTGCTAAGTAAGCAAATTGTTCCTCACTTAAGTCCTGTCTTCCTGTACATCAGGGGTCCCACACAACCCTCGAGGTGTATTAGTGAGTGTGGGAAATATCTTGTATATGAGTGTTGCTGGACATGTGGGGAAGAAGCACACCCTGATATACACCTCAGATATACTCCATGGCTGATCTTCATCATGTAAGAAACACTTCATAAGGAGATCAGAGATCACCAAAGACATGGATGAAGTGTTGTACCGTGTTGGCCATTGATAGCAGGATAAAAATAAAAATGGAGTCATTAAATCTTATTGGCTGAGTACATTTTGTGGTGTGGAGACTTAGAGGTCTATTATTCTCTTGCAAGAGGTCTGTTTTCTCAAGTCGTCTTCCAGAACGAAACACGTTAACTCCACCACTTAAAAGGCGGTCCTCTAGGGCTTTTAAAATTAAAATGGAGTCATTCCCTCTCATTGGCTTAGTACATTTTGTGGTGTAAAATCTTTCAAGAGGTCAGGGGTTAACGCCGTTTACGATATTCCATTCCACCAACCCAAGACAGCTTCCGACACTCCACAATCCAGCAGACAGGACCCATTGGATTTCCCCCAGAACAACGAGACACACAGCTCTGTTCCCTGGTTCCAAACAGATAGATCATTTAATGGTAAAACTCAGGCTTTATACAGTAGAAACTAAGAGTGAACAATGAATCAACCCCACCCACAACACGACACAATGGATGCTCAATACACATTCCTTTAGATAATGGCATTCAGATAATCTACTTGAGATAATTACTAGTCATTTACCCAGATGTTCTCACTCCGTAATAAGCTCTTCTCACCTGATACAACATACACATTCCTTTGTAGACGTATTTGACATGCTAATCCACTACAGCTGAAAAGTCAGACATCTGACCTTTCAGACTGCCAACCCCCAACACATCTATCATCAATAGACTTTCACACAATAAAGTGCCCATTAGCATATCACAGTGATGGTGAACCTTTTTGAGCCCGAGTGCCCAAACCGCGACACAAAACCAACTTATTTCTTTCAAAGTGGCAACACATTAAATTAAACAGAATTAAACCTACCAGCGGCTCTGTACAGAGGATGGGACTGATCATCCCTCTGAATGAGCCCCAAGGGACCAAAAATGTAAGATTCTGACAGATTTGCTCAGAATGCAGGGTTCAGGAATGCATTGTGCTCAGAATGCACTGTGCAACATACACTGACCTATCTGATACATGCACTCACCTACCAGACAAATGTCGTCCTGGAGCAGGGGGAGCTGGAATATCAGAAATGAATGCCTGAATGCCTTACCAGAGGTGCAGAGGTTTTGGGGAGGAAATAAGCTGCAGAACAGAGTCGGGACGGTGGAGGAAGAATTTTACACCCCCCCCCCTAAACAGCGCACATGATGACTGGCTGCCCACCCTCCTGCCGACGTCACTGGCACTGATGCAAAGAAGGGAGTTGGTGTCTTGTCGAGTCAGTGCAATTGACTGCCTGGCTGGGGGAATCCCCTGGCGTGCCAACAGAGAGGGCTTGGAGTGCCAGCTGTGGCACCTGTGCCATAGGTTCGCCATCACTGGCATAGCACAATAAAATATCTTAGGAGCCAGACTCAATTAACACCTCAACAGTATGTGACCCCACATTGAATGAGTCATTCTATTGACCGATTGTAATTAGTTCTCCTAGACCAGTGATGGCAAACCTTGGCACCCCAGATGTTTTGCAACTACATTTCCCATGATGCTCATGCACTCAGAAGTGGAGTTGAGCATCATGGGAAATGTAGTTTCAAAACTTCTGGGGTGCCAAGGTTCGCCATCACTGTCCTAGACACTAAGGAATATATCGTGGATTATTGTTCCATGCTCAAACAATCCAAGATATGTCCCTTATTTCCTGGCTCAATCTGTGCCCAAAAGTGACTCCCGTTACAGGTCTGTTTTCTCAAGACGTCTTCCAGGACGAACCACGTTAACCCCACCACTTAAAAGGTGGCCCTCTAGGCCTTTTAAAATAGAAATGGAGTCATTCCCTCTCATTGGCTGAGTACATTTTGTGGTGGAAGATTTTACAAAAACTTACGGGTCTGTTTTGTAAAAATCATTGAAGAAATATGATGCACATTCACCCAACTGTGATGAATTTTGGCCATAATTTATTTCTTATGGTGATTTCCTATGATCATTGGCTCGATCTTGTGGCTATAATGCGGTGTTGCGCGAGTTTTACAGATGAAGGAATTTTAGGGAAAAAAATCCTGCATTATAAACACTAGATGGAGCTGAGGATCATAGAAAATCACTGCGTTCATTATAAAACAGACAGAATTTTTCACGGCTGGGCCAATTTGATTTGTCACAATCATCAACAAATCTTCTATAAAATAGACCCCTTAGTTTCCTCCATCAGACGTGATTTCATACAAATGACTGAGATCATACACTTATGAGTAGGGATGAGCTCGATGTTCGGGTCCAACATAAGTTTCGACTCGAGCATCGGTTGTTCGCCGAACAGCGAACATTATGGGGCGTTTGCGGGAAAGTTTGAGCGCTGAAGAATGCACCATCACTCACTGCGAGTTTGCAGCGCATTGATGTATGATGATTGCCCAAAGCATGCGCCTGACCTGCATTCTTTGGCCAATCACAGCACGCTCTGCTGAGAGAGCCATAATTGGCCAAAGGCGGAGAGATAGTGTGATTTAGATAAAGCAAGAAGGTTATTTAGTTAGTGGCAGTGTATTTGATATATATACAGTCAGTCTAGTGTATATATATATATATGTAAAGGAACCCCAAATGGGACAGGGGGTTAACGCCGTTTAAGATATTCCATTCCCAAACCCAAGACAGCTATCATCACTCCACAGTCAGGCAAGCGAACCCCAATAACTAGACACACAGCTCTGTTTGAGGTTCCACACCAACAGACCCTTTATTGAGAAAATCGGGCTCTTTTTTTTTCAAAAAGTTTTTATTGAGCTTTTTTAACAACATACATATAAAAAAGACATAAACACTATTACATTACTATATTAACATACATACATCTACACATACATGGTCTCCTTGTATTCCCCTATTTAATTAATCTATGATGGCAACAGATACAAAATACGTACTACTTCATCCTATCATCTTCTGCCTAGCATACCCCTCTTTAGGCCAATTCCCCTGATTAACTTCAATAGATCTCTAGGATAGGTACGAATAGGCTCCAGGTACGAGGAGGGGGGAAGTGCGAGATGGAGGGAGAGGAAAAAAAAAATCCAGTTAGACAAAGAGAGAGGGCGGGGCAGAAACGGGGGGGGGGAGGGCCGAAGAGGAAGAAAAAAAAAGGGACAGGGGTTAATGCCGTTTAACATATTCCATTCCCAAACCCAAGACAGCTATCGACACTCCACAGTCAGGCAAGCGAACCCCAATAACGAGACACAGCTCTGTTTGAGGTTTCACACAAATAGACCCTTTATTGAGAAAATCGGGCTCTTATATACAGTTAGGATACTGCAGACCAAATGAACAATGACCATACTCCACCCACAACATCGCACACTGGTTCCTAATGAGCTCCAATACACATCTTTTAGTAGACAGACATTCTGACTCCAGCTCTGACATAGATTACATGAGCTAATTAACTACACCTGATAATTCAGACACCTGACCTTTAGGCTGTCTGTTAACTCACAATACACATTTATCATCAATAGACCTTCACACAATACAGGGTCAATTAGCACAAGCCATCCTAGATTCATTTACATCACACCAGACAGACAGGTGGTGCTGGAGTTGATGACATTAACACCTAACAGTATGTTTCCCCACATTATGAATGAGTCACTTTTTTCAATTAACCTGTTGAGTTCAGAATCAACAAACAGCAACCAGTTCTCCACAGATATCCTGGAATATATTGTGGATAATAATTACATAATAGTCCCATCTCAGGTAGACCAAGACATATTCTGGCTGTCCATTACTTTCTGGTTCATGCTTTCTAAAAGCTTCTGGGTCCCATGGCCCTCCCGCTATAATATATATATATATATTAGCAAGGAAAAAGCGATACTGAGAGGTGGGTATAGTGCTGCACACCCCCGATTGTAGTAGATGAAGAAAATATATATATATACTCTGCATTCAATGTAGCCTATATATACAGTGCATTCGGTGGTGTATACTTTCTGATACACTTCTACACTACACTTCTAATACACCCTTCCTCAACCTATGAACCAACATCAGATCCTTCGAATCGCTGCGCATCCTCCGGGAGCATATAACCGACACTATGGTTGAATAATTCTGGGGATTCCTTGTGCATGATGGTGGGGCTATGGAAGGAGTGACTGTGGACAAGGAGCCGGTGGAATAGGCTGCCTTGGCTGCTGCATTGGCAGGCAAAATACTCTGAGCCTGGGTGACAGACGATGATGAAGTCGGCTTTGTTATCCATTCCACCAACTCTTCTGCATTTTGTGGCTCAATAACACAGCCAGGTGCCGAAAAAAAGACAAGCGTGCCCCACGGCCACCTGCAGAGGATGCACTATGTCCATGACCACCACTGTTGACTGTAGACACCCTCTTTTAGTGGCCTGTGAGCGTCTGCCTCTCCTTGGTGGCCTTCCGGACATGATGTATTTTTTGTTTTGTAACACCACACTACACTAGCCTGTCCTGCATCAAGCGTGCTTTCTGAATGCACATTCACTGCTGCTGGAGGGTTTGTAATGGATCAAATAGTATGACTGTCCACAGACTCCGTTGATAGGCTCACATTTATAAAAATGGATCAGCAGCTATCAAGCACCTGATTGAATTTGCTATGGATCTGGGATCCCTTGAAGACTGCCTATGCTGCCTATCCTATTCCTCAATCTTGATGATGCTAGCTTCCAACAATATTTTTGGTTTAGGGCACCACCACCCAAGGCCCAATTTGTTGGCCCCTGTTTAACGGGGGCATGTTATTACAATTTTTGTATAATATTTCACAGCAGGGCTCGTTCCTGCACCCAACAAGTGTACCTGTGAGGGCTTACAGTGTTCTGGCACCACCAAAAATCGAATTTTTCAGAACAGTATATAGGACAGGTCTTATAGCAGCCCTCAAAATTTCTACTCGCCTACTAGCATTTGGCGAGTGGATTTAAGCTGGGGGCGAGTGATGACAGGGCTACATGACCAATCTCCCTCCAATCTGTGCTACACTTAGAGTCCCGATGAGATTGGCGGCCGAAGAGGAAATGTGCATGCTCGGGAAAAGTAGTCTGGTGAGCCGCGCACAGGCAGAGCAGCAGTACACAGGTGCTCTCCTTACAATTCTCATTAAGCTATTGGACCTAACAGTATGACCTCTCTGAGCCTGCCCCCCTCCTCCGACCAATGTAGCTGGAGAGCAGAAAGTTAACAACAAGAACCTGGGGAATGCCTAGGGAATAACCAAGCCTACTTACCGACCAGCTAGCAGAACAACCAATTAACCTGTCTAACAATGTGCGTTAAAAACGGGTTTTGTCCGCACGCATTTGCAAGCGCATGCGTGAGCCACAGAGCCGCGCCAAGGCACCCCATAATTCTGTCCCTCTGGTCTGCCCCCAGTGCCCTGTCCCTCTGGGCTGCCCCCAGTGCCCTGTCCCTCTGGACTGCCCCCAGTGCCCTGTCCCTCTGGTCTGCCCCCAGTGCCCTGTCCCTCTGGTCTGCCCCCAGTGCCCTGTCCCATTTTGTTAAAGTTGTTGTTGGTAATATTTAATTTTGTAACTTGATTCTGCATAAAACATTTAACAGTGTCATTCCATGAGATAATCTATGAGGGCGTGTTTACGGGTGCAATTAGGCGCAGGGCAGTGTATGAATTAGGTGGGGCAACTGGTGGCGAGTAACTCTTGAGGCCTGGCTAGTAGCTCAGGGCTTGAAATTTTGAGCCCTGTCTTATAGTATATATACTAATGTCTGGAGTATATAGTGCCTGGGGGACCCCCACGCCATTTTTTTTTAATGTTGGTGCGGGGTTCCCCATAATATTCATACCAGACTTAAAGGACATGGTATGGATTTTGGGGGGATATCCACGCCATTCTTTTTTGTTGCAGGGTTACCCTATATATTTATACCATATCCAAAAGGGCCTGGTAATGGACTGGGCGGGGGGAACCCATGCCGGGACCTGACAATTCATTACAGCCGCAAGCAATTTTAAATTACATTTTTTTCTTTATCGATGTCATTTTGCTGCGGTACTGTTATAAACATGGGAAAGATGCGCTACTTTACAGGCAAACTAAGGGGACCCCCCAGGCACGATATTTAAAGGAATATTTAATTCTTATTGTTTCACTTTAAGCATTATTAAAAAAAAAAGACTTTTTATAAACTTTGTATTGCATTGATACATGTCCCATGGGCAGGACCCGGGTTCCCAAACATTTTTTATGCCAATAACATGCATATAAGCTTTTAAAATGAGCACTTTTGATTTTTCACGCTCGTGTCCCATAGACTTTAATGGTGTTTGCACAATTTTTTTGCCTGTTCGCATGTTCAGGTGCAAACCGAACAGGGGTTGTTCGGCTCGTCCCTACTTATGAGTACAGAAGACATCAAAGAATGTGAGATAAAGCGGAGTTCCACCCAGGAAAACAAGATTTTACCTAAAATCCAAAAAAAAAAATTAAAAAAAATGTTATACTCACCCGAAATACCTGTGGCTATGCGGAAGTCCGTAATCTGCCTCTTCTGCAGCCGCGGTCGTCTCCTTCTTCATCTTCTCTTAGTGAATGGGGGGCGCTGCTTTCTGGGAACTGCTCTCAGAGAGCAGCCGCCCATTCACAAGTCGGCGCATGTGCAGTAGGAAATGGGCAGTGAAGACGTAAGGTTTCACAGCCT
This sequence comes from Rana kukunoris, assembly GCA_029574335.1. NCBI lineage: Eukaryota > Metazoa > Chordata > Amphibia > Anura > Ranidae > Rana > Rana kukunoris. The sequence goes on from JAJQKJ010002038.1 coordinate 333,035, forward strand.
GTTTCCCCTAGTGTGAATGGCGTCGCGGGACCTGCATCGATCGTGGGATCAGCATCGGGGGGGCCATCAGCGCGGGCAAGTAGGACAGGTAAGTGTCCTTATTAAAAGTCAGCAGCTACACTGTTAGTAGCTGCTGACTAGAAAAAAATTGCGGGTGGAATCCCTCTTTAATGAAGCTGAAAATATTATACCAACCATTGATTTAAAAAGAACAATTCTATGTTTGGTCATTAGATGGCGCAAAGTATGGGGATTAGGGCCATCTAGTGGCCAAATGTGGCATTTTCCATGATAAATCAATGCAAAACATATGAAAAGCTCAGCAAATAGCCGAATAACATACATTTTTCCCCGATACACAGAGAAGCAATGTACATGCACTTTACCCGGGCAAATTATATCCCCTAAGTGTCAGGAGATGTTTATTTACCCCCTCCCGCCCCACCATTATACATCCATAACAACCAGTAAACAACAATCGTTAAGGAGTGGGCGGCTGCCACGTCCATAACAATCAATGAGTCATGAGCTGTCAGAGTGATTCCCCGCTGACAGTTGAGTGTAAAGGAAAAGATTTGATGGCAATGAAAATGAAATAAAAATGACATGGTACCCACCTGGGTGTAGATCCATTATCAATCACGATGACCTCCCCATACTCAGATACCGTAAGATACCGCTTTGTGAATAGAGCCCTATGACCCCAGCACATAAGGGTCTAGTATTGATTTTGAGTAGAACCCTCACGTCAAAATGTAAAAACAAAGGGCGTGCCCCCCTCCCCCTAATCTGAGCACGCAGCCCAAAAGGACAGGGAAGGGGGGTGAGGGAGCGCCCTTCCTCTCCTGTACCATACCAGGCCACATGCCCTCAACACGGAGGGTGCTCTGAGGCAGGGTGGGCTCTGCCCCCGAAGGAAGTTTTCCCAGAGTTGATAGGGACAAGAGTCTCTTTCCCACAACCCTGGCCAGTGGTTGTGGGGGTGTATGGGCAGGGAGCTTATTGGAATCTGGATCCCAGCCTCCCCCCTATGTAAATGAGCATGGGGTACATGGTAACCCTTCTCTTTCACCCAAAAAAAACACAGGAGGCAACTTTTGACAAGTCCTTTATTAAAGAAAAAGCCCCTGGGTCCATCATCAATCACAATGACCTCCCCATACTCAGATACTGTAAGATACCGCTTTGTGAATGGAGCCCTATGACCCCAGCACAGAAGGCTGCCTACCTTTTCGTACTCTTCTCAAGAACATGATTGATTTACAGCCCATCCTCCCTTCCAAAGACTGTGTCCACCTTTCACCTTTCTGAGGTTACCATGTTACCCTCCATCTGTCTTTTCACTGTAATGAAGTTGCTAGACAAAAAGTAAGCTCCCTACAACGGACACCGGATTCCCATGAGGACACACATTGGATTATTATTTGAAAATGCTATATTAGAGAGGTGATGTGTGAAGAAAATAATTCTGGCTGTCGGGTGGCAAATGTGACATTCGTTAAATTCTAAACATTCCCTGAATGATAATACAGCGAGCACCTTCTCCCGCTGAATAACAGATGTTACCTATTCTGGACATCATACTTTGCGGTTAGAACTCACTCTAAATTTCAATTGCAATTAAAAATGTCCTTATAAATTTACTTACATATATGTCTCCCTTGGTAGGAGTGAAGATGTCCCCATCTATAAGGATATACAGTACATACACACACAGCACAAGGCCGTGTTCACACTACGAGATGTTTCTCGGGGCTGCAGTTCCTCTGAGCTCCACAAGGTGGCGAACTTCTCACTTCTACCATAGAGACAGGAAGTCTCTATGGAAGACAGGAAGTGATGTCAGGAACAGACAGGAAGTTCCGGGTGAGAGGTGAGTTGGGAGAAATTAGCGAGAAGACATTGCTGAAATTGGCAGCAGAGGAGGTAATAAGATCTTATCTTCTATTTACACCCAGTAACCCCGTCATGTCCGTCCTCTTCCTCCATAGTCACTGTGACGTCTTTTATCTCCAGCAGATGATGATACACACATATATAATGTGGAAACCTAGATTACCCCTTTCAGGGGCAGAACGTTCCCTTAGGTACGAGGCCGAAACATTCTCTTAATTTTGGAGATAAATTCTAGGGGCCAGATTCTCGTACATTTTGCCTTTTTTTTTTGCGTAGTGTATCCCCTTTACGCTACGCCTCCCCTTTTTTTATGGGTAAGTGCTGTATTCTCAAAGCACTTGCTCCGTAATTTGCGGCGGCGTAGCGTAAATGGGACGGCGCAAGGCCGCGTAATTCAAATAGGGAAGGAGGGGGGCGTGCTGTATTTAAATTAAGCGCGCCCCCGCGCCGAACCAACTGCGCATGCGTTGGCCCTAAATGTAGCCCACTGCGCATGCTCCATAGTAGGAAAGCACAACGAAACCGGTAGAGCGATCGTTCCTCTGAGCTACAGCACTCGTTTTTAAGGCTTTTATACTATATGCTAAATGTGAGTACCCATTTTTGTGAAAATAAAGTACATTATCTGTGAAACGGTATCACGCTATTGGCGCTTTCATTTGTCTCCTCTATGAGCGGTTGGAAAGATTCCATAGGAGAAAACCTGACAGACATAGGAGTGTGGATACTTATTGTGAGAGCCTGTTACCCCTGTAGGGGTGATTGGATCCGGTGAGTGCGGGACCATTGGGGGAGAGCACTGAGTGATCCACTGACGGTTATACCTGCATGAAGCACCTAGCACTTTATTTTGCATGAAGCAAGTTTGAAAATAGTTTTTAAATCTGCACAAAGCAAGATTGGAAATTGGACTTTTTTGGATTATTATTATTATTTTTGTTTTTATTACATATTGTTTTTGCTATATTTATGTATTACCTACATTGTATTTATTAGTATTTAATTTCAAGGATTAGCACTATACAGCACTTTGTATTTACAGTTATATATTATTTGCACTGTTCTTCTGGCAACACTTTTTGGCACATCATTTAAAATTTTAAGTAGGCGCCATTACCTGCTATCTACACCCAACTGTAACCAACCAGCCTGGAAAAGCATTAGATAAACTCCTCTTTAAGGTGTCCTGAAGAGATTGACAGATTTTGCACTCTCTGCGGACCAGTTTCAGCGTACATGTTCCATCTTGTGTACGCGGCCTCATATGTAACAAACAGTAAACCAAGCTCAACAAACACCAAGGTGCCAGGCCGCCTTGGCGACCAAAAATTGTGTCCTGGCACCTGGGCTGTCACCCGAATACTCCACACACCCCATGCGCGCCCTCCGCTATGTATCGATATAGATGTCCCCTGGCACAATTCCAGGGCATAACCTAATCTGCCTCTGAACCAAATTCATGGCAAAGTAAGTCTGTAGACTTTAGACAATATTTCAGACCACAGACCTCCATGCCTTCCAGCCCACAAAGAGGCCGAACTTTATTGGTATCACAGCTTTATAGACATAGTGACATAAGCAAGCATCATTCATATGGGTGCATCCGATTGGCCCATTCATATAGTCTTCTCTTGTTACATCTTCTGCTTGCCACGAGGCTTTTCTCTCAGACGCAATATTGCTTTGGTCAATGGGAGGGCTGAACGAGTAGCAGCTGATTAGGAGTAGTAGAGGGGGGTTTGGAGACATCTGTTTTCTCTTAGGCCCCTTCCACACGAAGCGGACTCCTTCGCTACGGAGTCCGCCTGCTCCCGCCAGCTCGGCAGGAGATCTGTCCGCAGATCTCCGCTGAGCCGACGGATGACAAGCTCCTCTCTGCTCACTGAGCGCGGAGGGGCTTGTCGGGCGCCGCTGTCTCCTATGGAGCGATCTGATGGAAATGGACAGCATGTGCGTTTTCATCAAATCTTACCCGATCCGATTCGCCATGGACGGATGGGGACGTGCCCCCATACGTCTGTTTTTAGCGGATCGGGTCGGATGTCAACGGACATGTCTCCGCTGACATCCGACGCTCCATAGGGATGCATGGAGCTGCCGTTCAGGTCCGCCGTCAAAACTGACAGGCGGACCTGAACGGTCCGTCCGTGTGAAAGGGGCCTAAATCACTCCTGAAGGATTTTAACTCTATCATGACTTTACTCTGTCATAACTTTCATTCAAGGTAAATAATACTAGCGTAATACACACACATATATATATAAATATATATATATATATGTCAAGAAATAAAACAATATAAGAAAGGAAAGCAATAGTTGAGTGGTTAGGAGAAAAATAACATAAACACAAAATAATCATTTTATCAACTCCATCACAGTATCCCGATTGTCCATTTGTAGGCTTGATAGCGGGTGACCCGGAAGTGACGTGTATGACGTGACTTCCAGTTCCTCATTGACAGTTTCCCCGACCATCGAGGCCAAGGAAGAATGTAATACAGTGTGATGTGCATTGCGTTACATTCAGTGGAGCTCAGGGGGGACATTGGGGGTCTTTTAGATCCTAAATGTCTCAGTAAAGAGAACCTGTCACCAAAAAAAATCTTCATATCACTTAAAAGAAAAATATATATATTTTTATTTTAAGTGATAGCCAAGCACATAAAATACACCCCACCCCCGAAAAATTGAGCCCCCCCCCCCCATCACCACATATACACACACGCCTGAAAAGTCAATTGCGATACACGCGTTACATATCGACACGCATGCCGGAATGAGAGCAATAATTCTACATCAGTCCTCCGCTGTAACACTAAACTGATGACATATAGGGGGCTTTCAAAGCATAAATATATATATTTAATAAATATCGGGTACTGAAGTTTGTCGCCATTTCACGAGCACACATAAATGTAAGGTTTGACATGTTTGGTATCTATTTACTTAGTGCTAACAATCCAAATGAAATGTGTTCCCATTGGGGTAGTAGTTCTCCAGTGTATAGAAACCCTCCTATTACCCCCCCCCCCCCCCCATCCTATTATTGTGTGACCAATACCATCGAAATAATTCTTACTTTAATTTCCCAAAGTTATCCGTCTGCAAGGAGACCTGTATAGATCACATGACGTCACCAATGAGGATGGAGGAGGACCGGAGTCACATGACTAAGAAGATACTAAACCTCACCCTGGAGATCATCTACCTGCTGACCGGAGAGGTGAGGAGGATTCTGGGAGGTCACATGACATCACTCTTATCTCTATTAATAATACAGACCTGACCGGAGAGGTGAGAAGAATTCTGGGAGGTCACATGACATCACTCTTATCTCTATTAATAATACACAGACCTGACCGGAGAGGTGAGGAGGATTCTGGGAGGTCACATGACATCACTCTTATCTCTATTAATACTACACAGACCTGACCGGAGAGGTGAGGAGGATTCTGGGAGGTCACATGACATCACTCTTATCTCTATTAATAATACAGACCTGACCAGAGAGGTGAGGAGGATTCTGGGAGGTCACATGACATCACTCTTATCTCTATTAATACTACACAGACCTGACCGGAGAGGTGAGGAGGATTCTGGGAGGTCACATGACATCACTCTTATCTCTATTAATAAAACACAGACCTGACCGGAGAGGTGAGGAGGATTCTGGGAGGTCACATGACATCACTCTTATCTCTATTAATACTACACAGACCTGACCGGAGAGGTGAGGAGGATTCTGGGAGGTCACATGACATCACTCTTATCTCTATTAATAATACAGACCTGACCAGAGAGGTGAGGAGGATTCTGGGAGGTCACATGACATCACTCTTATCTCTATTAATACTACACAGACCTGACCGGAGAGGTGAGGAGGATTCTGGGAGGTCACATGACATCACTCTTATCTCTATTAATAATACACAGACCTGACCGGAGAGGTGAGGAGGATACTGGGAGGTCACATGACATCACTCTTATCTCTATTAATACTACACAGACCTGACCGGAGAGGTGAGGGGGATTCTGGGAGGTCACATGACATCACTCTTATCTCTATTAATACTACACAGACCTGACCGGAGAGGTGAGGAGGATACTGGGAGGTCACATGACATCACTCTTATCTCTATTAATACTACACAGACCTGACCGGAGAGGTGAGGAGGATTATGGGAGGTCACATGACATCACTCTTATCTCTATTAATAATACAGACCTGACCGGAGAGGTGAGGAGGATTCTGGGAGGTCACATGACATCACTCTTATCTCTATTAATAATACAGACCTGACCGGAGAGGTGAGGAGGATTATGGGAGGTCACATGACATCACTCTTATCTCTATTAATAATACAGACCTGACCGGAGAGGTGAGGAGGATTCTGGGAGGTCACCTGACATCACTCTTATCTCTATTAATAATACAGACCTGACCGGAGAGGTGAGGAGGATTCTGGGAGGTCACATGACATCACTCTTATCTCTATTAATAATACAGACCTGACCGGAGAGGTGAGGGGGATTCTGGGATTCTAACATGATATTCCTATTGGTTTCCCAATACAGAGATTTCCTCTTGTGAAGTCAGGTGATCACATGACCATCACAGTGCCTCCATGTGACTCCCTAAAACCTGAGAGACACAACATGGAGAAGATTCTAGAAGTCACCAAAAAGATGATGGAGCTGCTGACAGGAGAGGTAAGGAGGATTCTGGGACATTATCCAGTAACAGACAAGGGGTGTGTCTGGATGGTGACTGTATCATTGTGTGTGTCAGGTTCCTATAAGGTGTCAGGATGTCACTGTCTATTTCCCTATGTAGGAGGATTTAGAAGGACACAAGGATCTCTACAAGGACGTCATGATGGAGAATCAGCCGCCCCTCACATCACCGGGTAAGAGGAGACTTTATTGTAAAGGAGAGAGCAGTACGGAGGCTCCACCCCCATCCCCCATCATCTGATAAACACATAGAAACAATGGATTCAGTCAGTGTGTGTGTTTCCTACAGATGGATCCAGTAATGGGAACCCACCAGAGAGATGTCCCCGTCCTCTGTATTCCCGGGATTATTCCACACAGGAAGGTCACACCATCCCCCACCATCATCAGGTAGATGAGGAACAATTATTGGTGGTTATGATTTATACACAAACATGTTTATTATAATGAATGTTTTATTATATATTCAGAGTGGAAATCTCGGGGGTGATAATATTGATGTAAAAGAAGAGTATAAAGAGGAGGATGAGGAGTATGGAGTGATGGAGGAGTTTTCAGAAGGACACAAGGATATGATGGAGCCACCTAATACCAGGAACCCCCCAGAGAGATGTCCCCGTCCTCTGTATTCCCGGGATTATTCCACACAGGAAGGTCACACCATCCCCCACCATCATCAGGTAGATGAGGAACAATCACTGATCGTATCATTAGGATCTGTACATTATCTGCATTGTTACCATTGATGTCATTTTTATTCTATATTCAGAGTGGAGACCTGAGAGATCCTAAAGTTGAGGTGAAATCAGAAGAAGAAGAGACGTATGTGAGGGATGATCAGCAGTCTATGGAGGAGGATGGAATAACGGGGACATTTATAGAGGAGGACACTCCTACAGAGATCAGCACAGGTGGGTCATTAACACTAAATCCATTCCTCCACCCATACTGCTCACTGATTGGTCCAGTGTAGGGCGGGGACTGGGTGATATCAGCCTGTAATCCCCTGGTCACTTTCCTGAGCTGTGTTCCCCGTCCTGTATTCCTGTATTTCTCTCGGATAATCTTCTCTGTGCTGCAGTAAAATGTTGTTGACGTTTAGCATAGGCGTTGCTCGGCCTAGGTACCTGGGGGATGTGTTTTGGATCTTGGCAAAAGGAGGACCTACTCAATATAATCCCCTCATCACTGTCACTCCTATAAAAAACTGTTCTCGTTGTTTCCTCACTCTCTGACTAAGGTCCATGAATAAAGAAATGATCTGGTAGGAGATCAGAGGATCCATTTACTAGTTACCTTGAGGGGGGAATTGTAAGATCCTCACAGACAAAGCTGCCTGATGTGGGCGGAGTCCTGGTTTAGGGGAACCAATCAGCTCATGTCTAGTAATAATCTTTGTATTTCTATTTTAGTAGATGGACGGCAGATGAGGAAAACCTCAGAGGATTGTCTCACTTTGTCTCCAGACTGTAAAGTAGAAGATGAGGACATCACACAGTATAGTCCAGGAGAAAACCCGACTACCTCAAATGTCCATCCGGCACCACACAGTGTAGATGGACCATCGTATTCCTCTTATCCTGAGGAACCTCAGACTGTGCGGGACGGTGCCGGACCATCGTATTCCTCTTATCCTGAGGAACCTCAGACTGTGCGGGACGGTGCCGGACCATCGTATTCCTCTTATCCTGAGGAACCTCAGACTGTGCGGGACGGTGCCGGACCATCGTATTCCTCTTATCTTGAGGAATCTCAGACTGTGCGGGACGGAGCCGTCCTTCCAACAGATAAGAAGTTTTTCTGTGATGTATGCGGGAAGTGCTTCAATTTTAAATCCAATCTTACTGCACATAAAAAATCTCACACAGGTGAAAAGCCACATTCCTGCCCCGACTGCGGGAAATGTTTCCGTTTAAAATCCAATTTTATTGAGCATAAAAGATCTCACACAGGTGAGAAGCCGTACTCCTGTCCTGAATGTGGGAAATGTTTCCGTACTAAATCCAAACTTAATATTCATAAAAGATCTCACACAGGTGAGAAGCCTTATTCCTGTACTGAGTGCGGAAAGTGTTTTGCTTCCAAATCCAATTATAATGAGCATAAAAGAACTCACACAGATGAGAAGCCATACTCCTGTATCGAGTGTGGGAAGGGTTTCAGTTTTAAATCCAAACTTAGTGAACATCAAAGGACTCACACAGGTGAAAAACTATATTCCTGCCCTGAGTGTGGGAAATTTTTCTTAAAGAAGTCCCATCTTTCCCTACATGAGAGATATCACACGGGCGAGAAGCCATTTTCCTGCCCTGAGTGCGGTAAGTGTTTTCGAGAGAGGTCCAATCTTTACAAACATCGGAGATCTCACACAGGGGAGAAGCCGTATGCTTGTCCAGAGTGCGGGAAATGTTTTTCACAGAAGTCCAATCTTAACACACATCAGAGATCTCACACGGGGGAAAAGCCGTATTCCTGTCCTGAGTGCAGGAAATGTTTTTCATACAAGTCCATGCTTTCCAGCCATCAGAGACTGCACACGGGGGAGAAGCCGTATCCTTGTCCTGAGTGTGGGAAATGTTTTTCACGGAAGTCCCATCTTTCCAGACATCGGAGATCGCACACAGGGGAGAAGCCACTTTCCTGTCCTGAGTGTAAGAAATGTTTTTCAGATAAGTCCCATCTTTCCAGACATCAGAGATCTCACACGGGTGAGAAGCCACTTTCCTATCCTGAGTGAGGGAATTGTTCCTCACTGAAGTCCTGTCTTCCTGTACATCAGGGGTCCCACACAACCCTCGAGGTGTATTAGTGAGTGCGGGAAATGTCTTGTATGTGAATGTTGCTGGACATGTGGGGAAGAAGCACACCCTGATATACACCTCAGATATACTCCATGGCTGATCTTCATCATGTAAGAAACACTTCATAAGGAGATCAGAGATCACCAAAGACATGGATGAAGTGTTGGCCATTAATAGCAGGATAAAAATAAAAATGGAGTCATTACCTCTCATTGGCTGAGCACATTTTGTGAAATCTTTTTTCTCAAGTCGTCTTCCAGGACGAAACGCGTTAACCCCACCACATAGAAGGCGATCCTCTAGGCTTTTTAAAATAAAAGTCATTGGCTGAGCACATTTTGTGAAATCTATTTTCTCAAGTCGTCTTCCAGGACGAAACGCGTTAACCCCACCACATAGAAGGCGATCCTCTAGGCTTTTTAAAATAAAAGTCATTGGCTGAGGACATTTTGTGGTGGAACATTTCACAAACACTTACAGGTCTGATTCTATTAACTTGAACAAATGTGACACATTTTCACCCAACTCTCAGGCCTCGTACACACGATCGTTTTCCTCGACAGAATCCATCAAGAATCTTGGTGGCAGAGCCTTTTTGCAGAGGAAAACGGTCGTGTGGATGTTTTTCGTCAAGAAAACTGTTGTGAATCTCTTTTTTTTCTCATCGGGAGTCTCAATCTCCTCGTCGTGTTTCTCGTCGGGGCTGGTTTACGATGAGAAACACATTTGTGTGTATACTTAGAAACCCGCGCATGCTCAGAATAAAGTTTGATACGGGAGCGCACCTTCGGTAAAAGTAGCCTTCGAAATGGAGATAGCACATTCGTCACGCTGTAACAGACTGAAAAACGCGGATTGTCTCTTTCCAAACTTTTACTTAACATTAACATTAAACTTTAACTTAACATGAGATTAGTAAAAGCAGCACCAAGGGTGGCACCAGTGGAATAGAACTTCCCCTTTATAGTGCCATCGTACGTGTTGAACGTCTTTTTTTTTTTTTGAAAAGCCTATGGCGTGTGAAACACACTCAAAAAACTCCACCCGGTGCAGAAAAAATGCGCACACACATAAAGAGTGTTCACAAAAACGTGCAGACGGGTGCAACGTCAAGTGTCCTCCTGTGCAGAAGGGACCCAAACCCTGATCCCCGGGGCGTTAGGCTCCAGACGGGGACTGAGGTACTGTGGTCCGAGCAACCGAAGCCGACACGGACCCAACTTCCTTGGAGGGACTGCCAAAACAGAACCCTCCCAGGTGAGGCTCCCCCGAAGGGAGACCCCATGAGAGCGGGCGAACTAAGCCAGAAGGCCATGTCCACCCACTCCCAAGATGTTCAGGGCTGGCCCGAGGACCGGCACCCTACTAATCACACAGTGAACAAAACGTGCACAAACAAAAACGTGACAAACATAGGCAATAAATGTTTGAACGTCACCGCGTTTGAGAACGACGAGATTTTGTCTTGACAGTGTGTACGCAAAGAAAGCCTGACAAGATTCTCGACAAGCCTGACAAGGAACTCGTCGAGGAAAACGATGTTTCTTTTATGACGAGTTTCTCGGTCGTGTGTACGAGGCCTCACAAATGTTAGCCATATTTTTATTTCTTTTGATTACCTATGATCATTGGCTCCACCGAGTGGACAGGAAAAGGAGGCGTATACCAATCACAGCTGTATGATTACATGAAGGTAAGTGAGGGGGTGTGGGATTATTTCGGTGCCAAAATAGAGACCAAACAAGGCATGTATATAAAAATAGAAACATTTAATAGGTACATATGAAAAAAGACAATAAATACAAAAAATAATAATATTGGTTCAATATCAGTTATTGTGGGAGCAATATTTGAAAAATTTGAATTTTTTAATTTATATTTATGCCTTGTTTGGTCTCTATTTTGGCACCGAAATAATCCCACACCCTCTCACTTTCCTTCATACAACCTATCAAGGGATGAGGTGCCGTATCTTAATTTAGACTCTCGACCACTTACCTCTTTAGCTGTATGATTAGTAACACATTGCAGGATGTACCCTTGTGGCTAACAGAAGCTGGTGTCCAGAAAACACTAGAAAACATAAGTGAATCACCGGGACCAGATGACTTACACCCGAGAGTCCTCAAAGAACTCAGATTATAGCCAGACCATTATTCCTAAACTTTATGGACAGCATACTGACAGGAATTGCGCCAGCTGATTGGAGAAAATCCAATGTGGTACAAATATTCAAAAAACGGCAGAGGCATATTCCGGGGAACTACAGGTCGGTCGGCCTAACATTAATAGTATGTAAATTATTGTAGAAAAGCCAATGTGGTACCAATATTCAAAAAAGGGTAGAGACTTATTCCTGGGATTTTACATGTCGGTCAGCCTAACATCAATAGTATGTAAAATATTAGAGTGGATGACAGGGGACTATATCCAAGAATTTGCTGATGGAAACAGAGGGCCAGATCCACAGACATTTACGGCGACGTATCTCCAGATACGCCGCCATAAATTCAAATCTGCGCCAGCGTATCTTTGTTTTGTATCCACAAAACAAGATACGCCGTTTTTTTGCTTAGATACGACGGCTTACGCCGTCGTCTTTAAGTTGCGTGTTTACGCTGGACGCTAGGGCCGCTTACATTGTTTCTCCGCGCAAAATATGCAAATGAGCTAGATACCCCGATCCACGAACGTACGTACGGCCGGCGCAGTGTTTTTACGTCGTTTGCGTAAGCGTATGTCCGGCATAAAGTTACCCCTGCTGTATAGAGGCGTACGTAATGTTAAGTATGACAGTCAAGCCAGCGTCGAATTTTCCGTTGTTCACGTCGTTTGCGTAAACCGTTCGCGAATAGGGATTTGCGTAAGTTACGTTCACGTAGTTTTCATTGACTATTTTCCACGGACGGTGAATGCGCCGTTCAAAAAAAAACGTCAAATACGTGGGGTCAAGCTGATTTACATTAAATCACCCCCACATCTAGCTTAGTTACAGCGGCGTAGTGTAACTCATTTAAGCTACGCCAGCGGGAGATATTTGTGGATCTGGCCCAGTATCATTAGTAGTAATCGGCATGGATTTATGAAGGGTTGTTCTTGCCAGACCTACCGTTAACATTCTACCAGGAAGGGAGCTGCCATCTAGATAAGGGGAGGCCGGTAGATGTGGTGTATCTGGATTGTGTAAAAACATTCAATACATTCCCCCATAAACGCTTACCGTAATCTACAAACTGATCAACATCAATAGTATGTAAACTATTGGAGGGGACGATAAGGGACCATATCCAAGAATTTGCTGATGGAAACAGTATCATTAGTAATAATCGGCATGGGTTTATGAACGTTGGTTCCTGCCAGACCTACCTGTTAACATTCTTCGAGGAAGTGAGCTGCCATCTAGATAAAGGTAGGCCCGTAGATGTATCTGGATTTTGCAAAAGCATTCAATACAGTTCTCTATAAACTCTTAATTTTACAAGCTGGTGTCTGCAGACATGGACCATAAGGTTTGTTCTTGGATAGAAAACTGGTTACAGGGGCGTGTCCAAAGGGTGGCGATAAATAACGTGTACCCAGACTGGTCTGGAGTGGTAAGTTGGGTACCCCAAGGTTCTGTCTTAAGACCAATCCTGTTTAACCACTTAAGGACCGAGCCTCGTTTTGAGATTTGGTGTTTACAAGTTTTTTTTTTGCTAGAAAATTACTTGGAACCATTAGAAACATTATTTATACAGGTAACCAGTTTTGAGTTACAGAGGAGGTCTAGTGCTAGAATTATTGCTCTCGCTCTAACGATCTCGGTGATACCTCACTTGTGTGGTTTTAACATCATTTTCATATTCGTTCACTTCTGTGCGCAAGCTCGACGGGACCCTGTGCTTTTATTTTTTTTCTCTAATTTATTTAACTTTTTGTTTTTTATCTTTACAATGCCTTTTTAAAAAAAAAAAATTGGGTCACTTTTATTCCTATTACAAGAAATCCTTGAAATAGGAAAAAAGCATGACAGGACCTCTTAAATATGAGATCTGGGGTCAAAAAGACTTCACATCTACACAAAAATGCAATATTTGTTTACCCCAAAAAAATGTCCCCTTCAAAAGCATTGGACGGAAGTGACGTTTGACGTTACTTCCGCCCTCCAATGCTATTGAGCCAAGTGGTGGCCGTCTTTCCCTCACTCAGCATCCAGGCAGTGAGAGGAGCGGACGCGATCGTCTCTGCCGCTACCGGCGGGTACGGTAAGCGGTGGAGAAGACCAGAGCACGGTGGGAGGGGCCCGATAATCAGGCTGGATAGCCTAACATCAATAGTATGTAAATGATTGGAGGGAATGATGAGGGACTATATTCAAGAATTTACTGAGTATGTGTATGGTAAGTGGCGGACATGACCGAAGCGCAGTGAGAGGGGCCCGATAATCAGACCGGTCAGCCTAACATCAATAGTATGTAAATGACTATTTTTACCCTATAACAGTGATCTTCCAGCAAATCCGCCACTGAGACCTCTTTTATCTGAAAGCTATCCGCCGGCTGAAGAAGAGAATAACGGGGTTATCTGCCACTTTGTAAAACTCTGGTCTGACCACATCTGGAGTATTCCACACTACACCCCCTAGTCGCGCCCTTCAGTCAACTAGCCAAAACCTCCACATCCCCAAGACCTGCTACAAATCTAAAGGAGAACGAAGATTCGCAGTGCAAGGACCACAGCTGTGGAACGCTCTACCCACAGACATCCGCATGGAAGAAAATCATCGAGCCTTCAGGAAAAAAATTAAGACCCGCCTCTTCTGAAGACACAGGACGACACTGGATGCAAAAAACGCCTTGAGGCGATCTAGTTCGCATTTGTAGCGCTATACAAGTTGCTCACTCAGGAGTACAGATTCATTATAAGCCAGGACTGACCGTAACTTAAAAATCCCATTTAGAGACAGAGGGACGGATTCAGGTAGAGCGGCGTAGCGCATCGTCTTTACGCTACGCCGCCGCAAGTTAGAGAGGCAAGTGCTGTATTCACAAAGCACTTGCTCCCTAAGTTACGGCGGCATATCGTAAATGGGCCGACGTAAGCCCGCGTAATTCAAAGTAGCCAGGCAGTGGGCGTGTTGTAGTAAAATGAATCATGACCCCATGTAAATGAGGTGCCGAACGAACGGCGCATGCGCCGTCCATGGACGTATCCCAGTGCGCATCCTCTGAATCACGTCATAGAATGCCTAAGAGAGACGTCGAACGTAACCTACGCACAGCCCCATTCATGTACGGCTTACGTAAACAATGTAAAGACGACGGCTTTTCTGATGTCCATACCTTTGCATTGGGATGCGCCACCTATAATGGTTGAAAAACTTTACGCAGAACGTAACCCTTACGCAAACCACGTAACTGGCGCATCTACGTTTGTGAATCGGCGTATCTTGCTCATTTACATATTTTTAATGGGAACGCCGAATGCGTCCAACGTAACTATACGACTAAAGCCATGTTTTTTGGCGTATCTTGCTTTGTGAATCGGCACGAAGATGCGACGGCACATATTTGTACTTACGTCATGCCAGTGTAAACCTTTCTGAATCCGGCCCAGAGTCTTTGTTTGGAGAGAGATGTGTGCTCCAGCCAGGAGAGGTGGCCCACTCAGGAGAATTCATCCCATGTTGGAAGGAATCCTTGCCCACAGGACTGGGAGACATTGGACAGCTGTGCAAATCTGGGGAGAGTAAAACCCTATACACACGATCGGATATCTGATGTAAGCTAATCTGACAGATTTTTTCGTCGGATATCCGATGAAGCTGATTTTCATCAGTCTTGCCTACACACCATCAGTCAAAAATCCGACCGTGTCCAAGGCGGTGACGTAAAACACTACGACGTGCAGCGTTTTTTGCATTCACGGACAATATGAGAACAGTCTCTGCCACAGACCATCTGAGAGCGAAAGATGGATAGTCAGGAATCCTCTGCCACAGGATTTGAGTCCCGAACTTCCAGCCTTACAGTAAAAGACTTTATGCCGACTCGACGGACTGTAAGACTAAAGGAGTAGTGGATCCCTTGTTAACAAAGTCACCAGGCCTATCTAGCGAGATTAGCTTGGTCTTCTCCAGGGCAGGTCCCCCCCAGTCTCCTTCGTTAAGCAGCCTCCCCCACTTGGATGGACAGCTTGGGATCCCCTTCAGAATCATAGGCCCCAGCCAGCTTAACTGGGCCTACTCAACAGATATGCAGCCCTGGATCAACGTGGTCCCAGGGCCAGGAACACACACACCTCATTCCAGGAGGGCCACGAGGCGAAGGACACGAAAAACGGCGCCTGCCCCTTAAGTATCCCTTCCCAACATGCACAGCAGGGGCACCACTCCCACTGGGCTCCTGCCGAGAAGGGTCACTCAACACACCATAATTAGCCTATGTTCCAACATGGGCCAGAGATGGTAAAGCCACCTACAGGCAAGAAGGGAAAACTTCTATCAAGCACAACCATAAAGTCTGAGCCCGACTATGACTCAGATGCCCCTAAATTTATAATAGCCCCCCAATCATTGGGAGCAGGGCACTACATATATATATAGCTTCCCCTTGGTGGGAGTGGAGATGACCCCAAAGGCTGTATTTACACTACGAGGTGTTTCTCGGGATTGCAGTTCCTCTGAGTTCCACTAGGTGGTGATCTTACTTGTACCCAGACAGGAAGTCTCTAAGGAAGACAGGAAGTGATGTCAGGTACAGATAAGAAGTGATGTATAAATAAGAAGTTCCGGGTGAGAGGTGAGTCGGGAGGAAGTACAGAGGTGACATTGCTGAAATTAGCAGCAGAGGAGGTAATAAGATCTTATTTTCTATTTACACCCAGTAAACCCGTCATGTCCGTCCTCTTCCTCCATAGTCTTTGTGACATATTTTATCTCCAGTAGGAATGAGCTTTGTGTTCGAGTCGAACATCATATGTTCAAGTGTTCGTCGAATTGCGAACGTTATGGGCCTTTCGCACCAAATTCGAGTGCCGCGTCACGGCCCATAATTCACTGCGCCATCGCATTGCATTGCTGGCTATTGATTGGCCAAGCATGCACTATGACCCGCATGCTTGGCCAATCACAACGCCGTCTGTACAGAGAGCCGTAATTGGCCAAAGCCAGGGTGACTTTGGCCAATTAGGCCTCAGAGGATTTATTACATGTCCCACACTATATAAGTCGGCCTTGGTGAAAGAGAGAGAGAGACAGTGTCATTTCAATTAAGTTAGATAGAGCAGACAGGTGAGTCAGTTAGCTGCAGTTACAGTGCGTAGAGGATATATATGCATCCCAGGAGTTGTAAATATATTATACACTGTATTTAGTTCAACTAGATCCATTGCTGCATTGGTACATGTTTCCTGGGGCAGGACCCGGGTCTCTAAACCCTTTATAGGACAATAACTTGCATATTAATCATTAAAATTAGCACTTTTGATTTCGAACGTTTGAGTCTCATAGAATTCAATGGGGTTCTTAAGTTTTCACGAACATTTGGTCTGCTGCGAACTGAAGCAGGGGGGTGTTCGCCTCATCCCTAATATCCAGCAGATGACAATACACACATATACTGTATAGTGTGTAAACCTAGATTAATATTATACAGGATTTATATAGCGCCACCATTGCTTTACTATATAAAAGGGAGACAATACAGTAAAATAAAAGAGGGTTAGGAGGGCCCTGGTCAGAAGACCTTACAATCTACTAAAGTGGGGCAGGTGGTACAAACGGTCATACCTGTGGGGAATGAGATGAGAAAAGTGGTAAAAGATTAGTTGGAGGCGTGATAGGCTTCCCTGAAGAGATGAGTTTTTAGGTCTCACCTGAAGGCAGCCAGAGTAGAAGATGGCTAAACAGATTGGGGTAGGGAGAGCCAGAGGATGGGAGAGACTAAATGTATTGCCATGGTTGTAGTAGTTCTTCACACACACATCCTATTATTGTGTGACCAATACCATCCAAATAATTATTACTTTCATTTCCCAATGTTGTCCATCTACACAGAGACCTGTATAGATCAAATGATGACACCATTGAGAATGGAGATGGACCGGAGTCACATGACTGAGAAGATACTAAACCTCACCCTGGAGATCATCTACCTGCTGACCGGAGAGGTGAGGAGGATTCTGGGAGGTCACATGACATCACTCTTATCTCTATTAATAATACAGACCTGACCGGAGAGGTGAGGAGGATTCTGGGAGGTCACATGACATCACTCTTATCTCTATTAATAATACACAGACCTGACCGGAGAGGTGAGGGGGATTCTGGGAGGTCACATGACATCACTCTTATCTCTATTAATAATACACAGACCTGACCGGAGAGGTGAGGAGGATTCTGGGAGGTCACATGACATCACTCTTATCTCTATTAATAAAACACAGACCTGACCGGAGAGGTGAGGAGGATTCTGGGAGGTCACATGATGTCACTATTGGTTTCTTTACAGAGTTTACCTCTTGTGAAGTCAGGTGATCATATGACCATCAAAGTGCCTCGATATTGCTCCCTAATATTTAAGGACCACAACATGGAGAAGATTCTAGAAGTCACCAAGAAGATGATGGAGCTGCTGACAGGAGAGGTGAGGAGGATTCTGGGAATTCTGGGACATTATCCAGTAACAGACAAGGGGTGTGTCTGGATGGTGACTGTATCATTGTGTGTGTCAGGTTGCTATAAGGTGTCAGGATGTCACTGTCTATTTCTCCATGGAGGAGTGGGAGTATTTAGAAGGACACAAGGATCTCTACAAGGACGTCATGATGGACAATCAGCCGCCCCTCACATCACCGGGTAAGAGGAGACTTTTTTGTAAAGGAGAGAGCAGTACGGAGGCTCCACCCCCATCCCCCATCATCTGATAAACACATAGAAACAATGTATTCAGTCAGTGTGTGTGTTTCCTACAGATGGATCCAGTAATGGGAACCCACCAGAGAGATGTCCCCGTCCTCTGTATTCCCGGGATTATTCCACACAGGAAGGTCACACCATCCCCCACCATCATCAGGTAGATGAGTGACAATTATTGGTAGTTCTGATTTATACACGAGCATGTTTATTATAATGATATATTATATATTCAGAGTGGAAACCTCGGGGATATTAATATTGTTGTAAAAGAAGAGTATAAAGAGGAGTATGAGGAGTATGGAGTGATGGAGGAGTTTTCAGAAGGACACAAGGATATGATGGAGCCACCTAATACCAGGAACCCACCAGAGAGATGTCCCCGTCCTCTGTATTCCCGGGATTCCACACAGGAAGGTCACACCATCCCCCACTGTTACAAGGTCTGTGGGGCGGAGCATCTAGAACATGGACTGGTGGAGATGATGTGTGGATTTTGTATGTAAGTTTATATCTTACAGATGATATTCTCTCTCATTCTCTTGGTTTAGAGTGGAGATCCAATCGATATAGAATTTGAGGTGAAATCAGAAGAAGAAGAGACGTATGTGAGGGATGATCAGCAGTCTATGGAGGAGGATGGAATAACGGGGACATTTATAGAGGAGGACACTCCTACAGAGATCAGCACAGGTGGGTCATTAACACTAAATCCATTCCTCCACCCATACTGCTCACTGATTGGTCCAGAGTAGGGCGGGGACTGGGTGATATCAGCCTGTAATCCCCTGGTCACTCTCCTGAGCTGTGTTCCCCGTCCTGTATTCCTGTATTTCTCTTGGATAATCTTCCTTCTCTGTGCTGCAGTAAAATGTTGATTTTTGGCATTGGTGTTGCTCGGCCTAGACACCTGGGGGATGTGTTTTGGATCTTGGCAAAAGGGGGACCTACTCAGTATTAGGTGGATGGTTATCATTTTATGGCTGATCGGTGTATTGTATGGTACATACTCCTGACCCCTGCACTATATACTCATTGTTGTACATTACATACTCCTGACCCTCGTCCTATAATCCCCTCATCACTGTCACTCCTATAAAAGACAGTTCTCGTTGTGTCCTCACTCTCTGACTAAGGTCCATGAATAAAGAAATGATCTGGTAGGAGATCAGAGGAGCCATTTACTAGTTACCTTGAGGAGGGAATTGTAAGATCCTCACAGACAAAGCTGCCTGATGTGGGCGGAGTCCTGGTTTAGGGGAACCAATCAGCTGATGTCTAGTAATAATCTTTGTATTTCTATTTTAGTAGATGGACGGGAGATGAGGAAAACCTCAGAGGATTGTCTCACTTTGTCTCCAGACTGTAAAGTAGAAGATGAGGACATCACACAGTATAGTCCAGGAGAAAACCCGACTACCTCAAATGTCCATCCGGCACCACACAGTGTAGATGGACCATCGTATTCCTCTTATCCTGAGGACCCTCAGACTGTGCAGGACGGTGCCGGACCATCGTATTCCTCTTATCCTGAGGAACCTCAGACTGTGCGGGACGGTGCCGGACCATCGTATTCCTCTTATCCTGAGGAACCTCAGACTGTTCGGGACGGTGCCGGACCATCGTATTCCTCTTATCCTGAGGAACCTCAGACTATGCAGGACGGTGCCGGACCATCGTATTCCTCTTATCCTGAGGAACTTCAGACTGTGCGGGACAGTGCCGGACCATCGTATTCCTCTTATCCTATGGAACCTTGGACTGTGAGGGACGGTGATGGACCATCGTATTTCTCTTCTCCTGAGGAACCTCAGACTGTGAGGGACGGTGCCGTCTTTCCAACAGATAAGAAGTTTTTCTGTGCTGAGTGTGGGAAGTGCTTCAATTTGAAATCCAATCTTACTGCGCATAAAAAATCTCACATAGGTGAGAAGCCGCATTCCTGTCCTGAGTGCGGTAAATGTTTCCGTTTAAAATCTAGATTTATTGAGCATAGAAAATCTCACTCAGCTGAGAAGCTGCACTCCTGTCCTGAGTGCGGCAAATTCTTCTTAACTAAGTCCTGTCTTTCACTACATCACAGATCTCACACAGGGGAAAAGCCATTTTCCTGCCCTGAATGCGGGAGATGTTTTCGAGCAAGGTCCAATTTTTACATACATTGGAGGTGTCACACTGGTGAGAAGCCGTATTCCTGTCCTAAGTGCGGAAAATGTTTTTCACAGAAGTCCAGTCTTAACACACATCAGAGATCTCACACGGGGGAAAAGCCATATTCCTGTCCCGAGTGCGGGAAATGTTTTTCATACAAGTACATGCTTTCAAGCCATCAGACATTGCATACGGGGGAGAAGCCGTACTCTTGTCCTGAGTGCGGGAAATGTTTTTCGCAGAAGTCCCATCTTTCCAGACATTGGAGATCTCACACGGGGGAGAAGCCGTATTCCTGTCCTGAGTGTGGAAAATGTTTTTCAAATAAGTCCACTCTTTCCAGACATCAGAGATCTCACACAGGTAGAAGCCGTATTCCTGTCCTGAGTGAGGGAAATGTTCCTCACTGAAGTCCTGTCTTCCTGTACATCAGGGGTCCCACACAACCCTTGAGGTGTATTAGTGAGTGCGGGAAATGTCTTGTATATGAATGTTGCTGGACATGTGGGGAAGAAGCACACCCTGATATACACCTCAGATATACTCCATGGCTGATCTTCATCATGTAAGAAACACTTCATAAGGAGATCAGAGATCACCAAAGACATGGATGAAGTGTTGTACCGTGTCGGCCATTGATAGCAGGAGAAAAATAAAAATGGAGTCGTTACCTCTCATTGGCTGAGTATATTTTGTGATGTAAACTCTTGCAAGAGGTCTGTTTTCTCAAGTCGTCTTCCAGGACGAAACGCGTTAACCCCACCACTTAAAAGGCGGTCCTCTAGGCCTTTTAAAATTAAAATTTAGTCATTGCCCCTCATTGGCTGAGTACATTTTGTGGTGGAAGATTTCACAGACACTTACAGGTCGGTCTATAAACTTTGTTGAAAAAATGTGACACATTTTCAACCAACTCTCACAAATGTTGTCCATATTTTATTTCTTATGATCCTCAGGTCCATCTAGCGGACATAATGCTGTGTTGCCCTATTTTTACTAATGGGGCTTGTATTTTTACATTATGGCCACAAGATGGACCCGAGGATCATAGGAAATCACTCTGTTCATTAAATTACGGACAGAATTTTTCACTGCCGGGTAAATGCTTTGCACATTCATCCAACAATTCTTTTTTTATATAATAGACCCCTTTGTTGCCTCAGTATTTAGACAGGAAAAGGAGGGGTATACCGACTACGACTGTATGGTTAGTAAAACATCGCAGGATGTACTTTTGTGGCTAACAGAACCTGGTGTCAAGAAAAGACTAGAAAACAAAAATAAATCACCGGGACCAGATGGCTTACACCCGAGAGTCCTCGGTCAGTTTATAGCCCAACCATTATTCCTAACCTTTGTAGACAGCATACTGACAGGAATTGTACCAGCTGATTGGAGAAAAGCCAATGTGGTACCAATATTTAAAAAAGATTAGAGACATATTCCTGGGAACTAAAGGTCGGTCAGTCTAACATTAATAGTATGCAAATTACTGGAGGGAATGATAAGGGACTATATCCAAGAATTTGCTGATGGAATTCGTATCATTAGTAGTAATCAGCATGGGTTTATGAAAGATCCTTCTTGCAAAACCATCCTGTTTACATTCTACAAGGAAGAGAGCTGGAATCTAGATAAGGGGAGGCCTGTGGATGTGGTGTATTGATCAACATCAATAGTATGTAAACTATTGGAGTGGATGATAAGGAACTAAATCCAAGAATTTGCTGATGGAAATAGTATCATTAGTAGTAACCAGGATGGGCTAATAAAAGGTCAATATGGTACCAATATTCAAAAAAGGGCAGAGACATATTTCGGAGAACTACAGGCCGGTCGGCGTAACATTAATAGTATGTAAATTATTGGAGAAAAGCCAGTGTGGTACCAATATTAAAAAAAAAGGTTAGAGACATATTCCTGGGAACTAAAGGTCGGTCAGCCTAACATTAATAGTATGTAAATTATTGGAGACAAGCCAATGTGGTACCAATATTCGAAAAAAAAGGCAGAGACATATTGCGGGGAACTACAGGTCTGTCAGCCTAACATTAATAGTATGTAAATTATTGGAGACAAGCCAATGTGGTACCAATGTTCAAAAAAGGGCAGAGACATATTCCGGGGAACTACAGGCCGGCCAGTCTAACATTAATAGTATGTCAATTATTGGAGAAAAGTCAATGTGGTACCAATATTCAAAAAAGAGCAGAGACATATTCCGGGGGAACTACAGGTCGGTCAGCCTAATATCAATAGTATGTAAATTACTGGAGGGAATGATAAGGGACTATATCCAAGAATTTGCTGATGGAAATCGTATCATTAGTAACAATCAGCATGGGTTTATGACAGGTCGTCCTTGCCAAACCACCCTGTTTACATTCTACAAGGAAGAGGGCTGGAATCTAGATAAGGGGAGGCCTGTGGATGTGGTGTATTCGGATTTTTGCAAATAAATTCCCCCTTTAATGCTTAATCTACAAGCTGATCAACATCAATAGTATGTAAACTATTGGAGGAGATAAGGGACCATATCCAAGAAGTTTCTGATGGAAATAGTATCATTAGTAGTAATCAGCATGGGTTTACGAAGGGTCGTTCTTGCCAGACCAATCTGTTAACGTTCTACAAGGAAGTGAGCTGCCATCTAGATAGGGGGAGGCCTGTGGATGTGGTGTATCTGGATTTTTCAAAAACATTTAATACATTCCCCCATAAACAATTAATCTACAAGCTGATCAACATCAATAGTATGTAAACTATTGGAGGGGAAGATAAGGGACCATAGAATGGGGAAGACACATATAGGACAAAGAATCGTACTGCACACCCGAGTAGTACAATGTGGGAGGTTTCCTCCCCAGGAAAGGGCTTTCTAGGCAGGACCATATCCCCAAAATGTTCTGATGGAAACAGTAGCATTATGCCACGTACACATGGAATAAAATCCGATGGAATTTTTTGTCGGAATTCCAATGAAGCTGACTTTCATCAGACTTGTCTACACACTATAAGGCCGCGTACACTTGTACGAGAACCTCGTCGGGCTAAACTCAGCGTTCCGCCCGACGAGGTTCCCGATGAGCGGTCGGAAAAGCTCGTCGAGCCAAAGTCCTCATTGACCAACGAGGAAAAAGAGAGCGTGCTCTCTTTTTTGGCTCGACGAGCTTCCCGACGGGACGCTCCTCGGAAGTTTACATACGACCGAGAACCTCGGCAGAATATGTCTCCCAGCGAGCTTCTCGCTGGATTCTGCCGAGAAGCTCGGTCGTGTGTACGGGGCTTCAGACTAAATTCCGACCGTGCCAAAATGCGGTGAGGTAGAACACCACGACGAGCCGAGAAAAATGAGTTGACTTGATTCTGAGCATGCATGGATTTTTCTCCGATGGAGTTCCACACAGATGATCGGAATTTCCTATCGGAAAAACTTAAAACCTGTTCTATTTTTTTTTTTACACCGATGGGAAAAAAAGTCAGATGTGGCCCACAAACGATACTTTTTGCAGATGAAATAAGTCCATCAGACTTTTTTCATTGGAAAAAACTATTGTGTGTACACGGCATTAGTAGTAATCAGCATGGGTTTATGAAGGATCATTCCTGCCAGACCTACCTGGTAACATTCTACGAGGAAGTGAGCTGCGATCTAGATAAAGGTAGGCCGGTAGATGTGGTGCATCTGGATTTTGCAAAAGCATCCGATACAGTTCCCCATAAACGCTTAATCTACAAGCTGAGGTCTGAAGGCATGGACCATAAGGTTTGTTCTGGTTACATGTACGTGTCCAAAGGGTTGTGATAAATAACGTGTACTTAGACTGATCTGGGGTGTTGTCAGGGCTGAGTAAGTGAGTAACTTATAGCGCAACAAACGCGAACTTAATCGCCTCAAGGTGATTTTTGCATCCAGTGTCGTACTGATCCTTCAGAAGAAGCGGGTCTTTAGTTTTTTTCCTAAAAGCCTGATGGGTTTCTTCCAAGCGGATGGTCGTGGGTGGAGCATTCCAAAGCCGGGGTCCTTGGACTACAAATCTACGCTCTCCCTTAGCTTTGTAGCAGGGCTCAGCATTTCCCTCTCTGAGCTGGCCGCTCAGCTGTCTGCTAATTGCCATTAGTGTTGCTCACGAATATTCGCATTGCAAATATTCGCTACGAATATTGCATATTCGAGTATTCGCGAATAACTCGAATATTGCGGCGAATATTCGCTATGGCGAATATTCGTATTTTTTCAAATTTATTTTTAAAACAGATCATATCCTAGTGATCTCCATCGACGTCTAAAAGCATTGCTGGTATGATTAGAGAGAGACCCTGGGCCGAGTAGCTGATGCGACTCTTTTATGTTGCCGAAAATTCGCATTGCGAATTTTCGGCAACATAAAAGAATCGCATCAGCTACTCGGCCCTTCTTTTGCATCAGAGCCAATCAGAATAACTCGAATATTCGGCAAAAGGAATATTGCGCGATATTCCTTTTGCCGAATATTCGAGTTATTCTGATTGGCTCTGATGCAAAAGAAGGGCGGAGAAGATAATCGCGCAATAGGAAAATTGCGCGATTATCTTCTCCGCCCTTCTTTTGCCCCCTTATTCTCCTTTCTTTTAAGTAGAGTTAGTGTAGAGTTAGTGTTTAGTGCATATTAGTTTAGTAATACAGGAAATGATCTCCGTTTATGAGAATTTCGCAATCATTTTCGCATTAGCGAAATTTCGCATTAGCGAAATTTTGCAAAAATTGTTTTGGATAAAATATCACGAATATTCTAAATTAGCGAATATTCGCGAATATTCTTCTATATATTCGCGCAATATCGCGAAATCGAATATGGCGTATTCCGCTCAACACTAATTGCCATCTCCTATCTCTACACAGTGACTCACCTGTTTGTTTTTTTCTATAATCTTTATTTACATTTTCAAATTATATTGACAGTTGAACAGTACAACATAGCCAAAACAATCAGGGGGTTAGGGAGAGAGGGGGAGACAAAAGGCAAGGGGAAGGGAGAGGGAAAGGGAAGGTGAGGAACACCGGGGGATATGTTTAGCATAGTCCGAACATGGACAACCATTTCAGCAGGGAGTAACAGCCATTGGCAATATATGAACAAAGGGGCACACCGCCTGCCCTGGATATTCGATCCATGTGGGCAGGCTTCCCCTCCAATCTGGTGGAGGGTAGGTGTGAGATGAGACTTGTTTGTGTGCTGAACATGGAGTCTTTAATAGAACAAAGAATGCAGCCTTATATACAGTTTAAAGAGGAGGTAACCAGAACATAAATTAACATGAGCTAATTAACTAATCATTTACCCAGGCGAGGTGACTCCGAGATATGACCTTTCTAGTTAGACATCCCATCTCCTCTCACCTGCTATACAATACACATTATCATAAGTGTAAACACAGGACATCTTCACACAATAGTAGGGTCAATTAGCACAGAGAACAGAGATGGCCGGAGGCAAGGACATTAGCATCTATGAATGAGTCACTCTTACAACCAACCCTTTGAGTTCAGAATCAACAACCAGCAAATTGTTCTCTACAGATATCCTGGAATATATTGTGGATAATAATTACATAATAATCCCCTCTTAGGTAGTCCAAGATATAATTTCTCAGTCATCCTATGCCCCTAGTTGACATAGGATGATTTTATTTTAGACATAAGAGGGTCTAGCTCTTAGGTAGTTGCAAGTATAACTCCTTTACTGATAAGCATCTTAGAAGAATCCTGAGGTACCAAGGATAGTCAAAAAACGTGGAGACCGTCCCGGTAGCCCAAAAACAAGAAGGAACACCCAAGTGTCCCATGGAGATAAAACAATAAAAACAGAACAAACAACTTCACAACGAACAGTTAAGAAAAAGGGAGAGAAAAAGATAATTGAAAGTTAGATGGGAAACAAAGAAGAGGAGAAAGTAAGAGACACGGAGGCATATGGACCAGCCCTCACCGTTTTGCTAATGAGACATAACGTGAACTCTCCACTTTGTTGCAATGTCTGTCCTGTCCAAGCCCAGTCACCTTGACCCCACTAGGCCTCACTACCACAACACGACAGTCTAACACGCCATGGTTCAGTTCTTCCACCCCGAAAACTCCTCCCACAACAGGCTGACCATGGGTGTGTATATAGGAGGCTTGCCCTCTTCCAAACCTAGTTTTGGCAACAAACAGGAGGCGCTAGAGAGATGAAGTACATATCAGTCATCTACTGCAGGGGTCTCCAAACTTTTTCAAACAAAGGGCCAGTTTATTCTCCTTCGGACTTCAGGGGGGCCGGATTGTGGTCAACAGGGGCAGAAAATGTCAGGCCCATCATTGGTGAGAATAAATATGGCCTCAGGGTTGGTGGTCAATAGGAGGAGTGGTGCCCCTATTAGTAGGAGGAATAGTATACCATCCATAGAATAAATAATGCCCCATTGTTGGTGTCAGTGGGAGTAATAGTTCCTTTTAGCAGTGGAAGGAATAGTGCTTCAAGGGCCGGATAAAGACTACCAAAAGGGCCACATCTGGCCCTAGGGCCGCAGTTTGGAGACCCCTGATCTACTGCAACACTAAACCACTCCCCAGCCCCAGATCAAAACAAACAGGCCTAGCTCACAGCTAAGCCTGCCTATATTACCTGCGCTGTCAGTACACACAAAAAAATACTCTAGCAACCGACCTATCTAAGGTAGAGGGTGCTACATATATATATATATATATATATACACAGTTTATGTCCCTTTTAGTGGTAGTGGACATGTCCCCATCTATAAGGATATACAGTACATACAGTACATACACACAGAGCACAACGGCTTCACACTACGAGACATTTCTCGGGGCTGCAGTTCCTATTAGATCCACAAGATGGTGGTCTCACTTCTACCAATGAGACAGGAAATTGCTATGGAAAACAGGAAGTGATGTCAGGTACAGACAGGAAGTGATGTCAGGTATAAATATCAAGTAACAGTTGGGACCATAGCTGGGTCAAGAGGAGATAGAAAGGAAATCTAGTGGAAGTGGTAAGATGATGGACAATCAGCCGCCCCTCACATCACCGGGTAAGAGGAGACTTTATTGTACAGGAGAGAGCAGTACGGAGGCTCCACCCCCATCCCCCATCATCTGATAAACACATAGGGCCAGATTCACGTATTCCAGAGCATCTTTGCTCTGGAGTAACGCTTCTGATTTGCGTTGCGCTGCCGAAATTTTAGGAGCAAGTGCTGTCATTCACGAAGCACTTGCTCCTAAAGTTGCGGCAGCGCATCACAAATGAGCCGGCGGAATTCAAATGTCGCGGGTACGGGGCGTGTAGTATGCTAACTACGCGCGATCCCGCCGCCAACGTACTGCGCATGCGTCGAGTGTCAAAACATCCCCGTGCGCATGCTCCAAAATCTGTGAATGAACGTCAATGACGTCACATTCCCATTCATGACCGTTTTACGCAAGCGACGTTTTTTTTTTTTTTTTCCGACGCGATGACGACGCCTATACCTAACATAGGATACTCCAACCCCATGTAGGTATATCTATGCGCCGCGTATCCCGTCCGGAAACGTCGTATCGTCATTGCGTCGCGCCGGATTTCGATCGTGAATTGCCGATTTCCGCTCATTAACATATTTTTTGAGCGGAAATCGGCGGGAACGCCCCCGGCGCCATTTTTAAGTTGAAGTAACGATGCGATGGCGAAACTCAGTTACGCTGCTCGCATCGGAACTTCAACCCGGCGTTTCTTGTTTTCTGGTTACAGAAAACAGAAACGCCGGCTCAAAGCCACAGTTAGGCTGGCGGATCACTCGATCCGCCAGCGTAACCTTTCCTGAATCTGGCCCATAGAAACAATGGATTCAGTCAGTGTGTGTGTTTCCTACAGATGGATCCAGTAATGGGAACCCACCAGAGAGATGTCCCCGTCCTCTGTATTCCCGGGATTATTCCACACAGGAAGGTCACACCATCCCCCACCATCATCAGGTAGATGAGGAACAATCACTGATCGTATCATTAGGATCTGTACATTATCTGCATTGTTACCATTGATGTCATTTTTATTCTATATTCAGAGTGGATACCTGAGAGATCCTAAAGTTGAGGTTAAAGAAGAGATAAAAGAGGAGGATGATGAGGATGGGGTGATGGAGGAAGAACACACCATCCCCCACCATCATCAGGTAGATGAGGAACAATTATTGGTGGTTATAATTTATACACAAACATGTTTGTTATAATGAATGTTTTATTATATATTCAGAGTCAAAACCTCGGGGATTATAATATTGTTGTTAAAGAAGAGTATAAAGAGGAGGATGAGGAGTATGGAGTGATGGAGGAGTTATCAGAAGGACACAAGGATATGATGGAGCCGCCTAATACCAGGAACCCCCCAGAGAGATGTCCCCGTCCTCTGTATTCCCGGGATTCCACACAGGAAGGTCACACCATCCCCCACTGTTACAAGGTCGGTGGGGCGGAGCATCTAGAACATGGACTGGTGGAGATGATGTGTGGGTTTTGTATGTAAGTTTATATCTTACAGATGATATTCTCTCTCATTCTCTTGGTTTAGAGTGGAGATCCAATCGATATAGAATTTGAGGTGAAATCAGAAGAAGAAGAGACGTATGTGAGGGATGATCAGCAGTCTATGGAGGAGGATGGAATAACGGGGACATTTATAGAGGAGGACACTCCTACAGAGATCAGCACAGGTGGGTCATTAACACTAAATCCATTCCTCCACCCATACTGCTCACTGATTGGTCCAGAGTAGGGCGGGGACTGGGTGATATCAGCCTGTAATCCCCTGGTCACTTTCCTGAGCTGTGTTCCCCGTCCTGTATTCCTGTATTTCTCTCGGATAATCTTCCTTCTCTGTGCTGCAGACACAATTTATGTCTCTAGACTGGATTTATGGAGATTCTGGGGTTCAGCCGGCAGCAAAATGTTGATTTTCACCATAGGCGTTGCTCAATCTAAACACATAATGCAGGGGTAACAAACTCTATTTCACTGTGGGCCGCATTAAAATTCTGATTGCCCTCTAAGAACTGGGTGTATCTGTAAGGCTATATAAAAAAAAATCTCAGAAAGTAGGTACAGGAACTCACCCAGGCCACTGAGGAATGCACTACATACAGAGTGCAGGGTTTAGGGGTGTGCTGTATACAGGGTTCAGTTCTCTTTCACAGTCTATCCACATCTCACTTCCAGTCCTCCTTGGCTTTGACCTCTGCACCACTCTCTCCCATCCCCCACCTCTGTATATATATATACAAGCTTCCTTGCATCTCACCTAC
The DNA here is from genome assembly GCA_029574335.1 of Rana kukunoris. Lineage (NCBI taxonomy): Eukaryota > Metazoa > Chordata > Amphibia > Anura > Ranidae > Rana > Rana kukunoris. The sequence continues at coordinate 362,827 of JAJQKJ010002038.1, forward strand.
CCGGCCCATCTCTAGTACCTCCCAGCAGTGTAATCGGCTCCACCTCATTCTCCCTCACTTGCAGGGAGGTCATTGGTTGATGTCTGTACACCCGGACACAGATCGGGATCACAAATGCCCCCTCCCACACTGCACCTGTCTCTGCATCTCCCTTGTCCCCACTGTGAGTGCCGGGCAGGCCAGGATCGGTGAGAGCCACAGAGAGGAAAGCTGTTCTTCTATTTACAGGAGGTCGAGAGCCAGAGGTGTCAGAACGGAGTTCCACCATGTTCTGGCTGAAAAAACCTTAGTGTGAGGGCCACATGGAATAGCCTGATGAGCCAGATTCAGCAGATGAGCCTTGTGTCTGCCCCATTTCCGGGTCTAGTGAGATCTCTGACAGAACAATTCTCCCGGGTTACTTGCTCTGTTATTTGCTGGCTGTGCCGGGTGGAGGGATATGTCTGTATAGTCTCAGACCCAAGTCACTGAGTGCAGTCTCAGGAGATGGGAGGCAGCGGTGTGGGACCTCTGCAACTTGTCTCCAGTAAACATTTTGCCACTGCCACTACTAAATACCAAAATTATCCTGACCCCTCACTATATACTCTATGGCCCGGATTCACAGACATCGGCGCATATTTATGCCGCCGTAGCATATCTTCTTTACGCTACGCCGATGCAGCGCAGAGAGGCAAGCACAGAATTCACAAAGCACTTGCTCTCAAAACTACGCTGGGTTTCTAAGGCGTAAGCCGGCGTAGGTGGAAGTGGGCGTGAGACACGCAAATGAGGCGTGACCCCATGTAAATGATGGGCCGAGTGCCAGACAAGTACTTAGAACGAACTGCGAATGCGTCGTGGGCGCATCCCAGTGCGCATGCTCACAATCACGTCAAAACAACTGGCTAAGATACGTCGAATACCTGCCTACGGTGTGAACGTAACCTACGCCCAGCCCTATTCACGTACAACGTAAAATTCTACGGCATGTGTTCCCTGGTCCATAACTTTGCATGAGTTGCGCCTCATATATGGGGAATAACTTTACGCCGGACGTACGACTTACACAAACCGCGTATATTATGCGCCGGGCGCAAGTACGTTCGTGAATCGCCATATTTCCCTCATTTATATATTTGAATCGAAAATCAATCTGAGCGCCACATGCGTCCAGCGTAAATATGCGCCCACTCTACGCCGGCGTAGGAAAGTTTCATCGGTGGGATGAAGCCTATTTTTAGGCGTATCTTAGTTTGTGGGTAGGCGCATAGACACCACGGCGCACATTTGTACTTACGTCGGCGCATCTGGAGATACATCGGCGTAAGTGCTTTGTGAATCCGGGCCTATGTTGTACATTACATACTCCTGACTTCTCCTCTCTCCCCCCACCCACTGCTATATATACACATATGGCTAGATTCAGGTAGAGCGGCTTAAATTTCCGCGGGCGTAACGTATCTCAGATACGCTACGCCGCCGTAAATTAGAGAGGCAAGTGCTGTATTCTCGAAGCTACTTTACGGCGGCGTAGCGTAAAGGGCGTAGCGTAAGCCCGCGTAATTCAAATTTGTTTGATGTAGGCATGTTTTATTTAAATTAAGTGTGACCCCACGTAATTGACGTTTTCTTCGAACTGCGCATGCGCCGCCTGTGGACGTATCCCAGTGCGCATGCTCCAAATTACGACACTAAGACGCATTGGTTTTCGACGTGAACGCAACTTACGGCCAGCCCCATTCTGAATCGACTTACGCAAACGACGTAAACGACGTACAATACGACGCTGTCCCGACGCTCATACTTAACATTGGCTGCGACACCTTTTTGTTGGAATAACTTTTCGCCTGAAAACGCCTTACGTAAACAGCGTATCTGTACTGCGACGGCCAGGCGTGAGTTTGTGAAATGGCGTAACTAGCTAATTTGTATATTTTAGGCGTAAACCCCCTATCGGCCAGCGTAAATATGCAGCTAAGATACGACGGCGTAGGAGACTTAGGCCGGTCGTTTCGAGAATACGCTTAAAGATACGACGGCGCAGATTCGGAGTTACGACGGCGTATCTACTGATACACTGGCGTAACACTACAAGAATCTGGCCAATAATATGTATTCTCTTTTGTTACACCCATTTCCTACCAGCTGGACATTTTATATCTGATGATTTGATTGGAGCAATCAATTATTGTTTTATCTCTGGAGTTGATCCCCTTTTAATGGCAATATTCTGTTTGCTTTGTTAGCAGCAGCTTGGCATTGCTGAGCCTCTCATTAACTAGGACCCCCAGGTCCCTTTCCATTCTAGATCCCCCCAGAGGTCCCCCCCCCCCCCCAGTGTATAGATTGCATTCATATTTTTGTCACCAAATGCCTTATTTTTACTCATTTGCCATGTAGTTGCCCCCCCCCCTATCTTGTTGCACATCCTGCGGAGAAGATATTGCCCTACTTAGCTTAGTATCATCCGCAAATACAGAGAGTTTACCCCTCCTCCGGGTCATTTATAAATACATTTAAATAGGATTGGTCCCAGCACAGAACCCTGGGGAACCCCACTACCCACCCCTGACCAATCGCAGTACTCTACATTTATCACCACCCTCTGAATTCGCCCCGGTGGCCACTTTTATAATCCATGTACTCACCCTATGGTCCATGCCAACGGACCTTACTTTATCCAGATACACAACATCTACGGACCTTCCTTAATCTAGATACACCATATCTAGGGGCCTTCCTTTATCCAGATACACCACGTCTACGGACCTTCCTTTATCTAGATACACCACGTCTACGGACCTTCCTTTATTCAGATACACCACATCTACGGGCCTTCCTCTATCCAGATACACCACGTCTACGGACCTTCCTTTATCCAGATACACCACGTCTACGGACCTTCCTCTATCCAGATACACCACGTCTACGGACCTTCCTCTATCCAGATACACCACGTCTACGGACCTTCCTTTATCCAGATACACCACGTCTACGGACCTTCCTTTATCCAGATACACCACGTCTACGGACCTTCCTTTATCCAGATACACCACGTCTACGGGCCTTCCTTTATCTAGATACACCACATATACGGGCCTTCCTTAATCTAGATACACCATATCTACGGGCCTTCCTTTATCCAGATACACCACGTCTACGGGCCTTCCTTTATCCAGATACACCACGTCTACGGGCCTTCCTTTATCCAGATACACCACGTCTACGGACCTTCCTTTATCCAGATACACCACGTCTACGGGCCTTTATCCTTTATCACCACATATACGGGCCTTCCTTATCTACATACACCACATATACGGGCCTTCCTTAATCTAGATACACCATATCTACGGGCCTTCCTTTATCCAGATACACCACGTCTACGGGCCTTCCTTTATCCAGATACACCACGTCTACGGGCCTTTCTTTATCTAGATACACCGCGTATATGGGCCTTCCTTTATCTAGATACACCGCGTATATGGGCCTTCCTTTATCTAGATACACCGCGTATATGGGCCTTCCTTTATCTAGATACACCACGTCTACGGGCCTTCCTTTATCCAGATACACCACGTCTACGGGCCTTTCTTTATCTAGATACACCGCGTATATGGGCCTTCCTTTATCTAGATACACCGCGTATATGGGCCTTCCTTTATCTAGATACACCACGTCTACGGACCTTCCTTTATCTAGATACACCACGTCTACAGGCCTTCCTTTATCCAGATACACCATGTCTACGGGCCTTCCTTTATCTAGATACACCACGTCTACGGGCCTTCCTTTATCTTGATGGCAACTCACCTCCTCATAGAAAGTTAATAGATTGGTTTGGCAAGAACGATTCTTCATGAATCCATGCTGATTGCTGCTAATGTTACCGTCCTCATTACTAAAATCTTGTATATAGTCCCTTATCACCCCCTCCAAGAGCTTACATACTATTGATGTTAGGCTGACTGGTCTGTAATTCCCAGGGATGTATCTTGGGCCCTTTTTAAATATTGGTGCAACATTGGCCTTTCTCCAATCGACTGGTACTTTTCCAGTCAGTAGACTGTTTGTAAAAATTAGAACAATGGTCTGGCAATTACTTGACTGAGTTTCTTAAGGATCCTCGGGTGCAAGCCATCTGGTCCCGGTGATTTAATAATGTTACATTTTTCAAGTCTATTTCTAATTCGGTCCTCTGTTAGCCATGGAGGTGCTTCCTGTGATGTGTCATGAGGATAGACACTGCAGTTTTGTTTACTGAACCGCCCCCCCCCCCCCCGATTCCCTTCCATTCATCATCCTTTATGGGGTCAATAATATCTGACCTTCCTTTCTTACTATTTATATACTTAAAGAATTTATTGGGATATTATTTTACCCTCCTCCGCTATGTGTCTTTCATGTTCTATCTTACGTTGATAATAATGTGATAACATCCTCCTATTTGTCAGTTACCCAATGATAATGGTCTTCAGCTTGAATCCAGCCTTCATCTTGGTTGGTTAGGGGAACCAATCAGCTCATGTCTAGTAATAATCTTTGTATTTCTATTTTAGTAGATGGACGGGAGATGAGGAAAACCTCAGAGGATTGTCTCACTTTGTCTCCAGACTGTAAAGTAGAAGATGAGGACATCACACAGTATAGTCCAGGAGAAAACCCGACTACCTCAAATGTCCATCCGGCACCACACAGTGTAGATGGACCATCGTATTCCTCTTATCCTGAGGAACCTCAGACTGTGCGGGACGGTGCCGGACCATCGTATTCCTCTTATCCTGAGGAACCTCAGACTGTGCGGGACGGTGCCGGACCATTGTATTCCTCTTATCCTGAGGAACCTCAGACTGTGCGGGACGGTGCCGGACCATCGTATTCCTCTTATCCTGAGGAACCTCAGACTGTGCGGGATGGTGCCAGACCATCGTATTCCTCTTATCCTGAGGAACCTCAGACTGTGCGGGACGGTGCCGGACCATCGTATTCCTCTTATCCTGAGGAACCTCAGACTGTGCGGGACGGTGCCGGACCATCGTATTCCTCTTATCCTGAGGAACCTCAGACTGTGTGGGACGGTGGCAGACCATCGTATTCCTCTTATCCTGAGGAACCTCAGACTGTGCGGGGCGGTGCCGGACCATCGTATTCCTCTTATCTTGAGGAACCCCAGACTGTGCGGGATGGTGCCGGACCATCGTATTCCTCTTATCCTGAGGAACCTCAGACTGTGCGGGACGGTGCCGGACCATCGTATTCCTCCTATCCTGAGGAACCTCAGACTGTGCGGGACGGTGCCGGACCATCGTATTCCTCTTATCCTGAGGAACCTCAGACTGTGCGGGACGGTGCCGGACCATCGTATTCCTCCTATCCTGAGGAACCTCAGACTGTGCGGGACGGTGCCGGACCATCGTATTCCTCTTATCCTGAGGAACCTCAGACTGTGCGGGACGGTGCCGGACCATCGTATTCCTCTTATCCTAAGGAACCTCAGACTGTGAGGGACAGTGCTATCCTTCCAACAGATAAGAGGTTTTTCTGTTCTGAGTGCGGGAAATGTTTTTCAACCAAGCCTGATCTTACCATACATAAAAGATTGCACACGGGAGAAAAACCGTATTCCTGCAGTGGGTGCGGGAAATGTTTTCCACAGATGTCCAGTCTTTACAGACATCGGAGATCTCACATGGGAGGGAAGCCGTATTCCTGTCCTGAGCGTGGGAAATGTTTTGTACAAAAATCAGAACTTGTAAAACATCTAAATTCTCACACAGGAGAAAACCCAGATACCTCAAATGTCCATCCGGCACCACACAGTGTAGATGGACCATCGTATTCCTCTTATCCTGAGGAACATCAGACTGTGGGGGACAGTGCCACACAGATGAGAAGCCGTTTTCCTGCCCTGAGTGTGGGAAATGTTTTGCACAGAAGTCTGTTCTTTACACACATCAGAGATGTCATAAGGGGGAGAAGCCATATTCCTGTCCTGAATGTGGGAGAAGTTGTGAAAGTAAATCAAAGCTTGTCACACATCAGAGGTGTCACACGGGGGAGAAGCCGTTTTCATGTCTTGAGTGCGGGAAAAGTTTTTCAGATAAGTCCGTTCTTTATAGACATCAGAGATCTCACACGAGGGAGAAGCCGTATTCCTGTTCTAAGTGTGGGAAATGTTTTTCACTAAAGTCACATCTTTATTCACATCAGAAATCTCACACAAGGGAGAAGATACTTTCCTGTCCTGAGTACGGGAATCGTCAGTCACAGAAGTCCTCTGTTTACAGTCATCTGAGATTGGACACGGAGGAGAATGAACTTTCCTGGTCTGAGTGAGGGAAATGTTCCTCACTGAAGCCCTGTCTTCCTGTACATCAGGGGCCCCACACAACCCTCGAGGTGTATTAGTGAGTGCGGGAAATGTCTTGTATATGAATGTTGCTGGACATGTGGGGAAGAAGCACACCCTGATATACACCTCAGATATACTCCATGGCTGATCTTCATCATGTAAGAAACACTTCATAAGGAGATCAGAGATCACCAAAGACATGGATGAAGTGTTGTCCCGTGTTGGCCGTTGATAGCAGGAGAAAAATAAAAATGGAGTCATTACCTCTCATTGGCTGAGTACATTTTGTGGTGTGGAGACTTAGAGGTCTATTATTGTCTTGCAAGAGGTCTGTTTTCTCAAGTCGTCTTCCAGGACGAAACGCGTTAACCCCACCACTTAAAAAGCGGTCCTCTAGGCCTTTTAAAATAAAAATGGAGTCATTCCCTCTCATTGGCTGAGTACATTTTGAGTAAAACAAGACAAAGGTCTATTTAATTATTCTTTTTTTTTTAAATAAAAACGAATATAAAAATTTTGGGCTGTATTTTATTTCTTGATCTTCTTGATGATTTCCTATGATTACTGGCTAGATTGTAAGCTTCTATGATCGGGACCCTCTGATTCCTCCTGTTTTAAAATGTAACTGTACTGTCTGCCCTCATGTCGTAAAGCGCTACGCAAACTGTTGGCGCCATATAAATCCTATATAATAATAATAATATATAAATCCTGTATAATCATAAGAATAATCTATCATTGAGCTAGGCAACTCCTATATCATATATATATATATATATATATATATATATATATATATATATATATATATATATTGTATATATATATATACATACAGTATATAATCCCCCTTGGTGGGACTGGAGATGACCCATCTATAAGGATATACAATACATACACACACAGCACAAGGCTGTGGTCACACTACGAGACGTTCCTCGGGGGCTGCAGTTCCTATTAGATCCACAAGATGGTGATCTCACTTCTACCATAGAGACAGGAAGTCTTTATGGAAAACAGGAAGTGATGTCAGGTATAAATAGGAATTTCCGGGTGAGAGGTGAGTTGGAAGGACGTAGAGAGGAGACATTGCTAAAAGTGGTAAGATGATGGAGAATCAGCCGCCCCTCACATCACCGGGTAAGAGGAGACTTTATTGTACAGGAGAGAGCAGTACGGAGGCTCCACCCCCATCCCCCATCATCTGATAAACACATAGAAACAATGGATTCAGTCAGTGTGTGTGTTTCCTACAGATGGATCCAGTAATGGGAACCCACCAGAGAGATGTCCCCGTCCTCTGTATTCCCGGGATTATTCCACACAGGAAGGTCACACCATCCCCCACCATCATCAGGTAGATGAGGAACAATCACTGATCGTATCATTAGGATCTGTACATTATCTGCATTGTTACCATTGATGTCATTTTTATTCTATATTCAGAGTGGAAACCTGAGAGATCCTAAAGTTGAGGTTAAAGAAGAGATAAAAGAGGAGAATGATGAGGATGGGGTGATGGAGGAAGGTCACACCATCCCCCACCATCATCAGGTAGATGAGGAACAATTATTGGTGGTTATGATTTATACACAAACATGTTTGTTATAATGAATGTTTTATTATATATTCAGAGTGGAAACCTCGGGGATGATAATATTGATGTTAAAGAAGAGTATAAAGAGGAGGATGAGGAGTATGGAGTGATGGAGGAGTTTTCAGAAGGACACAAGGATATGATGGAGCCACCTAATACCAGGAACCCACCAGAGAGATGTCCCCGTCCTCTGTATTCCCGGGATTCCACACAGGAAGGTCACATCATCCCTCACTGTTACAAGGTCGGTGGGGCGGAGCATCTAGAACATGGACTGGTGGAGATGATGTGTGGGTTTTGTATGTAAGTTTATATCTTACAGATGATATTCTCTCTCATTCTCTTGGTTTAGAGTGGAGATCCAATCGATATAGAATTTGAGGTGAAATCAGAAGAAGAAGAGACGTATGTGAGGGATGATCAGCAGTCTATGGAGGAGGATGGAATAACGGGGACATTTATAGAGGAGGACACTCCTACAGAGATCAGCACAGGTGGGTCATTAACACTAAATCCATTCCTCCACCCATACTGCTCACTGATTGGTCCAGAGTAGGGCGGGGACTGGGTGATATCAGCCTGTAATCCCCTGGTCACTTTCCTGAGCTGTGTTCCCCGTCCTGTATTCCTGTATTTCTCTCGGATAATCTTCCTTCTCTGTGCTGCAGACACAATTTATGTCTCTAGACTGGATTTATGGAGATTCTGGGGTTCAGCTCAAAGCAAAATGTTGATTTCCACCATAGGGTTTGCTCAATCTAAACATGTAATGCAGGGATGTCAAACTCAATTTCATTGTGGGACACATCAGCATTCTGCTTGCCCTCAAAGAACTGGGTGTACCTGCAATGCTGCGTACACACGATCGCAAATCGCGTTCTTGACGGTCGGAATTTGGTGTGACCTTGCGTATGCAACACAAAGTTTGAGCCAACATTCCATCGGAAAAAAATCTACGGTTTTCTTGTCGGATTTGTCGGATTAGGCTATATAAAAAAAAATACTCAGAAAATAGGTACAGGAACTCAACCCATTACTCTAACAGGGTGAAGATCTTAAGGTGAGAATGTATTAAGTGCAGAGAGAGTGCAGCTTCAGAGGGGCCCTATAACGAGACCCTGCTCGCTCGGTTCCACTCTCCCGACACTCCTCTGCTGCTATTGAATCAGATTGCAGATCGCGAAGTAAAGTCCACTCTATACAGTAAAGAACCCTCTACGCTGTTTAAGGTAAATGCTTTTCTTTTCATTTTAGTGGCCACGTGTCTTGTTAAACTCCCTTCTATGGAAACGTTTTCTCCCCATTGTGGGGTCACCAGTACGATATTTGTACAATGAAATCATCTCCCCCTCTCATCGTCTCTTCTCCAGAGAGAATAAGTTCAGTGCTCGCAACCTTTCCTCATTACTAATATCTCCAGACCTTTTATTAGCTTTGTTGTCCTTCTTTGTACTCACTCTATTTCCAGCACTTCCTTCCTGAGGACTGGTGCCCAGAACTGGACGGCATACTCCAGGTGCGGCCGGACCAGAGTCTTGTAGAGCGGGAGAATTATCGTTTTGATCTCTGGAGTTGATTCCCTTTTTAATGGCAATATTCTGTTTGCCTTGTTAGCAGCAGCTTGGCATTGCTGAGCCTCTCATCTACTAGGATTCTCAGGTCCTTTTCCATCCTGGATTCCCCCCCAGAGGTCCCTCCCCATACCTGAGCTGCTCCCTCCCCCATTGCTGAGCCTATCACCTACTAGGACCCACAGATCCTTTTCCATCCTAGATTTCCCCCAGAGGTCCCCCCAGTGTATAGATTGTATTCATATTTTTGCCACCCAAATGCATTATTTTACATTTTTCTACATTGAACCTCATTGTCCATGTAGTTGCCCCCCCTCCCCCATTCATTTGTTCAGATATTCTTGAAAGGTTTACACATCCTGCGGAGAAGTTTTTGCCCTGCTTAGCTTAGTATCGTCCGCAAATACAGAGATTGAACTGTTTACCCCATCCTCCAGGTCATTTATGACCCAGCACAGAACCCTGGGGGACCCCACTACCCACCCTGACCATTCCGAGTACTTCCCATTCATCATTACTCTCTGAACTCCCCTTGTAGACAGTTTTCAATCCATGTGCTCACCCTATGGTCCTTGTACTCCCCCTATGGTCCTTGTACTCCCCCTATGGTCCATGTACTCCCCCTATGGTCCTTGTACTCCCCCTATGGTCCTTGTACTCCCCCTATGGTCCATGTACTCCCCCTATGGTCCTTGTACTCCCCCTATGGTCCTTGTACTCCCCCTATGGTCCATGTACTCCCCCTATGGTCCTTGTACTCCCCCTATGGTCCAAGCCAACGGACCTTATTTTGTACATTAAACGTTTATGGGGAACTGTGTCAAATGCCTTTACCTAGATACACCACGTCTACGCGCCTTCGTTTATCCAGATACACCACGTCTACAGGCCTTCCTTTATCTAGATACACCATGTCTACGGGCCTTCCTTTATCTAGATACACCACATCTACGGGCCTTCCTTTACTTAGATACACCACATCTACGGGCCTTCCTTTATCCAGATACACCACGTCTACGGGTCTTCCTTTATCCAGATACACCACATCTACGGGCCTTCCTTTATCTAGATACACCATGTCTACGGGCCTTCCATTACCTAAATACACCATGTCTACGGACGTTTCTTTATCCAGATACACAACGTCTACGGGCCTTCCTTTATCCAGATACCACCACGTCTACGGGCCTTCCTATATCTAGATACACCACATCTACGGGCCTTCCTATATCTAGATACACCACATCTACGGGCCTTCCTTTATCTAGATACACCACGTCTACAGGCCTTCCTTTATCTAGATACACCACGTCTACAGGCCTTCCTTTATCTAGATGGCAACTCACCTCCTCATAGAAGGTTAATAGATCGGTTTGGCAAGAACGGTTCCCCATGAACCCATGCTGATTACTGCTAAAGATACCGTTGTCATTACTAAAATCTTGTATATAGTCCCTTATCATCCTCTCAAAGAGCTTACATACTATTGATGTTAGGCTGACTGGTCTGTAATTCCCAGGGATGTATTTTGTCCCTTTTTTAATATTGGTGGTACATTGGAGAAAAGCCAATCTGCTGGTACCATTCCAGTCAGTAGACTGTTCATAAAAATTAGGAACTGTTCATAAAAATTAGTTCCTTAAGTAGTTTAGGGTGCAAGCCACCCAGTCCTGGTGATTTATTAATGTTAGACTTGAAAAATGTCTTTCTAATCCTGTCCTCTGTTACCCATGGAGGTGCTTCCTGTGATGTGTCATGAGGATAAACACTGCAGTTTTGGTTATTGAAGCCCCCCGATTCCCTTGTGAAGACTGAGGAGAAGAACAAATGTAATATCTCCGCCATCTCCCCATCCTTTGTCCTTCCTCATTCTTTATGGGGCCAATATGGTCTGTCCCCTTTTTTTTTTTACTGTTTACATACTTAAAGAATTTCTTGGGAATTATTTTGCTCTCCTATCCTATGTGTGTTTCATGTTCTATTCTATATGTTGATAATAATGTGATAATATCCTCCTATTTGTCAGTTACCCAATGATGGTGGTCTTCAGCTTGAATCCATCCTTCATCTTGGTTGGTTAGGGGCAACCAATCAGCTCATGTCTAGTAATAATCTTTGTATTTGTATTTTAGTAGATGGACGGGAGATGAGGAAAACCTCAGAGGATTGTCTCACTTTGTCTCCAGACTGTAAAGTAGAAGATGAGGACATCACACAGTATAGTCCAGGAGAAAACCCGACTACCTCAAATGTCCATCCGGCACCACACAGTGTAGATGGACCATCGTATTCCTCTTATCCTGAGGAACCTCAGACTGTGCAGGATGGTGCCGGACCATCGTATTCCTCTTATCCTGAGGAACCTCAGACTGTGTGGGACGGTGCCGGACCATCGTATTCCTCTTATCCTGAGGAACCTCAGACTGTGCGGGACGGTGCCGGACCATCGTATTCCTCTTATCCTGAGGAACCTCAGACTGTGCGGGACGGTGTCGGACCATCGTATTCCTCTTATCCTGAGGAACATCAGACTGTGCGGGACGGTGCCGGACCATCGTATTCCTCTTATGCTGAGGAACCTCAGACTGTGCGGGACGGTGCCGGACCATCGTATTCCTTTTATCCTGAGGAACCTCAGACTGTGCGGGACGTTGCTGGACCATCGTATTTCTCTTATCCTGAGGAACCTCAGACTGTGCGGGATGGTGCCGGACCATCGTATTCCTCTTATTCTGAGGAACCTCAGACTGTGCGGGACGGTGCCGGACCATCGTATTCCTCTTATCCTGAGGAACCTCAGACTGTGCGGGACGGTGCCAGACCATCGTATTCCTCTTATCCTGAGGAACCTCAGACTGTGAGGGAGGGTGCCGGCCTTCGAAAACGTAAGAGGTTTTCCTGTACGGAGTGCGGAAAGCGTTTCCGTTCTAACTATGATCTTAATGTGCATAAAAGATCTCACACCAGAGAGAAGCCTTTTTCCTGTGCTGAGTGCGGGAAATGTTTCTATTCTAAATCCCATCTTAATGTTCATAAAAGTTTTCACACAGGTGAGAGGCCGTATTCCTGTCCTGAGTGCAATAAATGTTTCTCAGTGAAGTCCCATCTTTCCATACATCAGAGATCTCACACGGGTGAGAAGCCGTATCCCTGTCCTGAGTGTGGGAAATGCTTTTCGCAGATGAGCAGTTTTTCTAGACATCAGAGGTCTCACACAGGTGAGAAGCCATATTCCTGTCCTGAGTGCGGGAAATGTTTTTCACAGAAGTCCATTCTTGACATACATAAGACATCGCACATGGGACAGAAACCGTATTACTGTTCTGAATGCGGAAAATGTTTTTCACAGATAACCAATCTTTCCATACATCAAAGATTGCACACAGGTGAGAAGCCGTATTCCTGTCGTGAGTGCGGGAAATGTTTTTCACAGATAACCAATCTTTACAGACATCAGAGATCTCACACAGGGGAGAAGCCGTATTCCTGTCCTAAATGTGGGAAAAGTTTTGTACATAAATCAAGGCTTGTCACACATCAGAGGACTCACACGGGGGAGAAGCCGTTTTCCTGTCTTCAGTGCGGGAAATGTTTTTCAGATAAGTCCAATCTCTATAATCATCAGAGGACTCACACGAGGGAGAAGCCGTATTCCTGTCCAGAGTGCAGGAAATGTTTTTCAAAGAAGTCACATCTTTATACACATCAGATATCCCACACGGGTGAGAAGCCTTATTCCTGCCCTGAATGTGGGGAAAGTTTTGTATATAAATCAAGGCTTGTCATACATCAGAAATCTCACATGAGGAAAACGCCACTTTCCTGTCCTGAGTACGGGAATTGTCAGTCACAGAAGTCCTCTGTTTACAGTCATCTGAGATTGGACACGGTGGAGAATGAACTTTCCTGGTCTGAGTGAGGGAGATGTTCCTCACTGAAGTCCCGTCTTCCTGTACATCAGGGGTCCCACACAACCCTCGAGGTGTATTAGTGAGTGCGGGAAATGTCTTGTATATGAATGTTGCTGGACATGTGGGGAAGAAGCACACCCTGATATACACCTCAGATATACTCCATGGCTGATCTTCATCATGTAAGAAACACTTCATAAGGAGATCAGAGATCACCAAAGACACGGATGAAGTGTTGTACCGTGTTGGCCGTTGATAGCAGGATAAAAATAAAAATTCAGTCATTACCTCTCATTGGCTGAGTACATTTTGTGTAAATGTTTTAATAAAAACTAATATAATAATTGTGGGCTGTATTTTATTTCTTGATGATTTTCATATGATTATTGGCTCCATCTAGTGAGCATGATGTTGTGTTGCACCATTTTTACTAATGGAGGTACAGTATTTCTGGAAAAAATACCACATTATAGCCATTAGATGGAGCTAAAGATCAAAGGAAATTCATTAAATTACGGACAGAATTTCTCATGGATGGTTAAATGCTATGAGATAGACCCCTTAGTTTCCTTCAGCAGACATGGATTGCTACAAATAACTGAGATCATCCTCACGCACTTATGAGTACAGCAGGCATCGAACAATATAAATTAAATAAACGAACAATAATAATCCAAACACTTGTAGCGCCCTAGTTGTGAAGAAAATATATTCTGACACATGCCGCATACACACGACCGTTTTTCCTCTACGTGATCCCTCTCAAGCCTGCTTTGCATACACACGATCGTGATAAAAAGCTCAAGCAAAGCGCGGTGACCTACAACGCGTGCGACGGCACTATAAAGGGGAAGTTCCATTCGAATGGGGACACCCTTGGGGATTGATTATGCAAATATCCCCTCTCATAACTTGCTTCTGAGCATGCACGACCATTTTTCACGACGAGAAAAAAACGACGACGTGAAAAACGTACAGAAAAAATAGAGCAGGTTCCTAATTTTTTAATGGTCATTTTTCTCGTCGTAAAAAATGCTCTGGAGCCTACACACAATTGTTTTAATGACGTTTAATGGAATTTTTCTCGTCATGAAAAACGGTCGTGTGTACGTGGCATTACAGTAGCTGTGTGAGTAAGGTAATTAGCCGGGGGTTACTATGGGCCAGGCTGGAGGAATCTACGGGTCAGGCCTCTGGTACCTCCACCTTGATTTTAGAATCTACCAGAAGTTTCTAGAAGCTAGTGGGTGAAGGTGTAGAGCAGTGGTTCTCAACCTGGGGGTCGGGACTCCCTTGGGGGTCAAATAAGGATTTGCCAGAGGTCCCCAAAACCTGGGCTGTTCCTCAAGCCTGCGGTTGCACACTCAGCCTCTTCACAGCTGCCCAGTTTGCGGCAATGCTGGGGGGGCAGGGACTAGAGGTCAGCTGACTGGTGAGGAATGTGAAGTGGGAGGGGCTGGAGGAGAATCTGCTGATTTCGGCATAGGTGTCACTGCTACAAGAAATCACAAAGTTGGAGACACAGTGAGTAACACTACCTGTGATTAGAGTTGCCTTTAAAAGTCCCCACTACAGTTCTCCAATCAGCAGGTGACCTTGATCAAGAGCACCTAAATTGGCTAATCCCAACTCCCCACCAGCACCGCCATTCACCCCAACTTCCCGCCAGCACTGCCACTGATCCTAACTCCCCGCCAGGGAGTAAAAGAAGGAATAAAAATAGAGAATACATGGAAGGGAGAGGAAAAGAGGGGGAGGAACAAAGAAAAAGGGAGAGAAAGAATAAGAGAAAGAACAAGAAAGACGTCTAGAGAGGGATGGGGATAACAAACAAGAAATTAGGATGGAGAGAGATAAAAGGGAAATAACGGAGAACAGAGAGGAACATCCTAAAATGTACTATACAGGGTTTTAATACTGTACAAGTGGAAGGGACTCAGGGAGTGCTAAATGTCCGTGGGTTAGGGGCGCAAATTACTTGTCTTACCTTGGATGCCAAAAACCCACGATAAGAAAATTATTTTACTGTTAGGGGTCCCCACAACTTGAAAAATTTTGTCAAGGGGTCATGGCCCTAGACAGGTTGAGAACCACTGGTGTAGAGGCTATGATCTGCATATTGATGGGAATCTGACCAATCCCCCAGGTAGGTGGCTTGGCAGTGATTGGGTCAGCACATACATTTTGTTGAGCCTGAGCAGTAGGGATAAGCCTTGTTTGGTTCGCACCAGAACTTTCGAAAAATTGCGAACGTTCGGAACCAAGTAACGAACACCATT
This sequence comes from Rana kukunoris, assembly GCA_029574335.1. NCBI lineage: Eukaryota > Metazoa > Chordata > Amphibia > Anura > Ranidae > Rana > Rana kukunoris. The sequence continues at coordinate 378,519 of JAJQKJ010002038.1, forward strand.
GAAATCTATGGGACTCAAACTGAAAAAAAACAAAAGTGCCCATTTTGAAGGATTGTATCCAAGTAATTGGGCATACAGTGGTTCTGGGGATCTGGGTACTGGCCTGGGGGGGCATGTATCAATGAAAAAAAGTTTGTAAAAAACTGAATTTATTGATGCTTAAAGTGAACGCATAAGAATGAGAAATAAAGGAAAATTCCTTTCACTATAGTGCCTGGGGAGTCCCGTAGTCTACCTATAAAGTGGTACATATGTACTGTGTATAGAACCTGCTGCAGCAATTATTGCATTTATAAAGCCCAATTATTTTTTATTTTCTCGAAAGCTTTCTTTATTTTGTAAACGGCTTGCAGAGCCAGTCTGTATGACGAGGCCACAATGTAGTGCACTGGGAACAAGAAAGAAAGAAGTAACAGGTGCAGAGAAATTGGGCTTTGGGTGTTGGTGGCGCCTTCACGCGGTAACCCTATGGAGGTACTCTCAATGACAGCAAGAATTGCAATAATATATACCTGTGAGTGAGTGACTGAGAAACTTGGGGGTAGATTCAGGTAGAATAGCCTATCTTTAGGCGTGCCTAGAGTCTGGTATTTACACTAAGCCGCCGCAACTTTTTCAGGCAAGTGCTTTATTCATAAAGCACTTGCCTGTAAAGTTGAGGCGGCGTAGCGTAAATCACCCGGCCGAATTCAAATTCGGCGGGTAGGGGGCGTGTATTATTTAAATGGAGCGCGTCCCCATGACAAACGAACTGCGCATGCGTCGGCTGTGATTGGTTCCCAGTGCGCATGCTCCAAATCTCGACGTCAATTCAGCGTGTAAACGACGTGAACGGCACTTACGCAAAGCCCTATTCGCGATTGTATTACGTAAACGACGGGGAAAAAAGCGCCGGCACGCCATCCGTACTTAACATTGCCTGCGACTCATATAGCAGGAATAACATTACGACGGTACTACGCTAACACAAAGCAACGTAAAAAAATAGCGCTGGCCGGGCGTACGTTCGGGAATCGGCGTATAGGCTCATTTGCATATTTTAGACGGGAATGCCACCTAGCGGCCAGCCTAAAATATGAAAATAAGATTAGACAGCGTAAGAGACTTACGCATGTCTGATCTATGGAAAATCTATGCTAAACTGATTTTATGAATCAGTGGCATAGATTGGAGGTCAAAAACGCAGAGATAAGACGGCTTATCTGGAGATAAGCCGACTTACCTTCTACCTGAATCTACCCCTAGGTGTCCATTTCTCTTTTGTCCTCAGAAGAGATGAGTTTTGATCTTTCTCCTAAAGGCCAAGTGGTTCCATAGTCTGGGTCCCTGGACCGCAAATCTTCTTTCTCCTTTGGACTTGTATCTGGCTTTGGGTATTTGGAGTAGATTTTGGTTGGTGGATCGCAGAACGCGATTGGTGTTGTGAGCTTTTAGTTTTTCGCATAGATATTGGGGGCATTTCCCAGAATACACTTATGCGTCAAACACGCCTTGAAAGTAATTCTGTCTTTTACTGGCAACCAATGAAGGGATCTCAGAGAAGATGAGATTGATTCTCGTGTTTTTTTCCCAGTCACAAGTCTAGCGGCCGTATTTTGAACAACTTGCAGAGTGATTTGGTATTTGGGGAGTCCAAGATAGAGGGCATTTGCATAGTCCAGTCTAGAGTTGATAATTGTTCAAACCACGACTGCTATGTCTTCTTTTGGGATTAAGGAGGTAAGTCTGCATAGTAGGCGCAGCAGATGATGCGATCAGCTGATTACTGACCCTATTTGCGCATCCATTGTCATGTTGGTGTCGAAAAATGACCCCGAGACTTTTGACTTTGGTGTTAGGGGCGATGGTTTTACCCAGAATTGGCGGGGGTATCCATGTTGTTGCGGGATGATTTTTTCAGGTGGCGTGAAACAGATGCGGAAAAATTTGTCTTTGGGTGCTAATTGTGCTCATGAAACCTACACCAAATATATTCTTCCAGGTGAAATCAACACCCACAACGCTAGGCAGCTTAGAAATCTTGCAAAAATTCCACATCCCAAAAACACTTAATTGGCATCAGGGTCTTCATACAGTAGCTGCTGGTAATCCAGGACTGATTTTGATAAATGTCAGCCAGTCCACAGAGTCTGTGGACAGACGTGCTCTATTATCAGTAACAGAATCTCTGGCATCACTGAATAACCATTAGGAAAGCATGCTGGATGTGGGGTAGCCCAGCATCTTAATTGCATACTGGGCAAGTTCTGGCCAGTGGTCTAGTCTCATGAGCCAGTAACCTAGTGAATAATCAACTGGAAAGCTCTCCATCTCTGTTTTCAGCAGCGCTGTGTCCCTGTCACTGACCATGACCACAGCCTCTGACTATTTCCGCAGCCTCCGACCATGTCTGCAGCCCCTGACCATGTTCACACTCTATAATTATCTCCTGTATCATGTCTGCCGATTCTATCAATCTCTTGTATCATGTCAGCTTAACTGCCTGATTTATAACATGCTCACCGGGTAGAAGTCAACTTTGGCGATTCTGCAGTGGATGCACATGCAGCACAGGGCTATCAGCGAGTACCTGTGTGAGTATGGCACAATGACACGCTTGGGCTGGCTCGGCTTTTTTTCCCTACACCAATGGCTGCTTATAAAGGATGCATGCACTGCACTGTTACCATTTGAGGAGGCAAATAGGATGGTGAGCCGTAACAATGCAAGCATCAGTGACACAATCCTTGCTGTGTTCCTGCATTGCATTATGGACAGGGCACTCAAGGCAAGAGCAGTGGGAGGAATAGGAGGACTTCCCTTCCTCTCAAAGCCTGCAATTCTTGCCACATCACAAAACACACAAGAGGAGAGGTGGACCTCTTGCTCGGGCAGCTGCTGTGGACTGCGCCCTAGTCTCTGCTTGGGTGATGGAGGATGAGGATGATTAAGTAAACCAGTCCACCACCTCCTCTGCATGCTGTGGCTGGATAGCATGGGCAACATCACTAAACAGAGGAAATGATGCCCTGCCTGAGGACTGACCACGTCCACCTTTTCCTGTGGAGACCTACGCTGCTGGCCCCCTCACAGTGCCATGAGAACATCTGCCTCTCCTTGTTTAACAGGCTGCTCTATATTTCGATCGCACACGTTTCTGGTAGATATGGCTCATAAAATGGTGGTTGCTGCAGCGATTACCAGTTGGGTTCTGGAAACGTCAAACAAGCATACATATTCGCCAGCACACCATGGATTGACAATTTTCGTCCAAAAGTTTTAATGAAAAGCAATTACATCACAAGAGAAAATGAACCCCATATCTCAAAATATATTTCTCTCCCCCTTGGTGGGAGTGGAGATGACCCCATCTATAAGGATATACAGTACATACACACACAGCACAAGGCCGTCTTTGCACTACGAGACGTTTCTTGGGGCTGCAGTTCCTATTAGATCCACAAGATGGTGAGCTCACTTCTACCATAGAGACAGGAAGTCTCAATGGAAAACAGGAAGTGATGTCAGGTACAGACAGGAAGTGATGTCAGGTATAAATAAGAATTTCCGGGTAAGAGGCGAGTTGGAAGAACGTAGAGAGGAGACATTACTGAAAGTGGTAAGATGATGGACAATCAGCCGCCCCTCACATCACCGGGTAAGAGGAGACTTTATTGTACAGGAGAGAGCAGTACGGAGGCTCCACCTAGATCCCCCATCATCTGATAAACACATAGAAACAATGGATTCAGTCAGTGTGTGTGTTTCCTACAGATGGATCCAGTAATGGGAACCCACCAGAGAGATGTCCCCGTCCTCTGTATTCCCGGGATTCCACACAGGAAGAACACACCATCCCCCACCATCATCAGGTAGATGAGGAACAATCACTGATCGTATCATTAGGATCTGTACATTATCTGCATTGTTACCATTGATGTCATTTTTATTATATATTCAGAGTGGAGACCTGAGAGATCCTAAAGTTGAGGTTAAGGAAGAGATAAAAGAGGAGGATGATGAGGATGGGGTGATGGAGGAAGAACACAAAGATCTATACCAGGACACCATGGAGGAGTCATCCAGCTACAGAAACCCCCCAGAGAGATGTCCCCGTCCTCTGTACTCCCGGGATTCCACACAGGAAGGTCACACCATCCCCCACCATCATCAGGTAGATGAGGAACAATTATTGGTGGTTATGATTTATACACAAACATGTTTATTACAATGAATGTTTTATTATATATTCAGAGTGGAAACCTCGGGGATGATAATATTGATGTAAAAGAAGAGTATAAAGAGGAGGATGAGGAGTATGGAGTGATGGAGGAGTTATCAGAAGGACACAAGGATATGATGGAGCCACCTAATACCAGGAACCCCCCAGAGAGATGTCCCCGTCCTCTGTATTCCCGGGATTCCACACAGGAAGGTCACACCATCCCCCACTGTTACAAGGTCGGTGGGGCGGAGCATCTAGAACATGGACTGGTGGAGATGATGTGTGGATTTTGTATGTAAGTTTATATCTTACAGATGATATTCTCTCTCATTCTCTTGGTTTAGAGTGGAGATCCAATCGATATAGAATTTGAGGTGAAATCAGAAGAAGAAGAGAGGTATGTGAGGGATGATCAGCAGTCTATGGAGGAGGATGGAATAACGGGGACATTTATAGAGGAGGACACTCCTACAGAGATCAGCACAGGTGGGTCATTAACACTAAATCCATTCCTCCACCCATACTGCTCACTGATTGGTCCAGAGTAGGGGGGGGGACTGGGTGATATCAGCCTGTAATCCCCTGGTCACTTTCCTGAGCTGTGTTCCCCGTCCTGTATTCCTGTATTTCGCTCGGATAATCTTCCTTCTCTGTGCTGCAGACACAATTTATGTCTCTAGACTGGATTTATGGAGATTCTGGGGTTCAGCTGGCTGCAAAATGTTGATTTTCCCCATAGGGTTTGCTTGACCTAGACACCTGGGGTATGTACCTTGGGTCTTCTGCCCCATGCCCGGGTCTAGTGAGATCTCTGACAGAACAATTCTCCCGGGTTACTTGCTCTGTTATTTGCTGGCTGTGCCGGGTGGAGGGATATGTCTGTATAGTCTCAGACCCAAGTCACTGAGTGCAGTCTCAGGAGATGAGAGGCAGCGGTGTGGGATCTCTGCAACTTGTCTCATGTAAACATTTTGCCACTGATTACTAAATACCAAAATTATCCTGACCCCTCACTATATACTCTATGGCCCGGATTCACAGACATCGGCGCATATTTATGCCGCCGTAGCATATCTTCTTTGCGCTACGCCGATGCAGGGCTGAGAGGCAAGCACAGAATTCACAAAGCACTTGCTCTCAAAACTACGCTGGGTTTCTAAGGCGTAAGCGGAAGTGGGCGTGAGCCATGCAAATGAGGCGTGACCCCATGTAAATGGGCCGAGTGCCAGACAAGTACTTAGAACGAACTGCGAATGCGTAGTGTTGTGGGCGCATCCCAGTGCGCATGCTCACAATCACGTCAAAACAACTGGCTAAGATACGTCAGATCACTGCCTACGGTGTGAACGTAACCTACGCCCAGCCCTATTCACGTACAACGTAAAATTTGACGGCATATGTTCCCTGGTCCATTGCATGAGTTGCGCCTCATATATGGGGAATAACTTTACGCCGAATGTACAACTTACACAAACCGCGTATATTATGCGCCGGGCGCAAGTACGTTCGTGAATCGCCGTATTTCCCTCATTTACATATTTGAATCGAAAATCAATGGGAGCGCCACATGCGTCCAGCGTAAATATGCGCCCACTCTACGCCGGCGTAGGAAAGTTTCATCGGTGGGATGAAGCCTATTTTTAGGCGTATCTTAGTTTGTCGGTCGGCGCATAGATACGACGGCGCACATTTGTACTTACGTCGGCGTATCTGGAGATACATTGGCGTAAGTGCTTTGTGAATCCGGGCTTATGTTGTACATTACATACTCCTGACTTCTCCTCTCTCCCCCCCACCCACTGCTATATATACACATATGGCTAGATTCAGGTAGAGCGGCTTAAATTTTCGCGGGTGTAACGTATCTCAGATACGCTACGCCGCCGTAAATTAGAGAGGCAAGTGCTGTATTCTCGAAGCTACTTTACGGCGGCGTAGCGTAAAGGGCGTAGCGTAAGCCCGCGTAATTCAAATTTGTTTGATGTGGGCATGTTTTATTTAAATTAAGTGTGACCCCACGTAATTGACGTTTTCTTCGAACTGCGCATGCGCCGTCCGTGGACGTATCCCAGTGTGCATGCTCCAAATTACGACGCTAAGACGCATTGGTTTTGACGTGAACGTAACTTACGGCCAGCCCCATTCTGAATCGACTTACGCAAACGACGTAAACGGCGTACAATACGACGCTGTCCCGACGCTCATACTTAACATTGGCTGCGCCATCTTTTTGTTGGAATAACTTTTCGCCTGAAAACGCATTACGTAAACAGCGTATCTGTACTGCTACGGCCGGGCTTGAGTTCGTAAATTGGCGTAACTAGCTAATTTGTAAATTTTAGGCGTAAACCCCCTATCGGCCAGCGTAAATATGCAGCTAAGATACGACGGCGTAGGAGACTTACGTCGGTCGTATCTTAGCAAGACTTAAGCGTATCTCATTTCGAGAATACGCTTAAAGATACGACGGATACGCCGGCGTAGCTCTACGAGAATCTGGCCAATAATATGTATTCTCTTTTGTTACACCCATTTCCTACCAGCTGGACATTTTATATCTGATGATTTGATTGGAGAAATAAATTATTGTTTTATCTCTGGAGTTGATCCCCTTTTAATGCCAATATTCTGTTTGCTTTGTTAGCAGCAGCTTGGCATTGCTGAGCCTCTCATCTACTAGGACCCCAAGGTCCTTTTCCATCCTAGATCCCCCCCCCCAGAGGTCCCCCCCCCCCCAGTGTTTAGATTGAATTCATATTTTTGCCACCCAAATGCCTTATTTTTAATTTTTCTACATTGAACCTCATTTGCCATGTAGTTGCCCCCCCCCCCCCCCCCATTCATTTGTTCAGATCTTCTTGCAAGGTTTCCACATCCTGCAGAGAAGTTATTGCCCTGCTTAGCTTAGTATCTTCTGCAAATACAGAGATTGAGCTGCTTAACCCATCCTCCAGCTCGTTTATGAAAAAATTAAGGACAGAACCCTGGGGGACCCCACTACCCACCCCGAGTACTTCCCACCCCCGACCATTCCGAATACTCCCCATGGTCCATGCCAACTGACCTTATTTTGTACAGTAAACATTTTATGGGGAACGGTGTCAAATGCTTTTGAAAAATCTAGATACACCACATCTATGGACCTTCCTTTATCCAGATACACCACGTCTACGGGCCTTCCTTTATCTAGATACACCACGTCTACGGGCCTTCCTTTATCTAGATAAACCACGTCTACGGGCCTTCCTCTATCCAGATACACCACGTCTACGGACCTTCCTTTATCCAGATACACCACGTCTATGGACCTTCCTTTATCCAGATACACCACGTCTACAGACCTTCCTTTATCCAGATACACCACCTCTACAGGCCTTCCTTTATCCAGATACAACCCATCTACAGGCATTCCTTTATCTAGATACACCACGTCTACAGACCTTCCTTTATCCAGATACACCACGTCTACGGACCTTCCTTAATCTAGATACACCACGTCTACGGACCTTCCTTAATCTAGATACACCACGTCTACGGACCTTCCTTTATCCAGATACACCACGTCTACAGACCTTCCTTTATCCAGATACACCACGTCTACGGACCTTCTTTTATCTAGATACACCACGTCTACAGGCCTTCCTTTATCTAGATACACCACGTCTACAGGCCTTCCTTTATCCATATACAACCCATCTACAGGCATTCCTTTATCTAGATCAGGGGTGTCAAACTCAATTTCGTCGAGGGCCGCATCAGCAGTGTGGTTGCCCTCAAAGGGCCAGTTGTATATGGGTCGCACTACATACAGAGTGCAGAGTTCAGGATTACATCAGGATTATGCTATGTACGGAGTGCAGGGTTCAACAGTGTGCTACGTACAGAGGGTAGGGATTCAGGGGTATGCTACGTACACAGTGTAGAAATTCAGGGGTACGCTACATACAGAGGGCAGGAATTTAGGTATGTAAAAAAGGTATGTATACAGAGGGTAGGGATTCAGGGGTACGCTATGTACAGAGGGCAGGAATTCAGGGGTACGCTACATACAGAGGGCAGGAATTTAGGGGTACGCTACATACAGAGGGTAGGGAGTCAGGGGTACACTACATACAGAGGGTAGGGAGTCAGGGGTACACTACGTACAGAGGGCAGGGAGTCAGGGGTGCGCTACGTACAGAGGGCAGGAATTTAGGGGTGCGCTATGTACACAGGGCAGGAACTCAGGGATTGCTCTATATCAGGTTGCAGGCTTTTCCTGCATTTTCTGACAGTGCGCCAAAGATGCAGCATGTAGGAATTTTATTGCGCTTTCAGAAAATGCAGAAAAAACACACAACCTATTAAAAATCATAGGACTGTGGGTAAAACACAGGAAAACTGCAGATACACCAGCAATGGGCCAAAACACAGCAAGCACCAGGGGACCAAGCACTGCCACAGGCTGATGACACAATTTGGCTGCAGTTATAACAACTACTGCTGGAGAAAAAAGTTTAAAAAACGAGGGGAAGGGAGATAAGAGTCACTGAGCTCTCACTTTGATGGTCCCTGGAGGTTTATCACTGAGAGGTATCCTGTGTACCTTCTATCTGCCGGCTGCTCTGTTCATAATATCCCAGCTGCATGGCTTCTTCACTCACTGCACGGACTTCACACAAGAAGAGGGGAGGGGGAAGGCAGAGCAGACTCAGCCTCTCCCATTTGTGTAGGGGGGAACTGTGCACTGTGACATTGTTTTGACCACAGTGAGCCAACACAGATGCAGCCAGACACCCCTACATTTACATGCAGCTTCTCCTGTCCCATAGAAGTTTATGGAGGGACGAAAATCGGGTTTTTACTGCGCTGCTGTGAGAACAAGAGGTGCTGCTGTGCGGGCCACATGACAAGGCTTGGCGGGCCGGATTCGGCCCGCGGGCCTTGTGTTTGCCACCCCTGATCTAGATACACCACGTCTACGGACCTTCCTTTATCGAGATACACCACGTCTACAGGCCTTCCTTTATCCAGATACACCACATCTACAGACCTTCCTTTATCCAGATACACCACGTCTGCGGGCCTTCCTTTATCTTGATGGCAACTCACCTCCTCATAGAAGGTTAATAGATTGGTTTGGCAAGAACGATTCTTCATGAATCCATGCTGATAACTGCTAATGATACCGTCCTTAATACTAAAATCCTGTATATAGTCCCTTATCACCCCCTCCAAGAGCTTACATACTATTGATGTTAGGCTGACTGGTCTGTAATTCCCAGGGATGTATCTTGGGCCCTTTTTTAAATATTGGTGCAACATTAGCCTTTCTCCAATCGACTGGTACTTTTTCAGTCAGTAGACTGTTTGTAAAAATTAGAACAATGGTCTGGCAATTACTTGACTGAGTTTCTTAAGGATCCTCGGGTGCAAGCCATCTGGTCCCGGTGATTTATTAATGTTACATTTTTCAAGTCAATTTGTAATTCGGTCCTCTGTTAGCCATGGAGGTGCTTCCTGTGATGTGTCATGAGGATAGACACTGCAGTTTTGTTTACTGAAGCCCCCCCCCCCCTTGATTCCCATCCATTCATCATCCTTTATGGGGTCAATAATATCTGACCTTCCTTTCTTACTATTTATATACTTAAATCATTTATTGGGATTTTTTTTTACCCTCCTCCGCTATGTGTCTTTCATGTTCTATCTTACGTTGATAATAATGTGATAACATCCTCCTATTTGTCAGTTACCCAATGATAATGGTCTTCAGCTTGAATCCAGCCTTCATCTTGGTTGGTTAGGGGAACCAATCAGCTGATGTCTAGTAATAATCTTTGTATTTCTATTTTAGTAGATGGACGGGAGATAAGGAAAACCTCAGAGGATTGTCTCACTTTGTCTCCAGACTGTAAAGTAGAAGATGAGGACATCACACAGTATAGTCCAGGAGAAAACCCGACTACCTCAAATGTCCATCCGGCACCACACAGTGTAGATGGACCATCGTATTCCTCTTATCCTGAGGAACCTCAGACTGTGCGGGACGGTGCCGGACCATCGTATTCCTCTTATCCTGAGGAACCTCAGACTGTGCGGGACGGTGCCGGACCATCGTATTCCTCTTATCCTGAGGAACCTCAGACTGTGCGGGACGGTGCCGGACCATCGTATTCCTCTTATCCTGAGGAACCTCAGACTGTGCGGGACGGTGCCGGACCATCGTATTCCTCTTATCCTGAGGAACCTCAGACTGTGCGGGACGGTGCCGGACCATCGTATTCCTCTTATCCTGAGGAACCTCAGACTGTGCGGGACGGTGCCGGACCATCGTATTCCTCTTATCCTGAGGAACATCAGACTGTGCGGGACGGTGCCGGACCATCATATTCCTCTTATCCTGAGGAACCTCAGACTGTGCGGGACGGTGCCGGACCATCGTATTCCTCTTATCCTGAGGAACCTCAGACTGTGAGGGAGGGTGCCTGCCTTCCAAAACGTAAGAGGTTTTCCTGTACTGAGTGCGGAAAGCGTTTCCGTTCTAACTATGATCTTAATGTGCATAAAAGATCTCACACCAGAGAGAAGCCTTTTTCCTGTGCTGAGTGCGGGAAATGTTTCTATTCAAAATCCCATCTTAATGTTCATAAAAGATTTCACACAGGTGAGAAGCCGTATTCCTGTCCTGAGTGCAATAAACGTTTCTCAATGAAGTCCCATCTTTCCATACATCAGAGATCTCACACGGGTGAGAAGCCGTATCCCTGTCCTGAGTGCGGGAGATGTTTTTCAGAGAAGTCCAGTCTTCACACACACCAGAGATTGCACACGGGTGAGAAGCCATATTCCTGTGCTGAGTGTGGGAAATGCTTTGCGCAGATAAGCAGTTTTTCTATACATCAGAGGTCTCACACAGGTGAGAAGCCATATTCCTGTCCTGAGTGTGGGAAATGTTTTTCAGATAAGTCCATTCTTTACAGACATAAGAGATCGCACATGGGACAGAAACCGTATTCCTGTTCTGAATGCGGAAAATGTTTTTCACAGATAACCAATCTTTCCATACATCAAAGATTGCACACAGGTGAGAAGCCGTATTCCTGTCGTGAGTGCGGGAAATGTTTTTCACAGAAGTCTATTCTTTACACACATCAGAGATCTCACACGGGGGAGAAGCCGTATTCCTGTCCTAAATGTGGGAAAAGTTTTGTACATAAATCAAGGTTTGTCACACATCAGAGGTCTCACACAGGGGAGAAGCCGTTTTCCTGTCTTCAGTGCGGGAAATGTTTTTCAGATAAGTCAAATCTCTATAATCATCAGAAATCTCACACGAGGGAGAAGCCGTATTCCTGTCCAGAGTGCGGGAAATGTTTTTCAAAGAAGTCACATCTTTATACACATCAGATATCCCACACGGGTGAGAAGCCTTATTCCTGCCCTGAATGTGGGAAAAGTTTTGTATATAAATCAAGGCTTGTCATACATCAGAGGTCTCACATGAGGAAAAAGCCACTTTCCTGTCCTGAGTACAGGAATTGTCAGTCACAGAAGTCCTCTGTTTACAGTCATCTGAGATTGGACACGGAGGAGAACGAACTTTCCTGGTCTGAGTGAAGGAATTGTTCCTCACTGAAGTCCTGTCTTCCTGTACATCAGGGGTCCCACACAACCCCTCGAGGTGTATTAGTGAGTGCGGGAAATGTCTTGTATATGAATGTTGCTGGACATGTGGGGAAGAAGCACACCCTGATATACTCCTCAGATATACTCCATGGCTGATCTTCATCATGTAAGAAACACTTCATACGACATGGATGAAGTGTTGTACCGTGTTGGCCATTGATAGCAGGAGAAAAATAAAAATGGAGTCATTCCCTCTCATTGGCTGAGTACATTTTTTGGTGAAAACTCTTGCAAGAGGTCTGTTTTCTCAAGTCGTCTTCCAGGACGAAACACGTTAAGACCACCACTTAAAAGGCAGTCATCTAGGCTTTTTAAAATAAAAATGGAGTCATTCCCTCTCATTGGCTGAGTACATTTTGTGTAAATGTTTTAATAAAAACGAATATAATAATTGTGGGCTGTATTTTATTTCTTGATGATTTTCATATGATTATTGGCTCCATCTAGTGAGCATAATGTTGTGTTGCACCATTTTTACTAATGGAGGTATAGTATTTCTGGAAAAAATACCACATTATAGCCATTAGATGGAGCTAAAGATCAAAGGAAATCACTGTGTTCATTAAATTACAGACAGAATTTCTCCTGGGTGGTTAAATGCTATGAGACAGACCCCTTAGTTTCCTTCAGCAGACATGGATTGCTACAAATAACTGAGATCATCCTCACGCACTTATGAGTACAGCAGGCATCGAACAATATAAATTAAATAAACTAACAATAATAATCCAAACACTTGTAGCGCCCTAGTTGTGAAGAAAATATATTCTGACATATGCCGCATACACACGACCGTTTTTTTCTCTACGTGATCCCTCTCAAGCCTGCCTTGCCTACACACGATCGTGATAAAAAATGCTCAAGCAAAGCGCGGTGACCTACAACGCGTACGACGGCACTATAAAGGGGAAGTTCCATTCGAATGGGGACACCCTTGGGGATTGATTATGCAAATATCCCCTCTCATAACTTGCTTCTGAGCATTCACGACGAGAAAAAAAAAAACGACGACGTGAAAAAATAGAGCAGGTTCTTAATTTTTTAATGGTAATTTTGCTCAGCGAGAAAAATGCTCTGGAGCCTACACACGATTGTTTTAATGGCATTTTTCTCGTCATGAAAAATGGTCGTGTGTACGTGGCATTACAGTAGCTGTGCGAGTATGGTAATTGGCCGGTGTTACTATGGGCCAGGCTGGAGGAATCTCTGGGTCAGGCCTCTGATACCTCCACCTTGATTTTAGAATCTACCAGAAGTTTCTACAAGCTAGTGGGTGAAGGTGTAGAGGCTATGATCTGCATATTGATTGGAATCTGACCAATCCCCCAATTAGGTGGCTTGGCAGGGTGGTTGGGTCAGCCCATACATTTTGTGGAGCCTGAGCAGTAGGGATAAGCCTTGGTTGGTTCGCACCAGAAATTTCAAAAATAGCGAACGTTCGAAACCAAGTAACGAACCCCATTGAAATCTATGGGACTCAAACTGAAAAAAACAAAAGTGCTCATTTTGAAGGCTTATATGCAAGTAATTGGGCATACAATGGTTATGGGGGTCAGGGTACGGTCTGGGGGGTCCCCTTAGTCTACATGTAAACTGGCACATCTGTACCATGTATAGAACCTGCTGCAGCAATAATTACATTTATAAAGCCCCAAAAAAAAATCTTTTTCTCTACAAGCTTTTTTTTATTTGTAAACAGCAGCTTGCGGAGCCAGTCTGTATGACGAGGCCACAATGCAATGCACTGGGAACAAGATTAGGGTTTTTTTGGAAAAATTCTGGTGTCTCTTCTGCAGACTTTGGAAAGAAGTAACAGGTGTGGAGTAATTGGGCTTTGGGTGTCGTGGCACCTTCACACGGTAACCCTATAGAGGAAGAATTGCAATGATGTGCACCTGTCAAAATTTGTCCTTGGGTGCTAATTGTGCTCATGAAACCTAGACCAAAAATATTCTTCCAGATTAAATCAACACCCACAACGCTAGGCAGCTTAGAAGTCTTGCAGAGATTCCACATCCCAAAAACACCAAATCGACAACAGGGGCTTCATACCGTAGCTGCTGGTTATCCAGGACTCATTCGTTTTGATCAATGTCAGCCAGTCCACAGAGTCTGTGGACAGATGTGCTCGATTATCAGTAGGAAAATCCTCTGGCATCACTGAATGCCTATTTCAGAAAGAATGCTGGATGCAGGGCAGCCCAGCATCTCAATTGCATACTGGGCAAGTTCTGGCCAGTGGTCTAGTCTCATGTAGCCAGTAACCCAGTGAATAGTCAACTGGAAAGCTCTCCATCTCTGTTTTCACCAGCGCTGTGTCTTGGCCTAGGCCGACAAGACCCAGGCCTAAGGCAAAAAAGTTTCCTCTGCACAAAAAAGCCCCCCAACTTCTCCTGAGTCCTGACAGCCGCACAAAAAACAGTCTCCCATAGAGCGGCATAAAGTGACTGGCAGGGGTGGTCCCTGCTTGGCTGGGGTTGGCTGTGCTTGGGCGGTCTCCACTTGGGTGGGCTTGGCTGTGCTTGGGCAGGGGTCGGTTGTGCTTGGGCGGTCTCTGCTCGGCTCTGCTCATTGGGGGGGCAGTCTCCGCTGTGCTATCCTCCGGCGGGCTGAGCAGGCGGTCTTGTCTCACCTCAGCGTGGCTGGGCTCGGGCGGAGGGGACGGTCACAGAGATGTAAGTAATGATAACCGGCAAATGTATTAGAAGAAGGATGCTGATCATGTTAGAGAAGATGCTGGCCATGTCCGCAGCCTCTGTCCATGTCGGCACTCGGCAGCCACTGAACATGTCCGCAGCCTCTGACCATGTCCACACTCTATAATTATCTCCTGTATCATGTCTGCCGATTCTGACAATCTCTTGTATTATGTCAGGTTAACTGCCTGATTTATAACATGCTCACCGGGTAGAAGTCAACTTTGGCAATGCTGCAGTGGATGCACATGCAGCACAGGGCTGTCAGCGAGTACCTGTGCGAGTATGGCACAATGATACGCTTGGGCTGGCTCGGCTTTTTTTTCCCTACGTCAATGGCTGCTTATAAAGGATGCATGCACTGCACTGTTACCATTTGAGGAGGCAACTAGGATGGTGAGCCGTAACAATGCAAGCATCAGTGACACAATCCTTGCTGTGTTCCTGCATTGCATTATGGACAGGGCACTCAAGGCAAGAGCAGTGGGAGGAATAGGAGGACTTCTCTTCCTCTCAAAGCCTGCAATTCTTGCCACATCACAGAACACACAAGAGGAGAGGTGGACCTCTTGCTCGGGCAGCTGCTGTGGACTGCGCCCTAGTCTCTGCTTGGGTGATGGAGGATGAGGATGATTTAGTAAACCAGTCCACCACCTCCTCTGCATGCTGTGGCTGGATAGCACGGGCAACATCACTAAACAGAGGAAATGATGCCCTGCCTGAGGACTGACCACGTCCACCTTTTCCTGTGGAGACCTACGCTGCTGGCCCCCTCACAGTGCCATGAGAACATCTGCCTCTCCTTGTTTAACAGTCTGCTCAATATTTCGATCGCACACCTTTCTGGTAGATATGGCTCATAAAATGGTGGTTGCTGCAGCGATTACCAGTTGGGTCCTGGAAACGTCAAACAAGCATACATATTCGCCAGCACACCATGGATTGACAATTTCCGTCCAAAAGTTTTAATGAAAAGCAATCACATCACAAGAGAAAGTGAACCCCGTATCTCAAAATATATTTCTCTCCCCCTTGGTGGGAGTGGAGATGACCCATCTATAAGGATATACAGTACATGGATAAAAGAGGTGGATGTTTTGGGACTTTAAATGAAATGCGTTTTTAGCAGTATGCGATTAAATATATATCTATAGAATATAAAAAAATGTTTCCATAGTGGGCAGGCTTAAAATGACCAAACAAAAAAGCACTAAACCAAATTAATCTGTCTAGCTGTATGCATTTAAAAACAGAGGTTTAGTTGCATGCATTTGCAAATACCTGTAGTAAGCTGCAGCGCCAGCGTCAAGGCACCTCATGTGCTGCAGTCCTAACTGTGAATTTTAAAGTCTCCTACAAAGGAGCACAGGTGTGCTAATCAATAGTTAGGGGACAGGTGACCTCCTAAGCCCACCCCTACCTATAGTTTGTCTAGCAACAAAGAGCACTGAAAAAAACAGAAAACATTTTTTATATTCCATAGATATTGTAAACATTGGGGGTTTAACTCAAGTGGCAAAATGCGATTTTTTAGCGAGTCCACAGTAGGCAGTTGTTCGGTTTGAGGGCATAGCAGCCCATTTTTATTTAAAAAGGCAAAATAAACAGTTCACACAGAGGATTCCCACGCAGGGGTTCTTCTCCAGTAATGTTCACGGAAACAAAAATACCAAGCCTCCTGGCTCCTAGGCTTACTTAAGCCTTGCAGTACCTTTTTGAACCTTGGCCCACTCCAGGCCTCAACAGGATTCTCCAGTCTGCGGTCTCCCAGACTTAAGGACTTCCTCCAGCCCCTCTTGGACTCACTAGCCACCTCAAGTCTACTAAAGGCCGCGGCTGGGTTATAGCCGACTGCTGGTACAGTTTTCCATCTGGTTAGCTGCTTAACATCTCTGGTGGTGGGCCTCACTGAAGAGTGGAGTGTGCTTTGTTATCACGGTGGTGACTGCTATATTTTATCTCAAGTGGTTAACTGCAGAGATTCTGAACAATTACTTGGCTAAAGGATTGTGCATATTTTTATATATACATTTTTGTGTGGACTATTGGATTGTACCGAGTCCGGGTGTCATGGCGCAGCTCTAAAACCCCACTTGTCTCTTTCAAGTCTACTAGCCTCTCAGTCCGTTGGCACGAAGTCCCCCCACACCAGGGATGTAGTCTTGCAGGGCAGACAGACAGACAGATCCCCACATATACAGGTCTGTCTTGCAGCAACAGCCAGCTGCACACCTTCCATCTCCCTCTCTGTTCTGACCAGTCCCTGATTATATTGGCAGCGTTCAGCTGGGAACCCAACCTGCTGGCTGTCTGTAAGATCTGGACACAGGGTTGGAGATCCCATCCCGCCCAAGTCTCTGCAGGATCTCCAACTACACAGCCCCATTCAAAACGATCAAAACCTGGAGAAAACTGACAGAGCAGTTTTCTCCATTTAAACTCTACGCTCTGTAGTTCTGCGGCACGCAAACCCTGTGTCCATTTTACCTCCAATTTCATAGGGACCGGGACTCTCACTATTACAATATATATTTAATCGCATACTGCTAAAAACACATCTCATTTAAAGTCCCAAAACATCCACCCTTTTTATCCATGTACAGGGATGGAGGCCTATGGTAGTTCCCATCATATGCCTCATCAAAAGTCCCACCCCATCCCCCTCCTTTTTTGAGGATATACAGTACATACACACACAGCACAAGGCCGTGTTCACACTACGAGACGTTTCTTGGGGCTGCAGTGCCTATTAGATCCACAAGATGGTGGGCTCACTTCTACCATAGAGACAGAAAGTCTCTATGAAAAACAGGAAGTGATGTCAAGTACAGACAGGAAGTGATGTCAGGTATAAATAGGAATTTCCGGGTAAGAGGTGAGTTGGAAGAACGTAGAGAGGAGACATTGCTGGGCGTGGTAAGATGATGGACAATCAGCCGCCCCTCACATCACCAGGTAAGAGGAGACTTTATTGTAAAGGAGAGAGCAGTACGGAGGCTCCACCCCCATCCCCCATCATCTGATAAACACATAGAAACAATGGATTCAGTCAGTGTGTGTGTTTCCTACAGATGGATCCAGTAATGGGAACCCACTAGAGAGATGTCCCCGTCCTTTGTATTCCCGGGATTATTCCACACAGGAAGGTCACACCATCCCCCACCATCATCAGGTAGGTGAGGAACAATCACTGATCGTATCATTAGGATCTGTACATTATCTGCATTGTTACCATTGATGTCATTTTTATTCTATATTCAGAGTGGAGACCTGAGAGATCCTAAAGTTGAGGTTAAAGAAGAGATAAAGGAGGAGGATGATGAGGATGGGGTGATGGAGGAAGAACACACCATCCCCCACCATCATCAGGTAGATGAGGAACAATTATTGGTGGTTATGATTTATACACAAACATGTTTATTATAATGAATGTTTTATTCTATATTCAGAGTGGAAACCTCGGGGATGATAATATTGATATTAAAGAAGAGTATAAAGAGGAGGATGAGGAGTATGGAGTGATGGAGGAGTTTTCAGAAGGACACAAGGATATAATGGAGCCACCTAATACCAGGAACCCCCCAGAGAGATGTCCCCGTCCTCTGTATTCCCGGGATTCCACACAGGAAGGTCACACCATCCCCCATTGTTACAAGGTCGGTGGGGCGGAGCATCTAGAACATGGACTGGTGGAGATGATGTGTGGGTTTTGTATGTAAGTTTATATCTTACAGATGATATTCTCTCTCATTCTCTTGGTTTAGAGTGGAGATCCAATCGATATAGAATTTGAGGTAAAATCCGAAGAAGAAGAGACGTATGTGAGGGATGATCAGCAGTCTATGGAGGAGGATGGAATAACGGGGACATTTATAGAGGAGGACACTCCTACAGAGATCAGCACAGGTGGGTCATTAACACTAAATCCATTCCTCCACCCATACTGCTCACTGATTGGTCCAGAGTAGGGCGGGGACTGGGTGATATCAGCCTGTAATCCCCTGGTCACTTTCCTGAGCTGTGTTCCCCGTCCTGTATTCCTGTATTTCTCTCGGATAATCTTCCTTCTCTGTGCTGCAGACACAATTTATGTCTCTAGACTGGATTTACGGAGATTCTGGGGTTCAGCTGGCAGCAAAATGTTGATTTTCACCATAGGCGTTGCTTAAGCTAAACATGTAATGCAGGGGTGACAAACTCTATTTCATCGTGGAACGCATCAGAATTTTGCTTGCCCTCAAAGAACTGGGTGTACCTGCAATGCTGTGTACACACGATAATAAATCCCGACAAGAAAAGTTTGATGTGAGCTTTTGGTCGGAAATTCCGTGTGTGGGCGCCATCTGACTTTTTCTGTCGGAATTTCCGCCAACAAAAATTTGAGAGCTGGTTCTCAAATTTTCTGACAAGAAAAGTTCTGCTCGGAAATTCCGTTCGTCTGTATGCAATCTTGAAGCGCAAAAATAACATGCAATACTCGGAATTAGACGCATGCTCAGAATCATTGAACTTAATTTTTTCTCGGCTCGTTGTAGTGTTGTACGTCACCGCGTTCTTGACAGTCGGAATTTGATGTGACCTTGCGTATGCAACACAAGTTTGAGCCAACATTCCATCGGAAAAAATCTACGGTTTTCTTGTCAGGTTTTTCGATCTTGTGTACGCACCATTAGGCTATATTAAAAATCTAACACTAACAGGGTGGAGATCTCAAGGTGGCAATGCAAAAGTGCATTTTGTGCAGAGAGAGTGCAGCTTCAGAGGGGCCCTATAACGAGCCCCTGCTCGCGCGGTTCTACTCTCCCGACACTCCTCTGCTGCTATTGAATCAGATTGCAGATGTCTGATGGTTCGGTCATCCGATGCTCCGGGATTCGAACTACAGCCATGTGACGTTGGAATCCAGTTGTGATAGCTCAGAACAAACACCAGGCAGGCTGTATGTGAGTTCAAACAGGAATCTCACCCTTTATTGGATGCACACAACACACTTTTATACATAGCAGTTTGAACACCCTGCCCCAAAAACCACTTTCCTATTGGTCAATTGTAAAGTACACTCTAGTCCTCAATTAGGTCCTCTTGGCCATGCAAATGAGCACTTTAAATAAGGTTAGGCAAGGATTGGTCCGATAGCTTAAATAGGAGGACTGGGGTGTGTAATGACAAAGAGAAGTCTCAGGAGATTATTAAAGTACATAAGCTAACGGTCAAACACAGAACAATACCTTCTCTCCAGACCCCGGAGCCGTTTGGAGGGGGTTAGTCTTAAAGCGGATCTCCACCCTAAAGTGAAGATCCGCTGATCGGAACCCTCCCCCCTCCGGTGTCACATTTGACACCTTTCAGGGGGGAGGGGGGGTGCAGATACCTGTCTAAAGACAGGTATCCGCACCCACTTCCGGCCCGCAGTCTCGGGCAAAAGACGGGCTTTTCCCGTTGTGTGCTGGGAACTCTCGGCTCCCAGCACACAGCGGGAGCCAATCGTGGGCGCAGCGCGACTCGCGCATGCGCCGTAGGGAACCGGGCAGTGAAGCCGGAGCGCTTCACTTCCTGCTTCCCTCGCCGTGGATGGAGGGGGGAGCAGCAGGGTGACGAGCAATCGCTCATCCTCTGCTGCGGACGCCGCTGGACTCCAGGACAGGTAAGCAGCTGCAGTATTTGTTGCTGCTGGCTTTTAATACTTTTTTTTGGTGAACCATCCGCTTTAAGACAGGGCAGAGGACCCATCACTGTGTAATAGAATCAAAGGAGAAATACTTCAGCATTCCAAGGATCATGACAGGCCCTATGCCCAGATTTCAGGGGTACACTATATACAGATTGCAGAGTTTAGGGGTGAACTTCATACAGAGTGCAGAGTTTAGGGGTGAACTTCATACAGAGTGCAGAGATTAGGGGTGCACTGTGTACAGCGTGTAGGGTTTAGGAGTGCACTACATACAGAGTGCAGAGTTTAGGGGTGCAATGGGTACAGCGTGTAGGGTTTAGGAGTGCACTACATAGGGGGTGCACTACATACAGAGTGCAGGATTTAGGGTGCCCTACATATAGAGTGTAGGGTTTAGGGGTGCACTGTGTACAAAGTCCACATCCTTGCCGCTCTTATAGTAAAGAACCCTCTACGATGTTTAAGGTTAAATGCTTTTCTTTTCATTTTAGTTGCCATGTGTCTTGTTAAACTCCCTTCTGTGGAAAAGTTTTCTGCCTATTGTGGGGTCACCAGTCCGGTATTTGTAAATTGAAATCAAATCTCCTCTCATCGTCTCTTCTCCAGAGAGAATAAGTTCAGAGCACACAAACTTTCCTCATCACTAATATCCTCCAGATGCTTTGCTGCCCTTCTTTGTACTCTCTCCATTTCCAGTACATCCTTCCCGAGGACTGGTGCCCAGAACTGGATGGCATACTCCAGGTGCGGCCGGACCAGAGTCTCGTAGAGCAGGAGAATTATCCTTTTATCTCTGGAGTTAATGCCAATATTCTGTTTGCTTTGTTAGGCTCAGCAATGGCATGCAAGCTGCATTTTTTTCTACATTGAACCTCATTTGCCATATAGTCCCCCCCCCCATTAATCTGTTCAGCTCTTCTTGCAAGTTTTCCACATCCCATGGAGAAGTTATTGCCCTGCTTAGCTTAGTATAGTCCGCAAATGCAGAGATTGAACTGTTTACCGCATCCTCCAGGACATTTATGAACAAATTAAACAGGATTGGTCCGAGCAGAGAACCCTGGGAGACCCCACTACCCAACCCTGACCATACTCCCCATTTATCGCTACCCTCTGAACTCGCCCCGGTAGCCAGTTTTCAATCCATGTACTCACCCTATGGTCCATGCCAATAGACCTTACTTTGTACAGTAAACGTTTATGGGGAACTGTGTCAAATGGTTTTCCAAAATCCAGAAACACCACATCTGCGGGCCTTCCTTTATCTAGATACACCACATCTACAGGTCTTCCTTTATCCAGATACACCACATCTACAGGTCTTCCTTTATCCAGATACACCACGTCTACAGACCTTCCTTTATCCAGATACACCACGTCTACGGGCCTTCCTTTATCCAGATACAACCCGTCTACGGGCCTTCCTTTATCTAGATACACCACATCTACGGGCCTTCCTTTATCCAGATACACCACGTCTACGGGCCTTCCTTTATCTAGATACACCACGTCTACGGGCCTTCCTTTACCCAGATATATCATGTCTACAGGCCTTCCTTTATCTAGATACACCACGTCTACGGGCCTTCCTTTATCCAGATATACCACGTCTACGGACCTTCCTTTATCTAGATACACCACGTCTACGGGCCTTCCTTTATCCAGATATACCACGTCTACGGGCCTTCCTTTATCTAGATACACCACGTCTACGGGCCTTCCTTTACCTAGATACACCACTTCTACGGGCCTTCCTTTACCTAGATAATCATACACCACCTCTACGGGCCTTCCTTTATCTAGATACACCACGTCTATGGGCCTGCCTTTATCCAGATACACCACATCTACGGGCCTTCCTTTATCTAGATACACCACGTCTACGGGCCTTCCTTTATCTAGATACACTACGTCTACGGACCTTCCTTTATCTAGATACACCACGTCTACGGGCCTTCCTTTATCCAGATACACCACGTCTACGGGCCTTCCTTTATCCAGATACACCACGTCTACAGGCCTTTCTTTATCTAGATACACCACGTCTATAGGCCTTCCTTTATCCAGATACACCACGTCTACAGGCCTTTCTTTATCTAGATACACCACGTCTACAGGCCTTCCTTTATCTAGATACACCACGTCTACGGGCCTTCCTTTATCTAGATACACCACGTCTACGGGCCTTCTTTTATCTAGATACACCACGTCTACGGGCCTTCCTTTATCTAGATACACCACGTCTACGGGCCTTCTTTTATCTAGATACACCACGTCTACCGGCCTCCCTTCATCCAGATACACCACGTCTACGGGTTTTCCTTTATCTAGATACACCACGTCTACGGGCCTTCTTTTATCTAGATACACCACGTCTACCGGCCTTCCTATATAGTCCCTTATCATCCCCTCCAAGAGCTCACATACTATTGATGTTAGGCTGTGACTGGTCTGTAATTCCCAGGGATGTATTTTGTCCCTTTTTAAATATTTTGTGGTACATTGGCTTTTCTCCAATTTGCTGGTACCATTCCAGTCAGTAGACTGTTCATAAAAATTAGGAACAATGGTCTGGCAATTACTAAGTACCCTCGGGTGAAATCCATCTGGTCCCAGTGACTTGTTACGTTTTTTAAGTCTATTTCTAATTCTGTCCTCTGTTATCCATGGAGGTGCTTTCTGTGATGTGTCATTAGGATAAACACTGCAGTTTTTGTTTCTGAAGCCCCCCCCCCCCCGATTCCCTCATGAAGAATGAGGAGAAGGGTGTCCTTACTCATTCTTTATGGGGCCAATATGGTCTGACCTCCCTTTTTTAATGTTTACATACTTAAAGAACTTCTTGGGATTTATTTTGATCTCCTCCGCTACGAGTCTTTCATGTTCTATCTTATATGTTGATAATAATGTGATAACATCATCTACATTTGTCAGTTACCCAATGATGGTGGTCTTCACACAGGGCCGAACTGGGAATAAAAACCAGCCCTCTGTTGACGCGAGACCACCTTCTGCAGAGTGAATACACCACAGTAAGGGGGGGTGGGGGAAACCTTTATATCAGTGCCCCCTTACATTGTTGTGTTCACTCCCCCCTTTACATCAGTGACCCCCCCCCCCCCTCAGACTGGTCTAGCGGCACTGTTACTGACCTCCTCTCAGATGCACCAAGTAGGGCTCAGTCAGTCGGCTCCAGCTTGGTTGGCTTTGGTTTTATCCTATAGTCTTCTCTCCACAGTCCACACACATCTGACTTCTCCTGTGACCCCCATCCCGGCTGCACTCCCACTCTTGACTCCTCTCCAGACTCCCCCTCAGAGACTGCAGACATGATATAAGACAAGAGATGGTCATAGGTTGCAGACATGATAAAAGAGATCAATTCAGCCTCATCAGTGCCCATCAAATACAGCCTCACTTTGTCCATCAAATGCAGCTTTACAGTGCCCATGAATGCACGCTCACTGTGCCCATGAGTGCAGCCTCACTGTGCCCAAGAGTGCAGCCTCACTGTGCCCAAGAGTGCAGCCTCACTGTGCCCAAGAATGCAGCCTCACTGTGCCCAAGAATGCAGCCTTACTGTGCCCAAGAGTGCAGCCTCACTGTGCCCAAGAATGCATCCTCACTGTGCCCAAGAATGCAGCATCATCGTGCCCATGTATGCAGCATTGCCATGCCCATGTATGCAGCATTGCCGTTCCCATTTATGCAGCATTGCTGTGCCCATGTATGCTGCCTCACAGTGCCCATGTATGCTGCCTCACTGTGCCATGTATGCTGCCTCACTCTGCCATGTATGCTGCCTCACTCTGCCATGTATGCTGCCTCACAGTGCCCATGTATGCTTCCTCACTGTGCTATGTATGCAGCATTGCTGTGCCCATGTATGCAGCATCGCCATGCCCATGTATGCAGCCTCGCTGTGCCCATGATTGTAGTCTCACTGTGCCCATGAATGTAGTCTCACTGTGCCCATGAATGTAGTCTCACTGTGCCAATGAATGTAGTCTCACTGTGCCCATGTGTGCAGCTTCACTTTGCCATGTATGTAGTCTCATTGTGCCATGTATGCATCCTCACTCCCCATCAAACTCAATTCACCATTGCCAGGCTGGATCTCGCACACACAGCGTGCTGCTCACACTGTTTGTGACGGTGCTAGGTCTGTGCTCGGCGGCGGTGCGGCACTGTAACAAGGTCCCGCTTCCTAGGCCATCTTGTGTGATAGTCTACAATAGAAGGAACGCTGATTGAATCAGTGTTCCGCCTATCACATAAGACGACGGGACCTTGTTACAGTGCTGCACCGCCGAACACAGACCCAGCACCGTCACACACAGCAGAGATGCATGATGTGTGTTACACACAAAGGAAGGAGGGAGGGAGGTGAGCACAGCCACAGATCAAAGCAGCCCCAGGGCAGGTGGCCTAACGGGAGATTTCCCGATGTCCCTGTAGGCCAGTCCGGCCCTGTCTTCAGGTTCAATCCAGTCTTTATTATGGTTGGTTAGGGAAACCAATTAGCTCATGTCTAGTAATAATCTTCGTATCTCTATTTTAGTAGATGGACGGGAGATGAGGAAAACCTCAGAGGATTGTCTCACTTTGTCTCCAGACTGTAAAGTAGAAGATGAGGACATCACACAGTATAGTCCAGGAGAAAACCCGACTACCTCAAATATCCATCCGGCACCACACAGTGTAGATGGACCATCGTATTCCTCTTATCCTGAGGAACCTCAGACTGTGCGGGACGGTGCCGGACCATCGTATTCCTCTTATCCTGAGGAACCTCAGACTGTGCGGGATGGTGCCGGACCATCGTATTCCTCTTATCCTGAGGAACCTCAGACTGTGCGGGACGGTGCCGGACCATCGTATTCCTCTTATCCTGAGGAACCTCAGACTGTGCGGGACGGTGCCGGACCATCGTATTCCTCTTATCCTGAGGAACCTCAGACTGTGCGGGACAGTGCCGGACCATCGTATTCCTCTTATCCTGAGGAACTTCAGACTGTGAGGGACGGTGCCGGACCATCGTATTCCTCTTATCCTGAGGAACCTCAGACTGTGCGGGACGGTGCCGGACCATCGTATTCCTCTCATCCTGAGGAGCCTCAGACTGTGAGGGAGGGTGCTGTCCTTCCAAAACGTAAGAGGTTTTCCTGTACTGAGTGCAGAAAGCGTTTCCGTTCTAAATACGATCTTAATGTGCATAAAAGATCTCACACCAGAGAGAAGCCGTATTCCTGTGCTGAGTGCGGGAAGTGTTTCTATTCTAAATCCCATCTTAATGTTCATAAAAGATTTCACACAGATGAGAAGCCGTATTCCTGCCCTGAGTGCAATAAACGTTTCTTAATGAAGTCCAGTCTTTACAGACATCAGAAATTGCACACGGGTGAAAAGCCGTATTTCTGTCCTGAGTGCGGGAAATGTTTTTCACAGAAGTCCATTCTTTACACCCATCAGAGATCACACACGGGGGAGAAGCCGTATTTCTGTCCTGAATGTGGGAAAAGTTTTGTAAATAAACCAAGGCTTGTCGCACATCAGAGGTCTCACACGGGGGAGAAGCCGTTTTCCTGTATTGAGTGCGGAAAATGTTTTTCAATGAAGTTCAATCTTTATACTCATCAGAGATCTCACACAGGTGAGAAGCCGTATTCCTGTCCTGAGTGCGGGAAATGTTTTTCAGTGAAGTGCAGTCTTAACAAACATCAGAGATCTCACACAGGGAAGAAACCACTTTCCTGTCCTGAGTGTGGGAAATGTTTTTCACTGAAGTCCCAACTTTCCACACATCAGAGATCTCACATGGGGAAGAAGCCACGTTCCTTTCCTGAGTGCGGGAAATGTTATTCAGATAAGTCCAGTCTTTCCACACATAAGAGATCTCACACAGGGGAGAAGCCTTATTTCTGTTCTGAATGTGGGAAAAGTTTTATATATAAATCAAGGCTTGTCATACATCAGAGCTCTCACACGGGGGAGAAGGCACTTTCCTGTCCTGAGTACGGGAATTGTCAGTCACAGAAGTCCTCTGTTTACAGTCACCTGAGATTGGACACGGAGGAGAACGAACTTTCCTGGTCTGACTGAGGGAAATGTTCCTCACTGAAGTCCTGTCTTCCTGTACATCAGGGGTCCCACACAACCCTTGAGGTGTATTAGTGAGTGTGGGAAATGTCTTGTATATGAATGTTGCTGGACATGTGGGGAAGAAGCACACCCTGATATACACCTCAGATATACTCCATGGCTGATCTTCATCATGTAAGAAACACTTCATAAGGAGATCAGAGATCACCAAAGACATGGATGAAGTGTTGTACCGTGTTGGCCATTGATAGCCGGAGAAAAATAAAAATGGAGTCCTTCCCTCTCATTGGCTGAGTACATTTTGTGGTGTAAAAACACACAGAGGTCTATTTTTAGAAAATTTGAATAAAAACGAATATAACAATGTTGGCTGAATTTTATTTCTTGATGATTTCCTATGCTCATTGGCACACCTAGTGATCATAATGTTGTGTTGGGCTATTTATTTTTTTTTACTGATGGAGGTACAGTATTTCATGAAGAAATAGCACATTATTGCCACAATCACTGTGTTCATTAAATTATGGACAGAATTTTTTTCATGGCTGGGCAAATGCTTTGACCGTTTTATATAAGATAGGCCCCTTAGTTTCCTTCAGCAGACATAGATTGCTAGAAATAAATGAGATTATCCTCATGCACTTATGAGTACAGCAGACATTGAACAATATTCAACTAACTATATTAACCACTTGCAGCGCCCTCTAGTGTACAGTCTAGTTGCGAAGAAAATTTATTCTGACTCGGTAGCTGTGTGAGACTGTGTAATTGGTTGGGGGGGTTACAGTAGATCAGGCTGGAGGACTCTACAGGTCAGGCCTCTAGTACCTGCCCTTGGTTCTAGAAGCTACCAGAAGTTTCTAGAAGCTAGTGGGTGGAGGCTATGATCTGCATATTGATGGGAATATGACCAATCCCCAGGTAGGTGGCTTGGCAGGGTGGTTGGGTCAGCCCATACATTTTGTCGAGCCTGAACCAGTAGGGATAAGCCTTGTTTGGTTTGCACCAGAACTTTCAAACATCGCGAAAGTTCGGAACCAAATAATGAACCCCATTGGGACTCGAACGGTATAAAACCAAGAGTGCCCATTTTGAAGGCTTATATGCAAGTCGTTGGGCATACAATGGTTATGGGGGGTCTGGGTACTGCCCTGGGCGACATGTATCAATGAAAAAAGAAAACATTTTGGCCAATGTTTGGACCAAACTCGTGTTCAGGCCGAACCATTCGCCCATCCACAATGCTGAGAGAGCCAGAAGAACCAGAGAGATGGGAGCTAGGTCTACAAGCCAGGTGGCTCTGTGTTTTCTGGTATCTGTTTGTGCTGAAGAAGAACCCCTGCATTGACACTGTGCCTGTGGACTTTTAATTTCTTTTGCTACATAAAAGTGGCCCTCCAAGCCTTTAAAATACAGTTTGGACCGGTGTGGACTTCACTCAAATGCATCTACTGTATCTTCCACTCTGTTTTTAGACAATTCCTGAAACCCCTTCCCTTCAGTGAAGCCTAACCCACCCCCATCTAACAACTGTATTTTTATTTTCTCTATCAGCCCATCCCCCACAGTTATTACCTTTGGTATCACATCACCCTTGCTCTGATTGAAAGCCCCTATGAGCAAGACCCTCTGATTCCTCTTGTATTAAAGGGGTTGTAAACCTTCATGGTTTTTCACCTTAATGCATTCTATGCATTAACTACTTCAGACCCGCGCTACCGTCAAATGACGGCAACATCGCGGGTCTGAATATCCAGCATGCCGTCTTTTGGGCGTTCCCAGCGCGCACTGTAGAGCGCGCTGCGGGGAAGCCCTGTGTTGTCCGTGTCCCTTGGACACGGCCAATCACAGATCGCGGCGAACGGCCAGTTCGCGATGCGATCTGTGGGCGAATGAGAGATGATCTCTCATAGATCATCTCTCATTGCCGTTTTACACAGAGACAGCATCCTGTCTCTGAAGAGGAGAAGCCCGATCTGTGTTCCTTGTACATAGGGACACAGATCGGTCACCACCCCCCCCCCTCCCCCACAGTTAGAACACACCTAGGATACACATTTAACACCTGCGATCTGTGGGCGAATGAGAGATGATCTCTCATAGATCATCTCTCATTGCCGTTTTACACAGAGACAGCGTCCTGTCTCTGGAGAGGAGAAGCCCGATATGTGTTCCTTGTACATAGGGACACAGATCGGTCACCACCCCCCCCTCCCCCACAGTTAGAACACACCTAGGATACACATTTAACCCCTTCCTCACCCCCTAGTGTTAACCCCTTCAATGCCAGTCACATTTATACTGTAATTAGTGCATATTTATAGGACTGATCGCAGTATAAAATGTGAATGGCGCCAAAAATGTGTCAAAAGTGTCCGATGTGTCCGCCATAACATCGCAGTACCAATAAAAATCGCAGATCGCCGCCATTTATAGTAAAAAAAAAAAAAATTCTCTCCCCTATTTTGTAAGCGCTATAACTTTTGCGCAAACCAGTCGCTTATTGCGATTTTTTTTTTTTTTTACCAAAAATATGTAGAAGAATACGTATAGCCCTAAAAATTTGTTTTTTTTTTTAAATTGGGATATTTATTTTGGCAACAAGTATAAAATATTGTATTTTTCTTCAAAATTGTCGCTCTTTTTTGTTTATAGCGCAAAAAATAAAAACCGCACAGGCGATCAAATACCACCAAAAGAAAGCTCTACTTGTGGGGAAAAAAGGACGTCAATTTTGTTTGGGAGCCGCGTCGCACGACCGCGCAATTGTCAGTTAAAGCGACGCAGTGCCGGAAGCTGAAATTTCACCTGGGCAGGAGGGGGGTGTATGTGCCCAGTAAGCAAGTGGTTAAGGTGAAAAACCTTCTGTGGTGCTGCAGCTCCACCCAAGCCCCCGTTATACTTACCCAACCTCGATCCTTCTCTGGGCGGGAACGAGCACACCAGCTCTAGCTGGTATCTCGTGTCCTGATTGGATAGATTGATAGCAGCGCAGCCATTGGCTCCTGCTACTGTCAATGAAATCCCATAACGCGGCACCAGGGGGGCGGGGCAGAGTCCTGCACTCTGTGTGAATGGACACAGATGCGAGACTCGGAAATGCGCCCGCACAGGTGTCCACCAAGGAGAGCGCTTCTCCAATAGTCAATGTGGGGAGGAGCCACCAGTGCCTCTGAGGACCGGGGCCACTCTGTGCAAAACTAACTGCACAGTGGAGGCAAGTATGATATGTTTTTTGTTGTTGTTGTTTAAACACAAGGGTTTACAACCCCTTTAAACTGTATTGTACTTGTACTGTCTGCCCTCATGTTGTGAAGCGCTGCTGTATAAATCCTGTATAATAATAATAATCTACCATTGAGCTAAGCAAAACCCATATCATATAATATATATATATATATATACACACACACCCATCTATAAGGATATACAATACATACACACACAGCACAAGGCCGAGTTCACACTACGAGACGTTTCTCGGGGCTGCAGGTCCTCTGATCTCTACAAGATGGTGATCTTCTCACTTCTACCATAGAGACAGGAAGTCTTTATGGAAGACAGGAAGTGATGTCAGGTATAAATAGGAAGTTCCGGGTGAGAGGTGAGTCAGGAGGAAATAGAGCAACGACATTTCCGGGTGAGAGGTGAGTTGGAAGGACGTAGAGAGGAGACATTGCTGGAAGTGGTAAGATGATGGACAATCAGCCGCCCCTCACATCACCGGGTAAGAGGAGACTTTATTGTACAGGAGAGAGCAGTACGGAGGCTCCACCCCCATCCCCCATCATCTGATAAACACATAGAAACAATGGATTCAGTCAGTGTGTGTGTTTCCTACAGATGGATCCAGTAATGGGAACCCACTAGAGAGATGTCCCCGTCCTCTGTATTCCCGGGATTATTCCACACAGGAAGGTCACACCATCCCCCACCATCATCAGGTAGATGAGGAACAATCACTGATCGTATCATTAGGATCTGTACATTATCTGCATTGTTACCATTGATGTCATTTTTATTCTATATTCAGAGTGGAGACCTGAGAGATCCTAAAGTTGAGGTGAAAGAAGAGATAAAGGAGGAGGATGATGAGGATGGGGTGATGGAGGAAGAACACACCATCCCCCACCATCATCAGGTAGATGAGGAACAATTATTGGTGGTTATGATTTATACACAAACGTGTTTATTATAATGAATGTTTTATTATATATTCAGAGTGGAAACCTCGGGGATGATAATATTGATGTTAAAGAAGAGTATAAAGAGGGGGATGAGGAGTATGGAGTGATGGAGGAGTTATCAGAAGGACACAAGGATATGATGGAGCCACCTAATACCAGGAACCCCCCAGAGAGATGTCCCCGTCCTCTGTATTCCCGGGATTCCACACAGGAAGGTCACACCATCCCCCACTGTTACAAGGTCGGTGGGGCGGAGCATCTAGAACATGGACTGGTGGAGATGATGTGTGGGTTTTGTATGTAAGTTTATATCTTACAGATGATATTCTCTCTCATTCTCTTGGTTTAGAGTGGAGATCCAATCGATATAGAATTTGAGGTGAAATCAGAAGAAGAGACGTATGTGAGGGATGATCAGCAGTCTATGGAGGAGGATGGAATAACGGGGACATTTATAGAGGAGGACACTCCTACAGAGATCAGCACAGGTGGGTCATTAACACTAAATCCATTCCTCCACCCATACTGCTCACTGATTGGTCCAGAGTAGGGCGGGGACTGGGTGATATCAGCCTGTAATCCCCTGGTCACTTTCCTGAGCTGTGTTCCCCGTCCTGTATTCCTGTATTTCTCTCGGATAATCTTCCTTCTCTGTGCTGCAGACACAATTTATGTCTCTAGACTGGATTTATGGAGATTCTGGGGTTCAGCTGGCAGCAAAATATTGATTTTCACCATAGGGTTTGCTCAATCTAAACATGTAATGCAGGGGTGACAACCTCTATTTCATCGTGGGCAGCATCAGCATTATGATTGCCCTCAAAGAACTGGGTGTATCTGTAAGGCTATATAAAAAAAAAAAAATCTCAGAAAATAGGTACAGGAACTTAACCGGGTCATAAGCACCCCCCGACCCTCCTGCTGGACAGGGTGGAGATCTTAATGGGGCAATAAATACCAAAAGTGCATTATGTGCAGAGAGAGTGCAGCTTCAGGGGGCCCTATGCCCAGATTTCAGTGGTACGCTATGTACAGGGTGCAGAGTTTAGGGGGGCGCTGTGTACAGAGTGAAGGGTTGAAGAGTTCACTATATACAGAGTGCAGAGTTTAGGGGTGCACTACATACAGAGTTTGGGGTTGAGGATTGCACGTCATACAGAGTGCAGGGTTTAGGGATGCACCGTGTACAGAGTGTAGGGTTTAGAGGTGTTCTGTGCACAGTGTGCAGGGTTCAGCTCTCTTTACAGTCTATCCACATCTCTCTTCCAGTCCTCCTTGGCTCTGACCTCTGCACCACTCTCTCCCATTCCCCACCTCTGTATACATTCCCCCCACGCCCCCCAAAAACTTCCTAGTATCCCACCTACTTGGCCTATCTCTAATACCTTCCGACAGTGTAGGCATCTCCACTTCTCTCTCTCACTTTCAGGTAGGTTATTGGTTGGTGTCTCTGCACCCAGACACAGATAGGGATCACAGATTGCCCCTCCCACACTACACCTGTCTCTGCATCTCCCTTGTCCCCGCTGTAAGTGCCGGGCAGGCAGGGATCGGTGAGAGCCGCAGAGAGGAATGCTGTTCTTCTAATCACAGAAGACTTCACATGTTTACAAGTGATAGTGGTGAGCAGAGATCGAGAGTCGGAAGGTGGAAGAACAGCATTCCACCATGTTCTGGCTGAAAAAACCTTAGGTGTGAGGGTCACATGGAATAGCCTGGTGGGTCGGATTTGGCCTTGTGTCTGCCCCATGCCCGGGTCTAGTGAGGTCTCTGACAGAACAATTCCCCCGGGTTACTTGCTCTGTTATTTGCTGGCTGTGCCGGGTGGAGGGATATGTCTGTATAGTCTCAGACCCAAGTCACTGAGTGCAGTCTCAGGAGATGGGAGGCAGCGGTGTGGGACCTCTGCAACTTGTCTCCAGTAATCATTTCATCCGCCACTGATTACTGAATACCAATATCATGAGTCTTGACCCGTAAATATATACTCTATATCAGGGCTCAAAATTTCAAGTCCTGAGCTACTAGCCAGGCCTCAAGAGTTACTCGCCACCAGTTGCCCCACCTAATTCATACACTGCCCTGCGCCTAATTGCACCTGTAAACATAGAATGACACTGTTAAATGTTTTAGGCAGAATCAAGTTACACAATTAAAAATTAACAACTACAACTTTAACAAAATGGAACAGGGCACTGGGGGCAGCCCAGAGGGACAGGGCACTGGGGGCAGCCCAGAGGGACAGGGCACTGGGGGCAGTCCAGAGGGACAAGGCACTGGGGGCAGTCCAGAGGGACAGGGCACTGGGGGCAGCCCAGAGGGACAGGGCACTGGGGGCAGCCCAGAGGGACAGGGCACTGGGGGCAGCCCAGAGGGACAGGGCACTGGGGGCAGCCCAGAGGGACAGGGCACTGGGGGCAGACCAGTGGGACAGGGCACTAGAACTGGGTCTCTTCCCCATTCTCTTGCTGTCTCCTCTGCAACTCCCATCCATCCTCTCTCTCTCCCTCTCCTATTCATCTCATCATCAGGAGCCTGTGTGTGCGGCTCCACACTTGCATGTCCCCACTTCCCCCTTTTATTCAGGCTGGCAGTGAGGAGAGGAGCTGCAGCACAGCGGGAGGGAGTACAATCCAGCGCTGAGATCCACCCAACTGCACAGCCATTGACACCATAGCACAGCGCTCACTGACACCGCACAGCACACATTGAGACCAGTCTGTTTGCAGTGCTCAGGCTGAACTGCTGGACACTTACATAGAGCACAAGGAGAAGAAAACTGCACAAACTGGCTGAGCGCTGCACCGGAGTGGTAATTTTCGCAATCGTCCACCTCACTCATTACTTCCTGCTCCCTGCTCTCTAGCTACATTGGTCGGGGGGAGGGGGGGCAGGCTCAGAGAGGTCATACTGTTAGGTTCCATGGCTTAATGAGGATTGTAAGGAGATCACCTGTGTAATTCTCTGCCTGTGCGTGGCTCACCAGACTACTTTTCCTGAGTATGCACCTTTCCTCTTCGGCCGCCAATCTCATCGGAACTCTAAGTGTAGCACAGATTGGAGGGAGATTGGTCATGTAGCACTGTCATCACTCGCCCACAGCTGAAATCCACTCGCCAAATGCTAGTAGGCGAGTGGAAATTTTGAGGGCTGCTCTATATTGTACATTACATACTCCTTGGTTGGTTAGGGGAACCAATCAGCTCATGTCTAGTAATAATCTTTGTATTTCTATTTTAGTAGATGGACGGGAGATGAGGAAAACCTCAGAGGATTGTCTCACTTTGTCTCCAGACTGTAAAGTAGAAGATGAGGACATCACACAGTATAGTCCAGGAGAAAACCCGACTACCTCAAATGTCCATCCTGCACCACACAGTGTAGATGGACCATCGTATTCCTCTTATCCTGAGGAACCTCAGACTGTGCGGGACGGTGCCGGACCATCGTATTCCTCTTATCCTGAGGAACCTCAGACTGTGCGGGACGGTGCCGGACCATCGTATTCCTCTTATCCTGAGGAACCTCAGACTGTGCGGGACGGTGCCGGACCATCGTATTCCTCTTATCCTGAGGAACCTCAGACTGTGCGGGACGGTGCCGGACCATCGTATTCCTCTTATCCTGAGGAACCTCAGACTGTGCGGGACGGTGCCGGAGCATCGTATTCCTCTTATCCTGAGGAACTTCAGACTGTGCGGGACGGTGCCGGACCATCGTATTCCTCTTATCCTGAGGAACCTCAGACTGTGCGGGACGGTGCCGGACCATCGTATTCCTCTTATCCTGAGGAACCTCAGACTGTGCGGGACGGTGCCGGACCATCGTATTCCTCTTATCCTGAGGAACCTCAGACTGTGCGGGACGGTGCCGGACCATCGTATTCCTCTTATCCTGAGGAACCTCAGACTGTGCGGGACGGTGCCGGACCATTGTATTCCTCTTGTTCTAGATCTCACACCAGAGGGAAGCCACATTCCTGTGCTGAGTGCGGGAAGTGTTTCTATTCTAAATCCCATCTTAATGTTCATAAAAGATATCACACAGGGGAAAAGCCGTATTTCTGCCCTGAGTGCAAAAAACGTTTCTCAACAAAGTCCAGTCTTTGCAGACATCAGAGATCTCACACAGGTGAGAAGCCGTATCCCTGCCCT
The DNA here is from genome assembly GCA_029574335.1 of Rana kukunoris. Classification (NCBI taxonomy): domain Eukaryota; kingdom Metazoa; phylum Chordata; class Amphibia; order Anura; family Ranidae; genus Rana; species Rana kukunoris. The sequence continues at coordinate 413,201 of JAJQKJ010002038.1, forward strand.
GAGTGCAGGAAATGTTTTTCAGATAAGGCCAGTCTTTACACACATCAGAGATCACACACGGGTGAGAAGCCATATTCCTGTCCTGAGTGCGGAAAATGTTTTTCACAGAAGTTCCTTCTTTCCGCACATCAGAGATCACACACAGGCGAGAAGCCGTATTCCTGTCATGAGTGTGGGAAATGTTTTTCGCAGCGGTCCATTCTTTACACACATCGGAGATCTCACACAGGGGAGAAGCCGTATTCCTGTCCTGAATGTGGGAAAAGCTTTGTAAATAAATCAAAGCTTGTTACACATAAGAGGTCTCACACTGGGGAGAAGCCGTTTTCCTGTATTGAGTGCGGAAAATGTTTTTCAGTGAAGTCCAATCTCTATAATCATCAGAGATCTCACACAGGGGAGAAGCCGTATTCCTGTCCTGAGTGCGGGAAATGTTTTTCAGTCAAGTGCAGTCTTATCAAACATCAGAGATCTCACACGGGGGAGAAACCACTTTCCTGTCCTGAGTGCGGAAAATGTTTTTCACTGAAGTGCCAACTTTTCAGACATCGGAGATCTCACACAGGGAAAAAGCCACGTTCCTGTCCTGAGTGCGGGAAATGTTATTCAGATAAGTCCAGTCTTTCCAGACATAAGAGATCTCACACAGGGGAGAAGCCTTATTCCTGTCCTAAATGTGGGAAAGGTTTTGTATATAAATCAAGGCTTGTCATACATCAGAGCTCTCACACAAGGGAGAAACCACTTTCCTGTCCTGAGTACGGAAATTGTCAGTCACAGAAGTCCTCTGTTTACAGTCACCTGAGATTGGACACGGAGGAGAATGAACTTTCCTGGTCTGACTGAGGTAAATGTTCCTCACTGAAGTCCTGTCTTCCTGTACATCAGGGGCCCCACACAACCCCTCGAGGTGTATTAGTGAGTGCGGGAAATGTCTTGTATATGAATGTTGCTGGACATGTGGGTAAGAAGCACACCCTGATATACACCTTAGATATACTCCATGGCTGATCTTCATCATGTAAGAAACACTTCATAAGGAGATCAGAGATCACCAAAGACATGGATGAAGTGTTGTACCGTGTTGGCCATTGATAGCAGGAGAAAAATAAAAATGGAGTCATTCCCTCTCATTGGCTGAGTACATTTTGTGGTGGAAACTCTTGCAAGAGGTCTGTTTTCTCAAGTCGTCTTCCAGGACGAAACACGTTAAGCCCACCACTTTAAAGGCGGTCCTCTAGGATTTTTAAAATAAAAATGGAGTCATCACCTCTCATTGGCTGAGTACATTTTGTGGTGTAAAAACACATAGAGGAATAAAAACAAATATAACAATGTTGGCTGAATTGTTTTTCTTGATGGTTTCCTATGCTCCTTGGCACATCTAGTGATCATAATGTTGTGTTGGGCTATGTTTTAACTAATGGAGGTACAGTATTTCAGGAAAAAAGTGTACAGTCTAGTCGCAAAGAAAATTTATTCTGACTCGGTAGCTGTGTGAGTCTGTGTAATTGGTTGGGGGCGGGGGGGGGGGGGGTTACAGCAGATCAGGCTGGAGAACTCTACTGGTCAGGCCTCTAGTACCTGCCCTTGGTTCTAGAAGCTACCAAAAGTTTCTAGAAGCTAGTGGGTGAAGGCTATGATCTGCATATTGATGGGTATCTGACAAATCCCCAGGTAGTTGGCTTGGCAGGGTGATTGGGTCAGCCCATACATTTTGTTGGCTTGGCAGGGTTATTGGGTCAGCCCATAAATTTTGTGGAGGCTGACCAGTAGAGATAAGCCTTGTTTGGTTTGCACCAGAACTCTCAAACATCGCAAAACTTTAGAACCAAATAATGAACCCCATTGAAGTCTACGGGACTCGAACTGGAAAAATCAAAAGTGCCCATTTGAAGGCTTATATACAAGTAATTAAGCATACAATGGTTACGGGGTCTGGGTACTGCCCTGGGGGACATGTATCAATGAAAAAAAATTTTTTTTTGTAAAAATCATAATTTTTAAATGAGCAGTGATTTATTGATGTTTAAAATTAAAGCCTAAGGCCGCGTACACATGATGACTCCATCCGATGAGAACGTTCTGAAGGTTAACCGAAGAAGCTGACTGATGGTCTGATGTGCCTACACACTCACATCAGTTAAAACAACGATCGTATCAGAACGCGGTGACGTAAAACACAATGACGTGCTGAAAAAAATGAAGTTCAATGCTTCCAAGCATGCGCGGCTTTTTAACCGATGCTTTTGCATACTAACGATCGTTTTTGACCTATCAGTTAGGCGTCCATCGGTTAAACTTTAAAGCAAGTTCTCTTTTTTTTGACCGAAGTATAACTGACCGATGGGGCCCACACACGATCGGTTTGGACCGATGAGACGGACCTTCAGTCTGTTTTCATCGGCTTTGACTGATCGTGTGTACACGGCCTTAGAATGAGAAATAACAATAAAAATGAACAATTCCTTTTTAATATAGTGCCTGGGGGTTCCCTTAGTTTACTAGTAAAGTAGCACATCTGTACCATGTATAGAACCTGCTGCAGCAATAATTGCATTCATATAAAAAATGTCCCTGCAAGCTTTCTTTATTTTGTAAACCATGGCTTGGGGAGCCAGTCTGTATGACGAGGCCACAATGTAGCGCACTGGGGACAAGACTCTTTCGCAGACTTTGGTTAGAAGTAACGGGTGTGGAAAAATTGGGCTTTGGGTGTCGGTGGCGCCTTCGCACTCTAACCCTATAGAGGTACTCTTGACGAAGACAAAAGTTGGCCTCTCTGTCGAATATTTAAATGTTATGCACCTGTCAAACAGATGCCGTAAAATTGGAGCTGTTATTTGTGCCCATGAAACCTACACCAAAAAAAAATCTTTTGACACTGACAGCGCTAGGCAGCCTAAAAGTCTTGCAGAGATTTCACATACCAAAAAAAAATTAATCAGCGACATTGGCATCAGGGGCTTCATACAGTAAATGCTGGTAATCTAGGACTGATTTATTCTGATAAATGTCAGCTGGTCCACAGAGTCTGTGGACAGACGTGTTCTATTGTCCATAGCAAAACCTCTGGCAGCACTAAATGCCCTTTTGGAAAGCATGCTGGATGCAGGGCAGCCCAGCAGCTCAATACTGGGCAAATTCCTAGCCAGTTGTCTATTCTTATGACCCAGTAACCCAATGGATAGTCAACTGGAAGGCTCTCTATCTCTGTTTTGTGCCCCTAGATAATCATCAAACATGTGATGCAGACGCTGCCAATGGGATGTGGAAGCAGACACAAGACTAAAAAAATTGTTAAATAATTAATTTAGGCAGGCCCCTTCTCCACCACTCTTCTCTTGACCAACAGAAGCCTCAAAACTAAATTTTCCAGGACACTGTAACCCACCAGAGTCTAGAAAAGCGTTAGATAAACTTCTATTTAAAGGGTCCCCAAGAGATTTAATCTTCTGCTTCTTCTGAGGCAATGCAGGATTTATCAGCTCCACCCTCTCCTCCTCCTCCATGCCCTTCTCTGCTGAATTGTCCTAGGAGACACAAGTAGCCCCTAAGCACTCAAGGGGCTATTTAATGAGTCAGGCTAAAAGGAACGGACTGAGTTCTGAGACTTTCCGATTGTAATGTGGCCAAGGAGGGTTGCCAACTAATAGTGGTCCTTCTCCTTGATGCCACATATTCTTGGGTCCTTTTGCAGCCTTTTAAGCATGAGGGAGCCCATGCACCACAAGTGTGCAGTGGCACGAGAAGCAGACTCCTCCGGTTTACTAAGGATTACATTATCTGGAATTGCCTCCTCCCAGCCATGTACTACTCTCAAGGGTTCTGGGGATGGAAACCCATATGTTAAGGTTTTATGTTTGTCTTCCTCCGCTTCAGTGCATCCAAAATTGCCAGAATCCTCCTCCTCTTCCTCCCTCTCGTCTTCTGTGTTCTGTGGCATGACAAGAATGGTGTCTGCATAAAGCGGGCCTTGAGAGTAAAGGAAGTCCTCCTCTTCCTCCGTTTTCTCTGCCTCGAGTGCCCTGTCCATAAAGCCATGCAGAGTCTGCTCCAGCAGAAGCACAACAGGGATTGTGTCACTGATGTATGCATTTTAATGGCTTACCATCCATGTTACTCCTCAAATGGTGACAGTACAGTGCATGCATCCTTTATGAGCAGCCATTAGCGTGGGCAAAAAAAGCTGAGCCGGCCTGAGAGTGTCATGGTGCCATACTCATACAGGTACTCGTTGACGGCCCTCTGCTACATGTGCAGCCGCTGCAGCATTGCCAAAGTTGACTTCAACCCAGTAGGCAGGTTAATAATCAGGTGGTTAAACAGGAGGTGGAATTCCCACTGAATTTCAACCACCCAAGCACTGGCTGCGTATGACCGGCTGAAATGGCTACAGACTCTTCTGGCCTGCTTTAGCAGATGGAACCTAATTAAGAAACGCTGCACAACCAAATTGAGGACATGTGCCAGTCAACTTTCCCTGTCTAAGGGCACACAGGAGGTTTGTACACCACCATTCTTGGCTTCAGCTGGAATGGCATGAACCACCTTTGGGCCTGTCCCTGCAGCTCTGCTTCAGTGTGGTTCCTGTCCCCTAGACAAACCAGCTGGAGCCCTGCATGGAATATTTTAGCCTGACTCATTTAATAGCCCCTTTAGTGCTTAGGGGCTACTTGTGACTCTTAGGACAATTCAGCAGAGGAGGGCATGGAGGAGGAGGAGAGGGTGGAGCTGACGAATCCCGCATCATCACCACTAGTTGTATGGAGACATGGCAGCACAACAAGCTGCAGTACTGAACCCTGTCCTGCATCCTTCTGAGTTGCAAGCATAGGTAACTAGTATGATGTGAACAAAATATATCATCTCTGGCAATGCTTGCTGAACCGCATGTCAGCAGTAGCATGGACTTTGCAGATGACTGCCTTGCCCAACGATGCCACAACATTGCCTTCTACGTGATGGTAGAGAGTTGGAATGGCCTTAAGTGAATAGCGACTGGAAACCTGCCATTGTGTTACAGCACATTCTGCAAATTCACAGGGGGCAAAATCCACCTGACAGGAAGGCAGGAGTTGTAAAGCCACCTGCTTTGACAAGCTTGCATGTACAGTAGATGCTGGGCATGTCGGTGGCAGTGGCTGTATTTTTTTTCCACTGCAGCAGATGGGGCAGAGAAATTTTCCGTCTATACACTACAACTGGTGGTATGCTACTGGCAGATGTGCTGCAAGGACCTGGGACACCCTTCACTATACCATCATCCATGTCAGTGGAGGCTGCTGAGAGGTCATGAGGTATAGCTGGGGCAGATTGAGGTGAGTAAAGAGGAGAAACAGATTTACATCCCTATTGTGTGGCTTTCAGGTGTTCTTTCCAATGAGTGGTGGGAGGTTTAATGCCTTGTCAAGTATGTGGTACTCACATGGTTGGTGTTTTTGCCACACTTGATCTACTTTAGGCAAGGTTTGCAAATTGCATCAGTGCGATCGGCTGCACATGTGCTAAAAAAGGCCTAGACAGCTGAGCTGTAGGAAGTGGCCCGGGAGATAACAGCTCCACTATGTGATGGAATAGGGTGGCTGCTCTTTACTCTTCCATGACGGCTGCCTCATTGGGGTTTTGCCTCCCCCTCACCCTAACTTTCCTCCTTTGCTCTATCTGGCACCCATGTGGCTATCATCATCATCTTCTCCATCCTCGTCATTACCTGGAGACAACTTGGCAATACACTGTGCCCAGGGGAACATGACAGCCAATTTGTGTAACAGTGTTCTCCCCTCTCTGTAGGCTCATGTTCCTGCCTTCCTCAACCTCAGAATCAACATCTGAATCCAGTAATGGCCGTGCATCATCAAGGCGCAAGTGGCTGACGCTGTGTTCAAATAACTCAGTTGACTCCTCCATGCCTGATGCCGAATAAGCCACTCTGGCAGCTGCAGTGGACTGCGCACTAGTCTCTGCTTGGGTGATGGAGAGCGAGGAGGATGAGGATGGTTTAGTAGGCCTGTCCACCACCTCCTCTGGATAGCATGGGCAACATCACTAAACAGAGGAAATGATGCCCTGCCTGAATACGGACCACGTCCACCTTTGCCTATGGACACCTATGCTGCTGGCCCCCTCATAGTGCCACAAGAACGTCTGCCGCTCCTTGTTGTCCTCCCAGACATGATTGGGGGGAGGGGTGCTGTAACGGAATGACCCGTGACGCCCAGAGACTTTGGAAGGATAAGGCATACTCCTGTGTCAGCGTCACTGATAACTCTTGGGTCTGAGTCCACCCTGTGCCCCTTTGGGCATGGGGTGGCTAGTGAATCATAATTCATGTATTACATGAGATGGGACATTAATAATTCATGTTTGCAGGATGTCTTGAGATATCACAAGTTGTTGGTTATTCAATGTGGGGACACATTCTTTTGAAAGGTGTTAATTGCATCTACTCCTAGACATTTCATTGTCCATTGTGTAAAGGTGTTAATTCAGGTCTGCTCCTAGACCTTTCCATTGTGTGATAACACGGTTTAAAGCCTATTGATGCCCAGGTGTGACTACCTGTCTGTCGGAGACAGGCCATCTGTCTAAAGATGTGGATTGAAGGGAACTCATTGTGTGATGGTATTTTGTTTGAATTCTATTGATAAAAGTATGTGATTGAAGCCCCCCATGGTGTGAAGGGGGGTGGAGATTTCATTGTCCCTTTGAATACTGTCACATGCTTGTAACTGCATACAAAGCTGAGAAGAAACCATTAAAGCATTCATTCATTTTGAAACCAGAAGATAGAGCAGTCAGTCTCATTTTCTGGGGAATTGATATGGATCGTGTATGCAGGATTGTCGGATTGTGTCGGATAAGCTTGTCGTGGGTGGATGGAAGGTCGTAAACGGTGGTGACCTTTACAGGTGCTTATTAAAAACATGTAATAAAGATGTGGAAATGTCTACAAGTAGGGTTGTCCAGATACCGATACTAGTATCGGGACCGATACCGAGTATTTGCGGGAGTACTTGTACTCGCACAAATGCTCCCGATACCTAAATAGAATACTTTATTTGTATTTATCAACATGTTCTGTGAAAATTCTTTGAGTTTTTTACTACTGCGTGACAAGAAAATAAAACATTTTTATTCATTTTTACTAATTTTTATTCTTTTATAATGTCTTGAGTTCTTCATAATTCTAAAGAAAATATCCTTAGTCTGTATTGTGGTTTGAAAACCGTCACATGACATTTTAAAAAAGTATCGGTATTCGGTATCGGCGAGTACATGAAAAAAAGTATCGGTACTTGTACTCGGTCCTAAAAAAGTGGTATCGGGACAACCCTATCTACAAGGATGCATTTTAATCAACGGAAAGTGGTGTTTTAACCCGAGTACTCACTATACAGACACACTCCACTGATACAATACAATATACTGCGTTAATCCTGCACTAATGCACCGAAAACGTGCAGTATCGCACGGAAATAAACTGCGGTAAAACGTGCAGTATCGCACGGAAATAAACTGCGGTAAAACGTGCAGTATCGCACTGAAATATACTCGTTAAACGACATGTACCGTCACAGAGGAAATGATGCCCTGCCTGGGGACTGACCACGTCCATCTTTCTGTAGACACCTACGCTGCTGTCCCCCACAGTGTCATGGGAACATCTGCCTCTCCTCGTTGTCCGTCCAGACTAGTGTTGAGCAGAATATGCCATATTCGATTTCGCGATATATCTCGAATATATAGTCGAATATTCGAGATATATTCGCTAAATACGAATATTCGTGATATTTTTTGGAAATGAAATGATTGCGAATTTTCGCTATTGCGAATGCGAATGCGAAATTTCGAGAAATGCGGAATGGAGCAGAATATTCGTGATATTTTATAATACCAAATAATTGCGAAATTTCGAGAAATGCGGAATGGAGCACTCTGATTGGCTCAGAATATTCGTGATATATTACAATACACTTTGGCTCGAGTATCTGGCCTTACCCCCTCCCCTAAATGTCACTCTATCTTCCTCTCTACAATCAGACCCTGTATTCCAACCTATATGGATACCAATGTGGGCCCCAATTCTCCTTTTAGGGGCCTACTGCGCCCTGAGCCCTCAGCCAACTGTCGCATTCCCAAAGTTTTCATTGCTCCCCTTGGAGTGATCCTTATTTTGGGAATTCTCTTTCTCCCTCCTTTTTCTATAAATACTTCAAAAATCTATTAATTGTTCATCTCTAAATATTCATTCATATGATATTCATACTAAATTGGAAATGTTTCAATAATAACCAAGATCCACTAAACATAGTTAAAATAGGTAGATTCTATGAACGAAATTGGTACAGAATCTTCTTATATATTTTACTTTGTATATTATTCGCCTGTACTTGTTTACATGCCTTTCTTGTGTGGCCCGGGTCCGTGGCGGGACGTTTTTTGCCAATCGGGGATACAGCCCATTATTGGGAGTGGGCTCTCTCCCCCATATGGTCCCTCTACCCAACCTCAGTTTGGTTTCCCTCCCTTGTCTCCTCCCCCCCTCCTTTCCCTTCCCTTTCCCTTCTTCCCTCCCCCTATCTTTCTCCCCCATCCCTTCCCCCTTTCCCAGTGAGCTCAATACCCCTTGTTATATCCTGCTACATCTGGATGTTCCTTTTGTCTATACTATCCTCTATATAATTTTATATAACTGAGTATTTATATTAATCAGTTATACCTTAATAAGTGACTTTGTTTTTGTAATATTCAAAAAATTCCTTCCTTCTCTTTTTCTCTTTTTTTCTTTTTTTTCCTCCTTTACTCTAAGAAAAATCATTTCCTTTTTTATTTTTTCCCTTGTTCACTATTCATTCTCCAGCAATGCTTTGCACGCTGTGTGTCATTTCGACGGGCGGATGGGCGGCGATCTCCCTGATCGCGCCCCTCCTCCCCCTGTCTGAAATGACATCTCTGTGTGTTTACCGCAGCAGTGATGCGCGCGCTGTCTTCTTTCCTTTTTTCTTTTTTCTATCTCCCCGTGCCTCGTGACTGAGCGCCAGATGATGGCGTCATGACGTTTGTCGATGCCGTGATGCACCCTGGGATTTGTAGGCGGCAAACGCAATAGCCGTGGCGTCCCTGTGACGCAATCGTTCACTAATTGGGCCGGCTATTTATAGCCCTGTCAGTTTCAACTATAACCCAACCTGCTAGGACTACTATCCCTCTGTGTGGCAACATCAAGGTAACCTCTACATCTATAGAACCATATACTTCTAGTTTGCCTGCTTATCTAGAGACACTTCTTTGCTCTTATGCTACCTTTTTCCCTATTCAGTGTATCCTTATCCTAAATTTCACCACTTGGAACCTCCTTTCGTTAGACACCATCTGGCACGCTATGTCCAACCTTTTGGAAGGCTGCTTTCCAGACAAAGACTGTTGCTGTAAGTCCCTCAAAATCTGTTTAATCCTTTTACAGATATGCTATCGCCCTTATGTTGCTTTTACATCTCCCTTTTTATTTTTATTTTTATCGTCTATAGTGTTCTTTTGATTTTTACCTTCAATCGATTGGACTCTTTCTATGCTGCGTGCCTATGGCACCCCGCATTTATTCTTTGGAAGTCTTGTTTCAAATAAGGGTCACTGCTACACTGACTGCATAACGCCCTCATCACCTGTTTAGCTGATCTGCAAGGTGATTCATCTACTCTTCAATCTAGCTTAATAGCACTGATTTCTGAAGGTAGGTACTTTTACATAACTTTTTTTATTTTTGTTCTGTGATATGTCTATGATATGTATACTTTGCTATACATATACCATACCTATTCCCTCGTAATCAAGATGTCTTTTTTCTATTGTCAACTATTAGATTCACCTATATCTATTCAAGTTGCTTCCCATATGTGAGGGCACCCTCCTGCCCTTTAGGAAACCATTTTTCCTTCTAAAGGTCCATCCGCATGTAAGCAGGTTCACCATCCGGGTAGGTTAATTTCTTGTACCTTCTCTTTTACAAGGGGTTATTCTTTCCCTCTCTGTTGTTTTATTCGCACTTGTGTTGTTCACACCTGCGAATAATCAGTCAGGCCAGCCACTAATTTATCCTTCCCCTGTATTCCTGTTACACCTGTTGGGTTCGGTGGGGTACCTGGCCTGTTTGGGTCCCGCCGCGGACCCTAGTCACACCTTTCACAATGATGTTAATGTGAACCATTTTTTGCTGTGTTTTGTTTCTGTATCCATTGAAATATATGTTCTAATTTAAAAATCTCTCTGTACTAGAGTTCTCATAACTGGAACGATCCGGCTATAAAATCCCCTGAAGAAGCCATACCTGGCGAAACTAGTAGGGTTGTCTGGATCACTTACCATATATCCCAACGAGTACTCCCAACTGTGGTTTTATTATATTTGTTTTCTTATGGTTTTCCTTTTTTCTTGTTTGTGTGTACTAACTTATTAAGTAATTTAAATATTTAAAATAAAAAATCTTTTGTACTGAATACTGATGCAGTCTTCTTTGGTTTCTACTTATAACTTCTTTTCCCAGGCACCGCTATAATCCCCCCTCCCCTCCACACCTCTTTAATGCCTTTTTAGGGATGAGGTGCCATATATCAAAAAAGGACTCTTGACCACTAACTCCACCTTCTCCACAATACACAATAATTGCGAATATTCGGCAAATGCGGAAGGAGCACTCTGATTGGCTCAGAATATTCGTGATATATTACAATACACAATAATTGCGAATATTCGGCAAATGCGGAAGGAGCACTCTGATTGGCTCAGAATATTCGTGATATATTACAATACAAAATAATTGCGAATATTCGAGAAATGCGGAATGGAGCACTCTGATTGGCTCAGAATATTCGTGATATATTACAATACAAAATAATTGTGAATATTCGAGAAATGCGGAAGGAGCACTCTGATTGGCTCAGAATATTCGTGATATATTACAATACAAAATAATCGCGCGATATCGCTATTGCCGAATAATCGCATTGCGATTTCTCGGCAATATAAAAGGAGCGCTGCAGCTACTCGGCCCAAGGTCTCTAATCATACCAGCAATGCTTTTAGACGTCGATGGGGATCTCTAGGATGTGATCTGTTCTAAAAAAAAATTGAAAAAATACGAATATTCGAAATAGCGAATATTCACCGCGAAATTCGGAATATATCGCGAATACTCGAATACTCCATATTCGAGCCGAATATTCGCAATACGAATATTCGTGAGCAACACTAGTCCAGACATGAGTGGGAGGGGGGGGCTTATTAACAAAATGTAATAAAGATGTGGAGATGTGTACCTGGACGCACTTTAATCAATGGAAAGTGGTGTTTGGTGCACTTTAACCCGAGTACTCACTACACAGACACAACATTCTATGCATTAAGGTGAAAAAGCTTCTGTGCACATCTCCAACGTGGACAATCGATGTGGGGAGGAGTCGCTGTGTGCCGCTGCAAAACAAACTGCACAGTGGAGGTAAGTATATGTCTGTTGTTTTAAAACACCAGGGTTTACAACCCCTTTAAACGTGATTGCACTTGTACTGTCTGCCTTCGTGTTGTAAAGTGCTGCTATATAAATCCTGTATAATAATATACCATTGAGCTAAGCAAAAGCCATATCATATATATATATATATACAGTGTGTGTGTATATATATATATATATATATATATATATATATACACACACACTGTATATATATATATTGGTGGGAGTGGAGATGACTAGTGTTCAGCGGAATACGCCATATTCGATTTCGCGATATTGCGCGAATATATAGAAGAATATTCGCGAATATTCGCTAATATCGAATATTCGCGATATTTTATCCCAAAAAAATGTTGCGAAATTTCGCTAATGCGAAAATGATTGCGAAATTCTCATAAACGGAGATCATTTCCTGTATTACTAAACTAATATGCACTAAACACTAACTCTACACTAACTCTACTTAAAAGAAAGGAGAATAAGGGGGCAAAAGAAGGGCGGAGAAGATAATCGCGCAATATTCCTATTGCGCGATTATCTTCTCCGCCCTTCTTTTGCATCAGAGCCAATCAGAATAACTCGAATATTCGGCAACAGGAATATTGCGCGATTATCTTCTCCGCCCTTCTTTTGCATCAGAGCCAATCAGAATAACTCGAATATTCGGCAAAAGGAATATCGCGCAATATTCCGTTTGTCGAATATTCGAGTTATTCTGATTGGCTCTGATGCAAAAGAAGGGCCGAGTAGCTGATGCGATTCTTTTATGTTGCCGAAAATTCGCAATGCGAATTTTCGGCAACATAAAAGGATCGCCTCAGCTACTCGGCCCAGGGTCTCTAATCATACCAGCAATGCTTTTAGACGTCGATGGAGATCACTAGGATGTGATCTGTTTTAAAAATAAATTTGAAAAAATACGAATATTCGTAGCGAATATTCGCAATGCGAATATTCGTGAGCAACACTAGAGATGACCCATCAATAAGGAGATATACGATACATACACACACAGCACAAGGCCGAGTTCACACTACGAGACGTTTCTCTGGGCTGCAGTTCCTCTGATCTCCACAAGATGGTGATCTCACTTCTACCATAGAGACAGGAAGACTGTATGGAAGACAGGAAGTGAGGTCAATTACAGACAGGAAGTGATGTCAGGTATAAATAGCAAGTTACAGGTGAGAGGTGAGTCAGGAGGAAATAGAGCAGAGACATTTCTGGGTAAAAGGTGAGCTGGGAGGACGTAGAGAGGAGACATTGCTGGACGTGGTAAGATGATGGACAATCAGCCGCCCCTCACATCACCGGGTAAGAGGAGACTTTATTGTAAAGGAGAGAGCAGTACGGAGGCTCCACCCCCATCCCCCATCATCTGATAAACACATAGAAACAATGGATTCAGTCAGTGTGTGTGTTTCCTACAGATGGATCCAGTAATGGGAACCCACCAGAGAGATGTCCCCGTCCTCTGTATTCCCGGGATTATTCCACACAAGAGGGTCACACCATCCCCCACCATCATCAGGTAGATGAGGAACAATCACTGATCGTATCATTAGGATCTGTACATTATCTGCATTGTTACCATTGATGTCATTTTTATTCTATATTCAGAGTGGAGACCTGAGAGATCCTAAAGTTGAGGTTAAAGAAGAGATAAAAGAGGAGGATGATGAGGATGGGGTGATGGAGGAAGAACACACCATCCCCCACCATCATCAGGTAGATGAGGAACAATTATTGGTGGTTATGATTTATACACAAACATGTTTATTATAATGAATGTTTTATTATATATTCAGAGTGGAAACCTCGGGGATGATAATATTGATGTTAAAGAAGAGTATAAAGAGGAGGATGAGGAGTATGGAGTGATGGAGGAGTTTTCAGAAGGACACAAGGATATGATGGAGCCACCTAATACCAGGAACCCACCAGAGAGATGTCCCCGCCCTCTGTATTCCAGGGATTCCACACAGGAAGGTCACACCATCCCCCACTGTTACAAGGTCGGTGGGGCGGAGCATCTAGAACATGGACTGGTGGAGATGATGTGTGGGTTTTGTATGTAAGTTTATATCTTACAGATGATATTCTCTCTCATTCTCTTGGTTTAGAGTGGAGATCCAATCGATATAGAATTTGAGGTGAAATCAGAAGAAGAAGAGACGTATGTGAGGGATGATCAGCAGTCTATGGAGGAGGATGGAATAACGGGGACATTTATAGAGGAGGACACTCCTACAGAGATCAGCACAGGTGGGTCATTAACACTAAATCCATTCCTCCACCCATACTGCTCACTGATTGGTCCAGAGTAGGGCGGGGACTGGGTGATATCAGCCTGTAATCCCCTGGTCACTTTCCTGAGCTGTGTTCCCCGTCCTGTATTCCTGTATTTCTCTCGGATAATCTTCCTTCTCTGTGCTGCAGACACAATTTATGTCTCTAGACTGGATTTATGGAGATTCTGGGGTTCAGCTGGCAGCAAAATGTTGATATTCACCATAGGGTTTGCTCAATCTAAACATGTAATGCCGGGGTGACAAACTCTATTTTATCGTGGGACGCATCAGCTTTATGATTGCCCTCAAAGAACTGGGTGTATCTGTAAGGCTATATAAAAAAAATCTCAGAAAATAGGTACAGGAACTTAACCGGGTCATAAGCACCCCCCGACCCTCCCGCCGGACAGCATCGAACAGTGGGTGTGAGCGAATTACACTAACAGGGTGGAGATCTTAAGGGGGCAATAAATACCAAAAGTGCATTATGTGCAGAGAGAGTGCAGCTTCAGGGGGCCCTATGCCCAGATTTCAGGGGTACGCTATGTACAGAGTGCAGGGTTTAGGGGGCGCTGTGTACAAAGTGAAGGGTTGAAGAGTTTACTATATGCAGAGTTTAGGAGTGCGCTACATACAGAGTGCATAATTTAGGGGAGCACTACATACAGAGTGCAAGGTTGAGGATTGCACTACATACAGAGTGTAGTCTTTAGGGATACACTGTGTACAGAGTGCAGAGTTTAGGAGTGTGCTACATACAGATTGTAGGGTTTAGTGGTGTGCTGTGCACAGTGTGCAGAGTTCAGCAGTTTCACAGTCTATGCACATCTCACTTCTAGCCCTTCTTGGCTCTAACCTCTACAGCACTCTCTCCCATCCCCCACCTCTGTAAACATCTCCCTCCACAGCCCTCTTCCCCCACGCCCCCCAAAAACTTCCTTGTATCTCACCTATCCGGCCCATCTCTTGTACCTTTCGACAGTGTAGGTGGCTCCACTTCTCTCTCTCACTTGCAGGTAGGTTATTGGTTGGTGTCTCTGCACTCGGACACAGATGGGGATTACAGATGCCCCCTCCCACACTGCACCTGTCTCTGCATCTCCCTTGTCTCTTGTCCCCGCTGTGAGTGCTGGGCAGGCAGGGATCGGTGAGAGCCACAGAGAGGAAAGCTGTTCTTCTAATCACCAACGGCTTCTATGCTTACATGTGATAGTGCAGAGTGGAGTGCCAGAGGTGTCAAAACGGAGTTCTGGCTGAAAAACCTTAGATGTGAGGGCCACATGGAATAGCCTGGGGTGCCAGATTCAGCCCTCTGTTTGGTTATTTGCTGGCTGTGCCGGGTGGAGGAATGGGTCTGAGACTATACAGACATAAGTCACTGAGTGCAGTCTCAGGAGATGGGAGGCAGCGGTGTGGGATCTCTGCAACTTGTCTCCAGTAATTATTTCATCCACCACTGATTACTGAATACCAATATCATGAGTCCTGACCCCTGCACTATATACTCTATGTTGTACATTACATACTCCTGACCCCTGCACTATATCCTCTATGTTGTACATTACATACTCCTGACCCCTGCACTATATCCTCTATGTTGTACATTACATACTCCTGACCCCTGCACTATATCCTCTATGTTGTACATTACATACTCCTGACCCCTGCACTATATACTCTATGTTGTACATTACATACTCCTGACCCCTGCACTATATACTCTATGTTGTACATTACATACTCCTGACCCCTGCCCTATATACTCTGTGCTGTACATTACATACTCCTGACCCCTGCACTATATCCTCTATGTTGTACATTACATACTCCTGACCCCTGCACTATATCCTCTATGTTGTACATTACATACTCCTGACCCCTGCACTATATACTCTATGTTGTACATTACATACTCCTGACCCATCACTGTATACTCTGTTGTACGTTAGCATACTCCTGACCCCTGTGTGTTGACCAAAGCGCATTATATGTGCTTAGGTTGGGGTGAATGCGTGTAATTTTTAACTGTCGATTGTCGATAGATTCTTAACAGTTGCTCATTCCCTAGGGCTTTTTTTTTTGGTGGCGGCCGGTAATATTGAGGCGAATGGCTTTAGGCCCCAAATGGTTTCTGCAGAGTATCTCAGATTAGTCATAGTCGCAGAAAATACTGGGAAAAGTGACATTGATCTGTGAGGTATTTGATGGTGATTGGACGGAGGATTTCCACGTGGACCACCACTCGCTAAGTCTTCCCTCTCCGTTTTGATCCAGAGGAAGGCAAAAAAAAATACTCGGCCGGGGAATTTTTTTTCTTCCTGATCCCACAAGGGCGATCGGACAAGCCCTGGATCAAATGTTGAAGTCCCTCGATTTATAGCTGTTACAGCTATTGGAGGGGGGGCGTAGGGGGATGGGGGTATACTCACCCCTGAGTTCCCAGTAGAGGTCGACCGATATTCGGTCATTTTGGAGAAATCGGCATGGGCCGATTTATTATCCAAATTTGGCCGATATTTAGCACATCGGCATCAGCAGAGTGTGGAGAAGGAAGGAGGACAATGGGGTTCCTCCTCCCTTCTCCACACTGTCTGCAGAGCAGCGCTACGTTTGCGAAACACTAAGGGAGCTGTCATTAACACGGTCTGATGTCGGGATGGGCGGGACTCAGCTGTCCAACACCAGCCAATGGGATTAGATCATTGGCTGGATAGCTGCTGGGGCCCGCCCACCACAGGTCCTGCCCACCTCCAACATCACGATGAATCTGAGTTCCTCTCTCTCTGCAGTACCATGTGAAACTGTATGAAAAGAGAGAGTTTCACACAGCTACATGGGGTTCCTCCTCCCTTCTCCACACTGTCTGCAGAGCAGCGCTGTATTTGTGAAACACAAAGGAGAGAGAGAAGGGAGCAGTCATTAGCACGGTCTGATGTCGGGGATGTGCGGGCGGGACTCAGCTGTCCAACACCAGCCAATGGGATGAGATCATTGGCTGGAAAGCTGCTGGGGCCCGCCCACCTCCAACATCACAATGAATCTCTCTCTCTCTCTCTCTCTCTCTCTCTCTCTCTCTCTCATCCAGGGCCATCTGCCAGTGTCACCTTAATTCCACGTGCCAATTAGTGCCACCCGCCAATCAGTGTCAGTGTCACCTGTCAGTGCCACCTGCCAAAAAATAAATAAAAAATTGGCCTAATATATCGGCCGCAAAAATCGGCATCATATATCGGCCATCGGCCGCCCCAATTTCTAAATATCGGCATCGGCCAGGGAAAAACCCATATCGGTTGACCTCTAGGTAGGGAGCCAATTGGGGGTGAGTGGTAGGGGTGTCTCAGTTGCTGAGGTGTAGCAAGATGGCCGCCGAACCAGGCCTAGGCCCAAGCCGGGGGCTAAAGTTCTGGGGTACTGAGGGGAGATGGAGGAGATCCTGCTGGGATGCCGAGGGGTGATGGTGGGGATCCTCCTGGGGGACGGTAGGTTTAATGAAGTTTGCGGGGGGGTTTAAACTATTGTGAATGTGGCACGCCGCTGGAGCAGCGGACTATCCTAGCTGCGGCCGCCGCGACTTTGTGTGGAATTTACGGGCTCAATGTTGGGGACGGTGGGAGCGGTGGCGGGGAGATGGCTGGGGGATATAATAGACGCGGATGGGGGTGTGGGGGAGAGCAGGCCGGCTGTTACTCAGGCCGTATCTCCGTTGGGCCACAGCCACGGCTAAACCTTAGAAGGACGGCCGCACACTGTCCCAGGGGAGGAGGGAGAAAACCAGAGCACAGAAAAACAGGCTTACCTGTGAGGCCCGCCGGGAGAAGGTGCCTGCAGGCGGAGGAATAGGAAGACCAAGGGGGAAGGGAGAGACGCAAGTCCTGGGTGCTGCAGAAAGGGGGCAGGGAAAACCCTGCCTGTCTGATCTAGCCCTGGGAGGTGAGCAGACTCGTTGGAGAGCGTCCTGCTTCACCACGGGAGACTGACTGACTGACTTCTGCTGGGTATGTATTCTCTTTTGTTACACCCATTTCCTACCAGCCTTACATTTTATATCTGATGATGTGATTGGAGCACAGACTTTTACATGTTGATAATAATGTGATAATATCCTCCAACTTTGGAACCTTAAACAGAAAGTAAAAAATGGAGAAATTAGTAACCCAATGATGGTGGTCTTCAGGATCTGTCCAGTCTTCATCTTGGTTGTTCTCCCCTCATCCTCACTCTCTGACCTCTGGTGAGCTCAGCCCCGCTGTTATTCATGACTAAATCATGAACTAAATAAGGAAGTGCAGGACTTCTTGTGTTGGGAAGATGGTAATGAGTGATAGAGGGGGAGGGGACACTCGTCCTATAATCCCCTCATCACTGTCACTCCTATAAAAGACAGTTCTCGTTGTTTCCTCACTCTCTGACTAAGGTCCATGAATAAAGAAATGATCTGGTAGGAGATCAGAGGAGCCATTTACTAGTTACCTTGAGGGGGGAATTGTAAGATCCTCAGAGACAAAGCTGCCTGATGTGGGCGGAGTCCTGGTTTAGGGGAACCAATCTGCTCATGTCTAGTAATAATCTTTGTATTTCTATTTTAGTAGATGGACGGGAGATGAGGAAAACCTCAGAGGATTGTCTCACTTTGTCTCCAGACTGTAAAGTAGAAGATGAGGACATCACACAGTATAGTCCAGGAGAAAACCCGACTACCTCAAATGTCCATCCGGCACCACACAGTATAGATGGACCATCGTATTCCTCTCATCCTGAGGAACCTCAGACTGTGCGGGACGGTGCCGGACCATCGTATTCCTCTTATCCTGAGGAACCTCAGACTGTGCGGGACGGTGCCGGACCATCGTATTCCTCTTATCCTGAGGAACCTCAGACTGTGCGGGACGGTGCCGGACCATCGTATTCCTCTTATCCTGAGGAACCTCAGACTGTGCGGGACGGTGCCGGACCATCGTATTCCTCTTATCCTGAGGAACCTCAGACTGTGCGGGACAGTGCCGGACCATCGTATTCCTCTTATCCTGAGGAACCTCAGACTGTGCGGGATGGTGCTGTCCTTTCTAAACATAAGAGGTTTTCCTGTAGTGAGTGCGAAAAGTGTTTCCGTTCTAACTACGATCTTAATGAGCATAAAAGATATCACACGGGGGAGAAGCCGTTTTCCTGTGCTGAGTGCGGGAAATGTTTCTATTCTAAATCCAATCTTAATGTTCATAAAAGATATCACACAGGTGAGAAGCCGTATTCCTGTCCTGAGTGTAAAAAAAGTTTCGTTATAAAATACCATCTTTCCACACATCAGAGATCTCACACGGGTGAGAAGCCGTATCCCTGTATAGAGTGCGGGAAATATTTTTCAGATAAGCGCAGTCTTCACACCCACCAGAGATCGCACACGGGAGAGAAGCCGTTTTCCTGTCCTGAGTGCGGGAAATGTTTTTCGCAGAGATCCATTCTTTCTAGACATCAGAAATTTCACACGGGTGAGAAACCGTATTCCTGTTCTGAATGCGGAAAATGTTTTTCAGAGATGGCCAATCTTAACATACATCAGAGAGTGCACACGGGTGAGAAGCCGTATTCCTGTTCTGAGTGCGGGAAATGTTTTTCGCAGATGTCCACTCTTTACACGCATCAGAGATCTCACAGGGGGGAGAAGCCGTATTCCTGTCCTAAATGTGGGAAAAGTTATGTACATAAATTAAATCTTATCAAACATCAGAGATCTCATGTGGAGGGGAAACCACTTTCCTGTCCTGAGTACGGGAATTGTGAGTCACAGAAGTCCTCTGTTTACAGTCATCTGAGATTGGACACGGAGGAGAATGAACTTTCCTGTCCTGAGTGAGAGAATTGTTCCTCAGTGAAGTCCTGTCTTCCTGTACATCAGGGGTCCCACACAACCCCTCGAGGTGTATTAGTGAGTGCGGGAAATGTCTTGTATATGAATGTTGCTGGACATGTGGGGAAGAAGCACACCCTGATATACACCTCAGATATACTCCATGGCTGATCTTCATCATGTAAGAAACACTTCATAAGGAGATCAGAGATCACCAAAGACATGGATGAAGTGTTGTACCGTGTCGGCCATTGATGGCAGGAGAAAAATAAAAATGGAGTCATTCCCTCTCATTGGCTGAGTACATTTTGTGGTGTAAAAACACAGAGGGCTATTTCTATAACATTTTAATAAGAATGAATATAAAAAGGTATCACCTACCTGTGACAAATGTTGGTTGTATTTTATTTCTTGATGATCATTGACTTCATCTAGTCACCATAATGCTGTGTTGTGTTATTTTTTACCTATGGAGATACAACATTACTAAAAAGAGGAAATGATGCCCTGCCTGACGACTGACCATATCCGCCTTTGCCTGTGGACACCTGCGCTGCTGGCCCCCTCACAGTGCCATGGGAACGTCTGCCTCTCCTTGTTGTCCATACATGATGGAGAATTATTACCAACATTTCATAAAGATGTGGAAATGTGTACCTGGATGCACTTCAATCAATGGAAAGTGGTTTTTGATGCACTTTAACCTGAGTACTCACTACGCAGACACACTCCACTGACACACTACAACATACTGCGTTAAGCGTGCACTAACGTACTGGAATGTACTGCGTTAAATGAGCACTAACACACTGAAATAAACTGCAGTAAACATGCAGTAACGCCTAAAATCTACAGCATTAAATGTGCTGTAATGTACTTACATAAATTAGGTGCACTAGCGCACTGAAGTGTACAGCATTAAATGTGCACTTGCGCATTGAAATATACTGCTTTAAAGGTGCACTAGCGTACTGAAATATACTGCATTAAACGTGCACTAGCGCACTGAAATATACTGCATTAAACGTGCACTAGCGCACTAAAAAATACTGCATTAAACGTGCACTAGCGCACTGAAATATGCTTTAAACGTGCAGTAGCACACTGAACTATACTGCATTAAATGTGCACTTGCGCACTGAAATATACTGCATTAAACGTGCACTAGCGCACTGAAATATACTGCATTAAACGTGCACTAGCGCACTGAAATATACTGCATTAAACGTGCACTAGCGCACTGAAATATACTGCATTAAACGTACACTAGCGCACTGAAATATACTGCATTAAACGTGCACTATCGCACTGAAATATACTGCATTAAACGTGCACTAGCGTACTGAAATATACTGCATTAAACGTGCACTAGCGCACTGAAATATACTGCATTAAACGTGCACTATCGCACTAAAATATACTGCATTAAACGTGCACTATCGCACTGAAATATACTGCATTAAACGTGCACTAGCGCACTGAAATATACCGCATTAAACGTGCACTAGCGCACTGAAATATACCGCATTAAACGTGCACTAGCGCACTGAACTATGCTTTAAACGTGCAGTAGCGCACTGAACTATACTGCATTAAATGTGCACTAGCGCACTGAAATATACTGCATTAAACGTGCACTAGTGTACTGAAATATACTGCATTAAACGTGCACTAGCGCACTGAAATATACTGCATTAAACGTGCACTATCGCACTGAAATATACTGCATTAAACGTGCACTATCGCACTGAAATATACTGCATTAAACGTGCACTATCGCACTGAAATATACTGCATTAAACGTGCACTAGCGCACTGAAATATGCTTTAAACGTGCACTAGCGCACTGAAATATACTGCATTAAACGTGCACTATCGCACTGAAATATACTGCATTAAACGTGCACTATCGCACTGAAATATACTGCATTAAACGTGCACTATCGCACTGAAATATACTGCATTAAACGTGCACTAGCGCACTGAAATATGCTTTAAACGTGCACTATCGCACTGAAATATACTGCATTAAACGTGCACTATCGCACTGAAATATACTGCATTAAACATGCACTATCGCACTGAAATATACTGCATTAAACGTGCACTATCGCACTGAAATATACTGCATTAAACGTGCACTAGCGCACTGAAATATGCTTTAAACGTGCAGTAGCGCACTGAACTATACTGCATTAAATGTGCACTTGCACACTGAAATATACTGCAATAAACCTGCACTAGCGCACTGATATGTACAGCATTAATGTGCACTATCGCACTGAAATATACTGCTTTTGTTGTTGTAACGGTCAGGGGTTAACGCCGTTACGATATTCCATTCCACCAACCCACGACAGCTTATCGACACTCCACATTCCAGCAGACAGGACCCATTGGATTTCCCCCAGAAAACGAGACACACACAGCTCTGTTCCCTGGTTCCAAACGAATAGATCTTTTAATGGTAAAACTCAGGCTTTTTTTATACAGTTAGCAACCAAAAAGCATGCTGCAGTAATCAAAGGGACAATGACACACTCCATCCACAACATCATACAATGGGTACTAACGAGTCCCTCTCAATCCGCATCTTAGGCCGCGTACACACGATCGAATCTATCTGCTGGAAACGGTCCGACGGACCGTTTCAGCAGACACATTCGACCGTGTGTACGGGCGGACAGACGGGTTTTTCCAGCAGACAGATTTTAAAGCCTGCTTTAAAATCTGTCTGCTGGGAACCCGTCCGTCCGACATGTCTGCTGGTTTGTACGCTAACCAGCAGACATATCTGCCCGCGCATGCGTCGAATGGATTCGGCGCATGCGCGGAAGTGTTTTACTTCCTGGTGACGTGGCGGCGTCAACGTCACCGCCGCGTCACCGCGCTGTCTGCCAGCGGGGATTTTGGTTTGATCGTGTGTACACGATCAAACCAATACATCCCAGCAGACAAATCCGAACAAATCGGTCTGTCAGACCGATTTGATCGGATTTATTTGGTCGTGTGTACGCGGCCTTAGACAGACATTCTGACTCCGCAATAAGCTATTCTCACCTGCTACACAATACACATTCCTGTAGTAAACATAAGTCAGACGTCTGACTCACAACGCATATTATAATCAATAGAACTTTCACACAATACGGTGTTAATTAGCATCACACAATGAAATATCTTAGGAGCCAGACTTAATTAACACCTTAACAGTCTGTGTCCCCACATTGAATGAATCACACATTATTGACCTGGTGGGTTGAGAATTAACCACCTGTAATATTTCAAGATATCCTGCAATACATTGTGAATTATAGATTACTGTCCCACCTCATGTAATTCAAGATATCATTTCTCAGTTATTCTATGCCCCTAGTGGACATAGGATGACCCTAGACCAAATAGTCATTGGTGAAGCTGAACCAGGAGTACCCCGCATCCTTCAAGAGCCTCTGGGTCCCACAAACGTGCACTATCGCACTGAAATATACTGTGTTAAAAAAATTATGGAGTGGATGATCCGGAGCCGTTTTTGACCACGTTTGAAAAGGACTGCTGAAAGAGAAAAGTGCCCTAAGGAGCAGTGGGCTGGACTGGTGGGCCCCACTGACATCTGGTGATTGGCAGAAAGCTTATTATGACCTAGACCCTGACCAAGCAAAACACTTTGTTGTGCTAAAAACAGTAGTAAGGAACTGCTTACGGGCCAAGGTACACCCTTTATGTCCCGGGTAATGAAAGTTGTTAATCCATGTAAAGTTCCAGACATCCATGTATCACCCCCAAACAGATGGGCTGGTTCTGATGCCGCATACATACGCTGATTTTTCGGCATGAAAAAAAAACAACGTTTTTCGGCATGTAGAAAAAACAACGTTTTTTCCAACTTCATCATTAAAACGACGTTGCCCACACATGATCGTTTTAAAAATAAATGCTCTAGCAAAGCGCGGTGAGGTACAACGCGTACGACGGCACTATAAAGGGGAAGTTCCATGCGGGTGACGCCACCCTTGGGGCTGCTTTAGCTGATTTTGTGTTAGTAAAAGACGGTTTGCACTTTTCTGTCTGTTACAGCGTGATGAATGTGCGATCTCCATTACGAACGCTAGTTTTACCAGAACGAGCGCTCCCGTCTCATAACTTTCTTCTGAGCATGCGCGGGTTTTTTACGTCTCTTTAGACCACACACGATCATTTTTTACAACCCAAAAAAACGTCGTTAAAAAATGCAGCGTGTTTGGGGAAAAAAAAAAGTGGTCGTTTTTCAGAACCCGAAAAATGATGTGAAGCCCACACACCATCATTTTAAATGACATTATTTTTAAAACGTTGTTTTTTCATGCCGAAAAATGATCGTGTGTACGCGGCGTAAGGTTCAACAAACAGACTGATGCATCAGATGTTGGGTTAGGAGTAGTGTTGTCCCAGGTTTGGAAGGGGGAAGAGCACCCAGTCATTTATCTCAGCAGAAAATTGGAATCTCGCGAGGGGAATTACGCCACTATTGAGAAGGAGTGTTTAGCCGTGAAGTGGGCTTTAGATTCCCACCAGTACTGTCTGCTAGGTAGACATTTTTTTTTCTGGTACAATGTTTTTATTGAAATATGAAAGGGGAAACAGATAACAAATTCCCACACAGGGGATATGGACATGAAACATAAAGAAGTACATGTACATGAAAAAATATATATCATAAGGGTATAAATTATAAACTGACACCGACCCACCAGCCAGGGCTGGGGGTCAGTGCGTTATGCTTGAGCCATAAGACTCGGGGGCCAAGGCAGACAAGGGGGAGTGGAGTTGTCCGCAGACACGGGGTAATAATAAATAATAATTAATAAAAAAAAAACAACGCTCAACAGTGGGGGGGGGGGCTTAGAACAGAGCAGCGAGCAAGAGGTCCAGAAACAAAGAAGGATTGGGAAAGAGGAAGAAGAGTCCCCCAGGCTGGAGATGGGGTCAAATAAAATTTAGAAGACCACCACGGGGCCTATAGGTAGACATTTTGACCTGGTTACTGATCATAATCCGTTAAAGTGGATGGATCGAAATAAGGAGACAGGCAGAAGGGTAAGGCGGCGTACACACGACTGAGGTTCTCGCTGGAAACCAGCGAGAACCTCGCTGGAAGCTGCATTCCAGCGAGGACCTCGGCCGTGTGTACACAGAGCGCTCGCCCCACCCGTCGGGAATCCCGTCGAGCGAAAAGAGAGCACGCCTGGATGAATGGCTGGTTGCCATTCCCGACGGGCGGGTCGCCGATTTCGACGGCCGGCAGAGAACCTCGACGAGCGGAACGATGTGTTCTGCCCATCGAGGTTCTCTGCCGTGTGTACACGGCCTAAATAGGTGGTTCCTGGCCCTACAAGAATTCCACTTTACATGCATCTTCCTGCGGGTTAAGATGGGGAATACGGATGCGTTATCCCAGGTCCATGCGTGCCTGGCTACTGGTGTTCCAATCTCTAGGTTGACAAGGGGGGGGGGGACAGAAGGCAGGCAAAATCGCCTGGTTGTATCCAGGATGGCAGGTATGTGTGTCCTAGATTCAGGCTCTATGCGGATTTATTCCACTAGGGGGAAGTGCTGAGAATCCTTCAGTGGTGAGGTAATGAGCCCAGCTTAAAGGAATACTAAGAGCCGGTTCACACTGGGGCGGCACAACTTCGGGGGCGACTCGGCAAGGCGTCCTGCAGACGACTTCAGAGGCGACTTGCGAAATGACTTCTGTATAGAAGTCAATTCAAGTCGCCCGAGTCGCCCCCGAAGTCATACAAGAACCTTTTTCTAAGACTTGCGTAGCTCCTATTAGAACGGTTCTATTGAATAGAATGGGACGCGACTTGTCAGGTGGCTTAGTGTGAACCGGCTCTTAAGGTTCGTTTCGAACGTTTTTAAACAAACATGTCATACTTACCTTCAGTGTGCAGTTCATTTTGCACAGAGTGGCACCGAACGTCCTCTTCTGGCGTCCCGCGGCGGCTCTTGCGGCTCCTCCTCGCAAGAGCTAACCCCCCTCTGGGAAGCTCTCTTCCGAGGGGGGTTACCTTGTGGGCACGCTCCAGTGTGATACACTCAGCGTCCATAGCCGCCAAGTGTATGACTCGGCCGTGCCCCCCAGCGCGCTGCATCATTGATTTGATTGACAGCAGCTGGAGCGAATGGCTGCGTTGCTATCAATCATCCAATGAAGAGCCGACAGGAGCTGGGGAAAAGCAACGTGGGATCGCGCCCACAGAGATTAAGGTAAAAATGGGGGCTCGAGGGGGGCCGGTGACTGCAAAGTGTTTTTTCACCTTAGTGCGTAGGATGCATTAAGGTGAAAAAAAACACGGCGCTTTACAACCCCTTTAAGCAAGTTGGCTCATCGCGGCCTCTACTAAAGTTCCCAGCCTGTTTACGGAGTTGCTCCATCACGGAACCAGTTCTGTGTAGACCGTGGAGCTTGATTCCTGTCCTGTGTGACAAACCTCTAAAACAGGGAGATAGGTAGTGGGGGCTGCACCTAGTTGATAGATAGGGAACCTGTGTGTGTAGTAAGTGGCCAAATTGGCAAGGATTTATTTTCATGTTTCCTTTTGTTTGGCTTTGTTATTTTTTGATTGTATATAGTGTAAACCATGGGTCTTCAAAATACGGCCCTCCAGTTGTTCAGGAACTACAATTCCCATCATGCCTAGTCATGTCTGTGAATGTCAGTGTGTTACAATGCCTCATGGGATGTGTAGTTCTACAACAGCTGGATGGCCTAGTTTGAGGATCCCTGGTGTAAATCAACTGGACCTTTGTTTTTTTCACCTGTAATTCTGTTTGCTGTGCCTACTTTTATGTATTGAACTCATCCAGGGGGTCACACACACCTGCTGCCGATCTAACCCTCTCAAAATATATGTCCCCCTTGGTGGGAGTGGAGATGACCCATCTATGGGCCAGATTCAGGTAGTCCAGAGCATCTTTGCTCTGGAGTAACGCTTCTCATTTGCGTTGCGCTGCCGAAATTTTAGGAGCAAGTGCTGTCATTCACGAAGCACTTGCTCCTAAAGTTGCGGCAGCGCATCACAAATGAGCCGGCGGAATTCAAATGTAGCGGGTACGGGGCGTGTAGTATGCTAACTACGCGCGATCCCGCCGCCAACGTACTGCGCATGC